>CM030833.1:18153380-18753380 GCA_018105865.1 Metaphire vulgaris
AATGGTATCCATGACAACATTGTACCAAATTGACGGATATTTGGCGTCAACTTTCGACGACTTTGCCATAGACAGACGGCATCTAGTGTTTATAATACATCTATGGTTTAAATGAGAATCTGTATCGAACTACTTTCTTAACCTTCGCTGCCACGCCGTTTATTATTGTTTTTCGTAAGAAATAAATTTCTTGAATAATACTTGCAAATTCTTAACGATTTCTAGTTAAATTATATGTTTTCCAGAATTTTACAATTAGTCTTAAAATATTTATTATACTTTATCTATTTCAGTAAACATGAATAGAATTTCATCTGCATTGTTGTGCTGCGTTCAATAAATAACTTCTATGGCGCCACTATCATAATGCCCAGGCATTAGCCGATGGCGTTGTTGTGAAAGACATTGGCCCTAGTTCGACTAAAACCCAGTGATTTGAGGCTTTACCCCATTAATCGCTTATGACTGTTGAAGTACAAGATGCATAGGGCCTACCTTAAAATATTTAACACATAGGCTGGTTTTATTGTTGGTATAATTTAAAAATCGGACCAAAAAATGCAACATTATGTTTGGCGACAGGAGCTTCATTCTAGACCACACTGAGATTTATAAGTATACTCTGTATATTTTCCCGGTTGTACTCTAAATTACCCAATTTCGACTGCTTAGTATTATTTTGGGAAATTTTCGTTAAGGTACTAACTTGTTTGCAGTTGCAAATCTATTTTTATTTATGAGCTGCAATGATGGTGATGACTTGTGGTTATTAATAACACATACTGTCATAAAACTGACAAGGCTTTTTGTTAACAATGAAGTACTTTTAATGTTATGATGTGCCTAACTTACAACAAACTTTAAATTATGATTTCTCAAAACGCAGTTTTCTGCACTTGCATTATAATATTTTATTTCTCTGCATCAAATAGCAATATAAGAATGTGTTGTGGCTAATTGCCCTGGCCACGTCTTTGAGACCTCTGGTGTATACCGTATAGGCCTATACTGCATGTCAGTAGGCTATCACCTAAAAGTACTTGGATCTGTAGGCCTATGTTTGTTAAAATTAAAATTAATCGATTAAAATTTTGTCCGACCGACAAAATTTAATCGCCCGCTGCCCTACTTATTAATAGTAATGCTCAGTATGCAATTTACATCTAGATGTGAAGTAACCATGAGCAATTAAACACTATTAAAAACAGCGAACTATAGTATGGTAGACAGTAGACACTTGACCACGCCATGCATAGCAGTGATTATATAGCACAAGGATTTTCATTGGCGGTTAAATGTTAACAAAAGCTCGTGATTTCATTACTTTTCAAGCTCGGATTCTCTAATAGATTGAATTATTATTTAATTTATATTTTTATGCGATTAATAATTTTTAATCGCTATTAATGGATTAACGCGTTAATCGCGCATTAATCGCGATTATTTTACAGCCCTAATTATTTCTAATAGTTATAACATATATTTTTAATCTCCAATTTGCTCAGGAAATATGAAGAATGTCATTGCAATTCAGCCGAAATTCTATGTTCCATTCTGACAGCGGTGCTACTTTTCACAACTATTTCTAGTATTTTGTAGTTTTAAACTTTTATTATGCAATTAATGGTAGTGAATTATTAATATACATAAAAAAAGTCAAACTGTGCTGCTTTCAGGAATTGCTCGTTTGAAACACAGCGTGTGGAAGAATCTGGAAATAATTCAAAAAGGAGCTCTGAAGGTATGTCATATCTTCATTGCCATCTGTTAGCATTTAGTTTCTCGATCATTACGGAACACGTTAGGTGCCTTATGGATTGGACAATTTCTATAGCGCCAGACGCACAGCGAGGGCTAAAAGTAAAAGGCGATGTTGACAACGTTGACAAGTCAATAATGAACGGAAGATGTTGGTCCAGGAAAGTAGTCCGCTCCGATGTGGTGCTGCGTACTGGTGTTCGTGTCTGACAGGACCTAAAGCAAATGATCAATAATGACATGACTACATTTACTAATTACTGACATAAGCCATGTAACCATCACTGTTTGCATTGAGTAAGACAGCATACAAGCCATAACCCACAGGGCCCATTGTCCATTATTTGCTTGCAGAAACTTCATTTCGCCGCCAGGATGAGGCGGAACACATTGGTACCTCGTGGCATTTGAAATGACTCATACAATGTAACGATTGAAACTGTTTGTTGCTACAGGAAATACGAAAAAGAACACGTGGAATTTGTCGTAGTTTCGTGCGCTGATCCGACAACAAAGTGAAGTATGTGTCAGCAGTGCCGAGCCACTGGGTCGACAAATCCGTCGTGTGGTATCCTCAACAAGACAAGTCCGAGAGATCGACACAGATGGTAGACAAGGACACGTGGGAGACAATATCCCATGAAAACTGCGCACTGGGATACTTTGACCAGAAATAAAACGAGGCGAATAAGGTAGCGAAGAAATAGGGGCCAGGGGAACAGCAAAACACCGGAAGGCTCGCCTACAGAATCGGAAGTGGACGTGCACCAGAAGCAGTCAAAGGCGTTGGCTAAGAAGTTTGAAATCCCGTCGGCACGGGAGCAAGCGACAACAGCCAAATGTCGGTTGTCACCAGGAAAGCATAAGCAACCATCATCGGAGTCAATTAATCACAATGACAGAGATCTGACTTTGGCTGAACATACAGCCAAGAAGAGTCGACAGACAAACGAACCGACACAAGGTAACAAGACCGCTCGGTGTAATTCAGTCGGACCATGGCGACCTATTTCGCAACTAGCTTCTTCGTCTGCTACCGTGTCTTCAGAAAATTAACGTTCCAACCAGAAGTCCTGAACCGTGAACTTGGATTTGGGCAGTCCACATTCTACTAGCACTCCAAAGAGTGGCAATCCATGTCCAAGTCGGAAATCGTCAGACAACACCTCGTAAGCATTACGTAAACTATTCCTATCATGAACGGCTGAAATAAAGCAGATACTATAAAAATTAATGCGGTGATTGTTTATTAATAAAAGCTAATTATGAATAATGAAGAAATAATAAAATATAGAGTTAATTAATATTCTACAAGTTCCATCATAGTCTAATTATACTGATTGCCTTTCTAATTTTTACTTTAATTAAGTATAGTCCCTCCATCTCCATCTATATCTAAACACTATTGTTGATATAGTCTTTTTTAACCTACACCTAAGCCCACATACAAACTTAAGTTAATAGCAGATCAGTCACTTTGTTTTCAGGGATTCTGGTGAAATCTTGCTGATGGTTTTGGAAACAATGAAGAGTATGCAATCCAGTTTAGAAAACGTTGTATGTCGTCTTACGTCAGTGGAGAAAATGTTGGCCGAGAGATCACTGGTGGCAAGCGAAACGTTCACATCAGCCGGTGATTCTGCAAGCATTTGGGCATCAACAAGCGCAGAGAGGCTCGACGAGAATCAGCGTGCCATGCTGCTTCAAAGACCAATGGTTTTCAATGGTGAAGAACAAATATTGCCTTTTAAACACTGTTTTAAAGGAGGGGAGGAGGGAGTGGGTGGGGAATGAATGTAGGATGAAGGGAAGCTATCAGGCCACCATCTCCCGTTAAGCAAAAATTGACTGACTTGCTTGCAGTAAAGGGCCTACTGCTTCTTCTCTGCAAATGCGTGAACTAAAATGTTCCATGTTACCAGTTCTGCTTTTGGCCTACAACTTCCACCATTGACATTGGGGCAGCAGTCGCAGCACTTAAACTTACTTGCCTACAAGTGACTGCCATAAGCTTGCATTAAATTTGACTTACACATTTCATATTGTTGTAACAGATGACCAATGGAAAGAGTTAGAATCACAACTGGACCGTAGCGGACGGCATGGCGCTTTCTTCGATGTTATGGTGACAACGATTGCCGATCGCATAGTCAACAAGACGACCGTGCACAAGACAGCTAACGCGCCTTTTACGGGCTATCTTTGACGAGTCGTACATTGCTGAGCGAAGTTACGATGGCGGATATAAGAAGGGTAAGAAACCAGTTCCAAAAGTAACTATTTGATTGTAAGAACGTTGACAGTTTCTTAGTCCAACAGCCACGAACGCATGTAGATCATCAAGTAGGGTTGGAGCCTGTACCTTCTGTGGTTGCATGGTGTCAATTTGAACTGAGGAGTAAACATATGAGTCTAAAACATAAAACTCTATACATTACATTACATATCCCTATATTATTACAATATTTTGACAAATAATGAAAATAATTATTATTTCTGCTCTTTCTAATACCCTAGGTGAATTTATTTTCAATGAATCGGCCGTAGGAGAATTTATGTGAAAATGAATCTGTAGGGCTAACACTCTGGGGAGGATTCCTTTTTGTAGCACCGGCACTGGGGCCTTGGCCCCACACTCGTGGGTCTGGGTGAGCCACTGTGTATCTTGGCCTCCCAAATTTTTTGGCATGAAATGTCCCATATTTTAAGCTTGAATATCTATATACACACATATAAATGTATAATACATATATGTAATGTATATATATTTATAATAGGTGGTCTTCAAAGAACATGAACAATTTGAATGGTCACAAATTCATTGTGCTAGATTTTTATTTTGTTCCTTTGGTTATCAGTATATTATATACTAAATCTCGCGCAGATTGGTAGGCATTTAGCGTGTCACCATAGCAATGAATATAGATATATATATAGTTTGCTTCAACACATTTCTGCATAAGGCTTTGTCTTCTCATGTTACTTGAACAGGTCGCAATGATTCCGCCCGGGACTACTGCTGCGCTGGTCGTAGTTTTGTGACGATTGGACGTGGCGTAATCTACTGGGTGATCTATGAAGTAGTGAAACTTGCCTGCAGCGTTCCGACGGGTGATGAGAAGATACAAAAGGCCATCCGTGAAGGAGTCAACACAATACGTTTACATGACAAAGATCGTCGAATGCGAGAAATGAGAAACAGACGTTCTGAACTGCCACTAGAGTCAAGATCTGATCATGATGACACTGATCACAATATAGAGTACGATAACAACGCCGAACCGAATGAGAGTGGCTAGATCGGAAACATGCTATTGCTATGTTTTCTTACATGCATGTTTTCAATGCCCACATGTGTGTGATTTTGAATCATGAAGTCTAGTAATGATGCAGAAGTGTATATAGGGGTGTCAGGTCAGGGTTTCTTCCTTTCGCTGTGTCCAGCTATCGACTTCTCCATGACATATCTTCAAAGTTCTCTGTCTTTTGCTATTTCTTAAAAGTTCATTTTCTGCTGCTATTACTTTTTCTCCAATTCTTTTTAATGGTCCAAGATTCACATTCATATATCATTATTGGTATCACACAAGTGTTAAGAATTCTTAGTTTTGTTTTCATCCCAATGTCAGGTCTTTTGAAGATTTTAGTATGTAGCCTGTTGTGGTTTTTTTTTTTTCATGCAAACGACATTTGGCATGTTTTTCCACAAATGTAGAGAACAATATTATACTCGATGAGGAATTTAAGATGAATGGGCATATAGTTATAGTGCATGTCATCGTATCACCTTCGTCTCGTGTACCAACTGGTCTACGCACCTTAAACTGTTGGGATAAGAGGTTGATGTCATGTTTTATCTATTCTGCTCTCCTTCTAATGCACATCGTTGCATTGCACAAAGGCCTACATGTTTTTTTCTCACCCTCAACATTGCTCGTTTCTTTATGCATGAATTTCAGAACTTTTATGTAAATACAATTATACATAAGTAGCAAGCTTCTTTGATTCTTTTATTATTATTTAGATTATTATGCCAGGTACGGAAAAATTGTGATTTCATTATAATTGTTTGTTAGAGCAATTGTGAATTGTACTTCCAGTAACATATTGCTCTTGTTGGTATAGCTATATTATTAAATATTGAATATCAAAGCAATGATTCGTTTTAGAGTAAACATGATTTAGACATATTGAAATGTTTCCTGTTTAATAATTAGTCACACATAGGAATTTAATTATGATATTTTCATTAATCTTTTAATAATGTGTTATTCCTTGTTACAATGTAATTTGGCTCACTGCTGTACTTTATTTTTCTGTATGATTGATTGATTTGCATTGAAATACAAATTTATTTAATTGATTTCAGTCGCATTTCGTTTATATCATACAAAGGTTGAGGGCGGAGAGGGACCGATGAGGCGTGGGGGGTATGCCTGTACATCCGTTAAGAACTCGTAACGAACTCGTTACCAATCAACTATATAATTCATTACGAATAGTATAAACTTACTTACGAACTCGTAACGAACTGCCTTTATAATGAGTTATTAACGTTACGAGTTCCATTACGAATATTATAATCTTCGTTACGAATTCGCAAAAGAACGGGCTTTATAACGAGGTCCTAACGAGTTTTTTGCACGTTCTCGTTATGAACTCGTTATACGGGCGAGTTTCTCGTTAAGAACTCGTAACGAAGTCGTAACTAAAACTCGGTAACGAGGGCTCGTTACTTTTATAACGAAAAGCGTCTACGCATCGTTACGAGGCCCTCGTTACGAGGCAATGGGAGGCTCGTTATCGGCTCGTTACATTTTTACGAACTCGTAATAACTTTCCCGGCAGGGGGCCCTTTAATAGCTTTTATACTCGACGGGCCCTGTGCAGTGTGTGCACGTAACGTGCTAATAGTTCTGCTAACCTTTTTCGTGTTGTTGTTATTATTATTATTATTATTATTATTATTATTATTATTATTATTATTATTATTATTATTATTATTATTATTATTATTATTATTATTATTATAAATATGTTTGTCTTTAATAGATGCAGATGCAAAGGCAACATGTAGGCCTAGGCTAGTTGTAGGCCCTAGCACATTAAATTTTGGTCGAATGACAGGAGCTAGATGCATGAGTGACGATGTTTTCAATACAGGAAACATCCCACTAGTTATATTATTATTATTATTATTATTATTATTATTATTATTATTATTATTATTATTATTATTATTATTATTATTATTATTATTATTATCAACTAGCTGCCAATTCGTCAAAAATGACGGAGGAGAGTGGCTATCCCCTTCCCCGATTTATTGTAAAAGATCGTATCATTACAGTAATGATACGACCTTCTCGACCTTTTACAATAAATCGGGGAACATTACATATAAGACATTTTAAAATCTGAAAATGCAAAGTGAATGCGTAGATTATCGCTTAAAAATTTTCGTATGTGCTCACTGGGTGGTCATGCCCCCACCACAGAGGGCTGCTCACCATAACGGAACCTACGACTACGGCTTGGGCCTACGATTCCATTGGGATTTGGTCTACCACGGGGAATGCGCCCTCCAGTGTTACCTACGGCCCCTTTTGGACATACGGTTCCTTTTGGGCCTACGGAGCCAAAATTAAGGGTTTTGTCTCCCAAGAAGGGCTGGGACTGTTTTCCCGGAGGGATGTGCCCCAGTGGAGGATACAGCCCCCACGGGGAGCTGGGGCTAGGTCTCCTACGGGAAGCTGCGCCCCAATTAAGTCCTACGGCCTCAAATGGGGCTGCGCCCCAGTAGGACCTGCTGCCCCACGCGTGGGGCTGTGCCCCTCAGTGGGGGCTTAGTCTCCGACGGGAGGCTGCACTCCAGTAGAGCCTACGGCCCCTACGTCGGTTGGGGCTTGGTTTACAACGGGAGAATGCGCCCCTTCCAGTAGGGTCTACAGGCTGTACGGCCCAACACGGGAGACTGCGTACCCAGTAGGGCCTACGCGTCACACAGAGTACTGGGGCCCCAGTGGTGCCGTACAACGTGCAGGCAATCAGGACGATTCGTGAAGCTGCAATGAAGACACTTCGTGAAACGCTCCGTTGATTATTAAGTTACTTGTCAATGGCAACGATGTCCTCCCACATCTGCCATGTATCGTGACTGACAAAGTTACCTTACCTTACATAGAGAATTATTATTTAAGATAATACATCTTCATCATCGGCCTGGGCCCCGTCCAGACCGCGGGCTCCTGTGCATTTGACCCCTCTCGGCGGCCCTGATCATGGGCGCCCATCCCCCTGGCTACTGGAAGCAGCCTCTCCCTTCCCTGTGCTACTCTAACGTGATACCAAAACTCAGGGGGGATTTCCTCCCCTAGCTTTTTTACGAAGAATTTGCTTCCTTTCCCCCATCTGTGGGCGCCTCTGATCACAAGCAGTGTTTTGTCCAGACTCCAGGCCTTGGGGGAGGGGGATTGACTTCGAAATTTTAGCAGCATGGTATTAGAAGTTGTGTGGAACTGTGGATCGTACTTGCTAATAATGAGTTCGAAAAGGCAGAAATCGGTGTTTTAATAGCAATTGGGAAAATACAAATCTGGTTTACCCCAGTGTTTAATTTGTCTGCAAGTGCAAGAGTTTAACATAAACGACATTACGAAACTCTACATTGGGAACTAGAGCATTCAGTTCTGGTCAGCACAAAACGAGAACTGACGCTGAATTTTTATTTGGGTAAGGGGCTGTCCATTAATTATGTCAACAATTTTTGGGCAATTTTTGACCCCCTACCCCTTGCCAACAACTGTCAACTTTCAGTTACCCCTATAATTACGTCAAAAACTTTTGACCCCCCCAGATCAATGACAGGTCCCAATAACACGGTTATTATTTTTTGCGGTGATGACCATTTTTCCTCAAGTGTGAAAATGTGGTGGTGATTACCTTTTTTGCCATGTTTTTTTCCATGGTAATAAGTAGTACAGTATTCCATGACATTTCTTATTTTTAGATTATGGTAAAAAGCAAAATTGAGGTCAACTTCTCTTGACCCCCTCCCCCTGTCAACAACTGTCACTTTTTCAAACCCCTCCCCCTTAAATTGTTGACATACTGTAATTAATGGACAGCCCCTAACCATTTTTAGACAGGTAGACTCAGTGACGCCAACAGTAACTTTTCCAGGGGGACACAACGATTATGGACTTTACGGTTATTATAGCTTTCAAGATATTAAATCCCAGTTCTTAGCTAAAGTTTTAAGTTTCTAAATTTCACTTTGTGTATCAGAAGTGTCTTAGTGTGAAGATATTGGTTAAATGCACAAATGTAGTTACAGTAATAGTAAAAAATAGATTTGCATTTTCCATGGGGAAATGTACCCTCTTGCCCCAGTGTGTGGATGTTCATTGGTATACTTTTCATTTTAAACAATGAGAATCTGTAATGCACTCTTGCTATTAATATGCATAATAAATTGTCTGCTTAGAAGCTAAATAATTGATAATAATAAATAATAATAATTCTCAGTATGGAGAAAAATGTCAGTATGGAGAAAAAACTTCAAAATCAAAATAAATTTATTAATAACATTCTTCAGATGATCAGATCAGTTTAAAAATCAGTTTAAGAAGGCTAAATTTGGTACACATGAAAGACAAGCTCAGAAGTTCACATCCACCATGCATATCATAACAAAATCATATAAAATTCAAATCAACACAAGTGCACAAAGTTCAGCACTTTCTCTTTACTCTTTAAATACAATAATTTATTTTCATATTTATTATTTATTTATTCAGTTCACGTAGTCTTACAACTCCTATTCTTTAAAACACAAATAAAGAAGACACTATATAAAAATCATTAAAATAATCATTAATCTTTAAAAACATACAGTATACTGCCACACACAATTATGGAACATTCTTTTACATTATATATGTTACAGTAAATCAATGGCAGTGCAAGAAGTGTCATGCAATTATAAATTTTATAATGTAGTCAAGCTTACAATTAAATAAGACAAGACAAGATGGCTCACATTGTAATCTTAAAACATGAACACACTAGATGGTTCTGACTAGTACTACGGTCAGCCAGAGTCTACATTCAATATATTGTATTCCGGCTAGCCAGAAGCCGACTGTCCGACTACTTTGTCACAATGAGGCACTGCTCTCCTAATATCAGCACTGAGAAAATGGCCGACAAGCGGAGGGCAACTGTTTCTTAGCCAATCATAGAGCGCCTTTCCTCTGGATTGCAGCTTGGGAATGGAACAGCTTTCCATTCTGCAGAAGACATGGGCAAATTAAAGTCCCGGCACTAATTGAAAACAAGGTGTAGAATTTCTGCACAATTCAGAAACAAAAAAACTTGGACATCATCTTGTTTGCACACAGATTTACGATAAGCTCAGAAAAACAGTTAATAATCTATACTTGTACAGTATCTTATTAAAATCATTTATGATATAATGAATAGCCACTTCCTTTACTACTCATCAACACACAAATGGCACTGATATCATTCGATCAAAATAAACTACAAGAGAAAATTTTAATATGTGTTTCTATATTTATGAAAAATTTTAAACTTTTAGACAAATAACAAAAAAACAATAGTTAAAATAAAAGTTGTCAAAACTTTCACACTTCTGATTTCCTAATTCAGTTATCTGCATGCAACCATTAATGGCTACAAAAAAAAGACAAAATATTAGGTCAAACATTAAATCTCACCTGGACACAGTGGACAGGTAAAACAAAACAGCATTGAGAGCATTGATGGAATTGTCAAATTACTATGATATGTGCAATAAGTTCTTTACAAAGAAGCCAGCGGTGACCTCTTAGCTAGTTCTAATTGCAGCAGTAAAATTAGATTTTAAAAATATTTC
Organism: Metaphire vulgaris; assembly: GCA_018105865.1. Classification (NCBI taxonomy): domain Eukaryota; kingdom Metazoa; phylum Annelida; class Clitellata; order Crassiclitellata; family Megascolecidae; genus Metaphire; species Metaphire vulgaris. Next base: position 18,164,038 of record CM030833.1, read on the forward strand.
ATTAGTGGTCATTGCTGAAAAAATTTTCATCACAGAGATTCCCAAGTAGATTAAAGAAAGTTAATATAACTTTTTGTATCTCTAGTCTTGACAGATGACATTCTGTCTCATGTCATCCTTCTCTCCCTCCCATCCACTGCCACACAAGATGAGATTTGAATTTTAAAAAGATACAAATCCAGCATTAGCCAACAAATTAAGCAAAATATGCTGACATGACAATGTATTTCTTGCTTTTACTTGTACTTCTCAAAGTCAGTATTAAAATAAATTAGTGTGCCAAAACGCAGTCTAAAATAAAAATACAGAAACTTCATGACAAAATGTTTACCAACAAAGTTTTTTCCAAATCTAACAATGTTGTCAATAAAATATGATTAATCAAAGAAATTGTACATCAGGTTGCAAAACAAAAATGAATCAAATTCACATTTTAAAAATGATCACCCACCAGCAGTCTGCCAAATTTTAGGTAGTTTCTAAGAATGCAAGCAGTTACATCTTTGTGAACACAAAACAAAAACAGCCTGTTTTCTGTTAACTGGTATATACACAAGAATCTTCTAAAGCATACTAATAAACTACTGACTCTTATATGTGTAGGTAAAGAAATAGCAAAGTACAACAAAGTGAAAACCTTATTAGGAATTTTTGCCATAACCAAGTTATAGCATTAAACTCAAAAACTACTAGTTCACATTGCTACAAAAATCAGTTACCTTTTTGTAGCTTTATATCCATAATTGAAGAAAGTACCAGTAATATGTACAAGGAATTCTTCTCACAAAGTATAATCTAAAGAAATAGTCTTGCATGGAGTTTCATGAGTATGCTGCTGGTAAGAATGAGCTGCTGTGCAGAGCTGTCTTCAGAGAAACATAGAAATATGAAACTGCAGATAACATTACTGCATGCTGCTTTCCATCTGATGCATAAGCAATTCATTTGTGGATTTTGCAGTGTTTACAATCATTTTCAAAACATTGTAGTGTGTACTTTATGAATTTTTCTGCAGTGAAACACATTCTCCTTTTCTTCTTTGTGCCCCTTTGGCCTATGGTGCCCTCTTTTTGTACATCCAGGCATCTGGTGACCCTACTCACACAGCTTCAACAAAGAACATGAATCTACACTCTATGAAGAATGCTCACACTCATTGACATAATAATATTGCCAGATTAGCAATTATAGTAAGTGTACATTTTTATTGTCACTAACAAATGTCATTAACTTAATTTCATGTGGCAAAATGCAAAGTCTCCGTTAGCAAACACTTTAAGACAGCATTTACCGGTACATGTATCACATATTCCAGTAGTATTTTCTAGGCATCAATGTAAAAACTAAAGATCATAAATAAGTTTTAATGAGAAACAATACACCCTATGCTTCCACAAAAATATTTGCAATAAAATTTCAATAAGATACATGATAAGTTTATAAAATTAATAATAAATGGTATTGAAACTAATTTCCTAGAAGTACTCGTAGTAGTAGCTACTGGATTTCAAGTGTTCAAAAAACTGAATTGTCCACAAAGCCAATTCTGTCCTAAAGAAATAAATTGAAATGCAGCACAAAATATCTGGCTATTGAGTCCAATTTCAGTTTCTTTCAAAAGAATATAAATAATATTCAAAATATGTAAAACCTAGTTCAATCACATATTGCAATTTCTGATTTAGTAACAAATTTTAATATACTGTATCTTAAAAAATAAAAAGTAAAGTGTCCGTTTGCAAGTGTAGAAAAACTCATAAGTTCTTGACAGATTTCTTCGAAACTTTTTTAAAACCTTCCATTCAAACAGGAGGGTCTTTTAATGATGTTTTTATGTTAAATGTGTTCTTACAAATCCTATTGATTGATTTGTGTTCAAATTTAAGCCCTTTTAGCAAAATATCTCTGATAATCGGGTTAGTTTGTGTATACTGTACAATGTACATGCATGCGTGAACACTCAAGCTTGGTTCTTAAATTGCTAAAATTAGATTTTCAAAATCCTAAAATCATGCTATTCCTAAATATAGCCATAACAACAGCCCATTGAAAAGAAAACATCACATGACCTGACAAATGCAACAGCAAAATGGAGAGGATGAGTGAGGACAGGGATAGAGAGGGGAAGAGGCAGAGGGAGGGGCTAGATGTTTAGCTGTCAGCATTAAATATTATGGTACCAAAATTAGCATTATTTACTTTTCCAATTTAACTGGGTTTCGCCACTCAAAAAAAAACAACAAGTGATGCTAAAATTAGCGCAATACTCCTTTTATAGCAACACTTAGGCCACGCCCTGTTGGTAGACATCTTTCAAAGCTACCGTGTAGTTTTCACGTGATTACCTGGTATACAAATCAGTAGAAATTTTAATTTATTTTAAGAACATTGGATAAACTGCAGATAAATTATATGGGTTCCAGTAAGACTAACTATGTAAATACAAATATGCGTGTCCACTAGGGTGGCCCTTATTTTTCAACTTCCCAATTGTTTAGCTCCCAACCCCATTTCTTGTTCCAATCATGAAAATAAAGATCTATGAAAAATTTCAGCTCAATCGGATAACTGTAAGTCGACCCTCATTGTCCGTGAAGTTTTGAAATTAGCCGTCATATCAGTGAATAGCGACAATGAAAGTTCATATGGCATCGGTCAGCAAATCTCAACATCAGCAGCAGCAAAAGTACCTTTAACACGCAGGTAAATTGCCATATTTCACTCCCGTCTTGCCGAAGTTTTTGATAGGTGTAAAATTACTGACAGAAATGGGCTTTACATATTAATGGCTGCTGCAGAAGCATTCGGGCAAGATACCGAGAACCTGGTGATAAATCGCAGCTCTTTTCAACGCCTTCAAAAAAGTTAGAGAAGCAAGACACTCAGAAATTCAGCTAAACTTTAACCTAAATGATTGCCAAGAATTAGTGCTACACTGGGATGGAAAGCTGCTCCCAGGAATCACAGGCGTTGAAAAAGGTAGATAGACTGGCAATAATAGTAACTTCTCAAGGCAAGGAGCAATTGTTGGGAGTCCTGAAATCCAAACATCTTCAGGTGAAGAGCAAGCTATGGCTGCTTACCAAGCATTGGAGAAGTGGGGTTTAACCGACAAAATTCAGGCACTTTGCTGTGATACGACAGCAAGCAACACAGGTCCAGTAAAAGGTGCCTGTACAAAACTGAAAAAGCTGTTCAACCGTGATCTATTGTATCTCCTTGCCATCATCACATTTTGAGTTAGTTTTGAGGAGCTGTTTGAGTCACTGTTGGGTGCAACTTCTTCTCCAGGCATGTTGCTTTTCAAAAGGTTTAGAGAAGCCTGGACGAAAATGGACAAGAATGTTTATATAACAGGTAGTAATGAAGTTCCGGAGGATGTCCGTGCTACCATTCTTGGATTTGTTGAGCAATACCTTTCCATGCAAAAACAGCAGAGAGATGATTACCAAGAATTGTTGGAGTTAACAAAGATCTTTCTTGGCGGCATTCCGAAGAACGGAATATCGTTTCGTATACCAGGAGCTGTAAGTCATGCTAGATGGATGGCAAAGGCAATTTATGCATTCAAGATATATATGTTTCAAAATCAGTTTCAGTTATCTAATACGGAGAAGAAGTCTTTAAGCAGATCATGTATCTTCCTTGCTCGAGTGTACGTTCGAGCCTGGTTTCTGTCCACAGAAGCAATTACAGCACCATATCATGATTTTTTTATTCATACAACAACTGATTAATTATCGACACATTGATCCACAAATCAGTAAGGTTACTGCACAGAAATTTTCAAGACACCTCTGGTACTTAGTTCCCGAAACTGCTGGTATCGCCTTATTTGATGACAATGTCCCACCAGCACTTAAGGCAAATATGGCTCAAGTTTTGCTCAACCAAGATGAAGAAGAGGAGGAAGAAAAAGTTGAAGTGAAGAGATACATTCTTCCCGAAAAACACTTTTCTTCCTTTTCAAACTTCGAGTTTACCTCTCTGTTAACTCCTGGTACAAAAACGTTTTTCAACAGAATTTCTATCAGCACCGATTTCCTCAACACAGACCCGTCAGTATGGAAAGATGATCCTGGAAAAGTGGAATTGAAAAAACTTAAGAAAATAGTTGTTGTGAATGATGTTGCTGAAAGAGGAGTCAAACTCATTCAAGATTACAATAACAATCTCGCCAAAGACGAAACTGAAAAACAATTTATTTTACAGATCGTTGCCGGACACCGTAAAAAGTACCCAACTGCTACTAAATCCTGTCTTATGAAACAGTAATTTTCAAGGTTTATTGGCTCACATTAAATTTTTTTACTACCATTTGAAAATGGTTTTGTCTCATAGCTTTTTAATCATAATGCATTGCAATGCATACTATGCTCCAACTTAAAGGCATTTGAGGGTCGCCTTGCAGTTGTCTGATTGAGCTGGAATTTTTCACTTTTCCTTATTTGGCTGATTGGAACAGGATTAGGGTTGGGAGGTGTAACATTTTCACTTTCGAAAATATCATTACTGCTAAGGGCCACCCTAGTGTCCACCTAGAAAACTATAAATTAGCTGAGCAATTCTCACATCACTGTTGTAAGTGTCGAAGTGACCAGGACCTCCAACAACAGTTGGAGTTGCCTAAAGGAAGAGAAGAGGGAGAGGAGAGGGAGGAGAAGAGGCAGAGGGAGGGGAGAGGAAGAGTGAGTGAGAGAGGAGAGAGAAGGAAAGGAAGGAAAATGGGAAGCGAGAGGGGAGATGGAAAAGATGATGGGGAAGTATGATTTTGAAGGAAATATGGAAAAGGACATTTGGGAAAGGGAGTGGACCAGAGGTAGGGTAGGTAAAGGTACAACCCATAGGCCATCACGGGCCCGTCAGGAACCGAAGGGTTAGCGCCTTCAGTTATATACGGCAACGGCTGAATGAGGGCGGATTGCCAGCCTTTCCCTCGCCGCCTTTCCTTCCACCGAGTTAACACCCAATGTACCGGTACTCATTCACAGCTGAGTCGACTGGGGGCGCTTGGGGCAGAAACAACCGAAAAGTTTCTGCCGCGGCCGGGGTTTGAACCACGGACCTCGGAATTGGCAGACCAGTGCGCTAACCACTGCTCCACCTGCGCACCGCACCAGAGGTAGGGTAGGTAAAGGTACAACCCATAGGCCATCGCGGGCCCGTCGGGAACCGAAGGGTTGAAGGTGATATGTTGAGAGGGTGAAGAAAAGAGGGAGATTCAGACGACTAAGCGACAGCAACGCGTCGCAGGATAATGCTAATACAGGATAAAAATGTAAGCAATCAATACAAATGAATTTTTTCTATAAGCATAGCATTATGCAACACACACACACACACACACATTATACACATACATACATACAAACACACATTGCATACATACATACACGCACACACAATGAAGCCCTTCAATTATAATTCTCAACATTTTTGAAAAACAGCATATGTACAAAGATCAACATATCCAATGTTACAAACTGCCTCTCTTATGAACAACTACTGTATGCTTTATTTCCATCACCAGCCAACGCAGCTTAATTCATATTACTCAGCCAAATTCAGCCACAAAACTTACACTTTGCTAAAAGAATTTCTCTTCATTAATACACAGCTTGCAACTTCAGCTTCCACAGTTCATTATCAAAACATCAAATACAATTTATTGTAAATAGTCAAATTAGGTAACACTGTTACTTGATTTAAACAAGAAGCTGTGGAAGTAACATTTGTAAAATTTTGCTCAGGTAAAATACTGCAGGTGTTGAACAAGTTCATATACATAAGAGGATCATGAACATAAAAAATATACACAAAATTAGCATTTGACAGAAAGTATGATCTCCATCTAACCATTTACTAGTTCAAAGACAACATTTCAAGATTACTGTTGTGACGAGTTTTGCGCGACCTTCATCTCCACCCATGTCATTGAAATTGCGTTTAAAGCACGAGTCCTGTCAAAGTCTATCGTTGTGTAACTATCTCTCTGGTTGTGTGGAGACTCTGGATGAAAAGGACTAACAGGAGAACTAACAGGGCTCTGGCAAGTGGCACCATCTGCATTGTCATTAAACACCTCTAGATCCAGCTGAATATAGTTCATTTTGGAAACTGGCATGCTTGCACTGGATGAAATCAGATCAAGATTGGCATAAGCAGGAACCGGAATGGATCTGTCGTCCAACATTGTGCATGCATTTGTATTTGAAGTGGATACATTTACATAGTATTTAAAATTCGAAGTAGAAGCGCTATTGGAATGATGGGCTGATGCACCTTGGCCATTCACTCCACTTTCATCTGAAAACACGTCTTGATCTTCGTCTCCCAGTCTATCACTGAGATCCAAGTCAGCATAATGAATGACTGGATCAACACTTTGTTGCTGAGACATAGCGAGAATGTCTGGCAATCTAGCAAGTGTAATCCCTGGACTCACCTGCTGTCCAAATTCAGGATTTGAAACAGCAGTCATATTTCTGTATTCACTTAGTGGCAAATGACCATTGTGTGGAAATCTAACGAGATCATTGATTGTTGAAAAGTTTCCGTGGCTTAGTTCATGACGTGCAGGCATTTGATGAAACTGCTCTCTCCGATTGAAAGTTATAAGCTGCCGATCTACATGTCCAGCTAAAGAGATATATGCCTGTAATAAATTGAAAAGCGCTTCTGCCTGCTGACAGCGAAACGCATAGATGCCGGGACCTGTAGGGCAGCGACGACCACTTTCAAATGAAAACAAGTCTGCATCAAATCCATAACGACGCAAACCACGAAGGGGCCATCCAACTGGTTCTTTGCCTTTTTGATGCAGTATCAAAGCCTGTTCTGTGACCTCTAGTTTCCCAGGATTTCGATCCTGCCCACTATCATCTACATTGAACACTTTAAATACATTTGGACTGGAGTGGCCTGGACTCTTCAAAGACAAAGTGCAACCCATGATTTGTACATTACTGTATTACCTGCAAGTGTGAACAAGGTAAACACAATTAGCACATAAGACAATCACAGTAACAGCCCAATACTATATATAGAAAATGTATAACATAATTCTCACATTTCAGAGAGGTGTCTTAAGATATTAAAATAGTAAATGAAAAATAACCCGATATAAAAGACATTTGTAAGTAGTTACATAACAATATCAAACAGATATAAATAATTTATGCAGAAATGTTATCTTTCATCAATAATGTCAATCACAAGATTGACATTTATATAAACCAGAAGTGGTGACAGAGTTTTTCGATCACAAGATGTCTTGGCCTTAGCTACGATGATTCAGCCCCTAGATGTTTCAACTACTAAGATGCTTTACCTTCAGACTGGATGATTCACCCTCTGTAAAGCAAATAAGCATGCAGTGCTGATATATGAGCTTACTACTTACTTTTAAGATAGTTATTAGGCTGTACTGATATCCTCTATATAACAACAGACGTCAACAACATCAAGTCTCTCCAACATCTATCAATTGTCAGGGCTACACTAGAATAGTTGAAACATCACGCAATCCCACAAGCCATACATTATTTATGAAAACAGGATTCTCAACCTAGAGATTGATGAGCAGGGATATTTTACACCCCTTAACACTCCCAAAACCCCCAAATTGAGGTAGATACCCCAAATTTGGTAATGTGACAATGGTATGCAAACAAAATGCATATTAATTAGCCCTGAACACCCCCATTATGGAAAAGTACACTCCCAACTTTTATCCTCGGATGACATTTTTTGCTTGTCAGCCTTTTTTCGGTAGAGACTTCCAAATTCACACACCCCAGATTTTCCCAACACCCCCAAATTCACAATCCTAGAAATAACCATACCCCCAGATTTTCCCACACCCCAATTCACAATCCTAGAAATAACCCTTTGATGAGGAAAGAATATGTTGGAGGTAAAAGGTCAGGTGGGTCAGCTGTGTAGAAAAGTTTTACAACCTCAAATGTCAGTATTCTTAGTCATGTATCAGATAACAGGACTTTACCGACCCGAGATATCTAGTCATCAAAACATTCAATTATCAAATGGATGATTTGCCTTAGATGTTCTGCCATAAAGATGTTTAGACCCTGTATAAATGATTCACCACTATAACATTTTCAATATAAATCTATCCTTGCAACCACATTTCCAAAAAGTTCTACCAACGTGAAATTTTAAAAAACATGCACGTATAAGTGCATTAATGATTACAAGAGGTGGCAATTATTTTATGTATATTTGTCATCATATAACAACTAGACCTTAACATTAAGCCTCTTCATGTCATATACCAGTTTTCTGGATTATGATAGTCAAGGATAAAACATCTGGGCAGGGAAGGGAAAGTCCTGGTAATGAAACGTCTTGAATGACAAATGTTTAGCAGCTTCACCTATCAGGATTATGATGGTTGGGGAGGAGGGAAATATCTAAATGGAGTGAAGTCAAGCAATCCACCTACACAATGCTAGTATTTTAACTCAAGCCAAACACAGAAAGCCAGTTTGAACTTATGAATGCTCAGCACCAAGCTGTCAGCACCTGAAGTGAATAAGAAAAACTCAAGTGAATCTACACTCTTATATAATTCACTCAAACACTGTACACCAACTCTGTCAAAATCTTAGCACAACCATTGATGAACATCTCCATGTAACATAATGTAGCATTTGTATAGCACATCTTCCATTTATACCGAAAAGGCACACTCCCGGCTTTGGAGTTGCATGATTAAAGGTAATCTTCAACTTTAGCATCGGTTATTACTTTTCATTGGTCAGCCATTTTTAAAACTGCGTGTAAGCAGAAAGGTGCTTTCTTGTTGAGGTTCATGATCGCCGACAAACACTCTGCAACATTTCATAGAAGAACATATTCTGCTTGGGTCACACATAATTTCAGATGGATGGTCTGCATACCCAAACATCGAACGAATTGGACGAACATTCCCTTGTTATACACCATGTGTCTTATTTGCATGAGTACGTTTATCATAACCATTTCCGTAAAGAAGTCCTGTTTAAGAGCTTCAGTGTCACTCTATGTGATAATTATGCTTAAGAGTAACATTCTCTTGTGAATAAATAACAGTTTTTGTACTCGTCAACATTCTCCTGTTATTAAATAACCGCCATTGTATTTCAACACAACTTTTAATACAGATGCATTGCAAAATTATTCTAAAATAATTATCGATGCTAAAGTAGATGATTACCTGATTAAACGCGGGACTCTAGCATTCTCATTTAGCAGAGTGAGGGAATAAGAAGTGGGGCCCGAATGCATGGAGTAAACGCAATCCAGAGAGATGGCCAGTTACTCTGTACGACAGACGCTGAGTAAAACTATGCGTGATCTAATGCCGTGATTCACATGAACATCCTTACAATCAGTGGAGCGGAGCAGATAATGTGCAGTGAAATAGGGAGGTTTGAATAGTTCAGTACTGTAATATGGCGCCTGGTCTCCAAGTCAAGGACGTAGCCAGGATTTTAGGTTTGGGGGCCTGAAGCCCAAAATTCACTCCCCTGCATTCCCCTTCCCTCCACGGAACCCCCCTCCCGCCAATCTGAAACTGACATCTCCCCCCTCAATCTGAACTAAGAATAACCTTTTTGTCAGACTTACTTTTCAGCAGAGGACAATCTGTGCTAAGCCGTGGATGACTTTTTGCTTGTCAGACTTTTTCAGCAGGGACCCAGACCATTCAGAATATACTGAACCTCCAAATTGATAATCCTAGAAATAACCCTGCTTCCCTCCCATTACCCCGTGTTAGACGCTCCCCTCCCCGGCCGCATCTAGCACAGCCTCCCTTGCAATGAAGGTCTGGGGGTTTCTCCCGCGGAACAATTTTTGAAATCGTAGATGCTCGTACGTGTGTTTTAGAGCATTTTGGACACAAAATCACAGGTCTGGTATCAATAGGTTCTATGTCTGTAATTTCTTACTTTTAAGTAAATTTAAAATAATTTGAATTCATTTAGGGGGCTATCTTCAGGTTTGGGGGAGGAGGCTTGAGCCCCCAAGCCCATGCTGCCTAGCTATGTCCCTGTTCCAAGTGCCACAGAGACAAGAATTGCTTGAAATCAAAGCGGTCTTAAATGTTATGCGAGCAGCGAGGAGCTTTAGCCACAACAAGGCTCTGAAAAATGCGGCTCGCAGCATTTAGAACAGATTGCAAAGTACAAAGTAGGCTTTTGGGCAGACCAAGATCAGCGAGTTGCAACAGTCCAACCTACAGTATCAAGCCTGCCATCCAGTGTTTAATCTAGGTCGTTTCCAGGGAAGAAAATTGCCCTTTCCCCCCAGAAATTTCAAATTCCCCCTGAAATTTTGGCATACTACATGGACTAACAGCAGCCCCCTAGCAGAATTGCCCCCCGCTTTGTCAGTTCCCCCCGGAGTCCAGGAGTCTAGATTAAACACTGCTACCATCAACAAAAAAAGCCGAACAGAAGATGGGTGGACGACATAGAAGAATGGACTGGAATGGCTATAACAACAGCAATAAAAGCATCAAAAGAAAGAACTACCTGGAAATGCCTGATTCATGACGTCACCTCATCTTCAACTACTGAAGGAAAGAGGAAATGATGATGATGATGATGATGATGATGATGATGATGATGATGATGATGACCATGACCATCAACTATCGATAAAAACACCGGAGGCAAATTTTAAAAAAAAAATAACATCTGCAAGCTAAATGTAAATTATTCTGTCATCCAAATAAGTCAAATCCTTTTTTAAAATCTACAAATGCGTAATTTTACATCTTCATTGTTGTCGAAATTGTAGTGCCGCCAGACCGCCGCCATTTCTGCAACTAAATGTTTTATACACTGTCATAAATGGCGCTGTCGCTGTGGTTTTTGAAATAACATTAAAAACTAGATGTATTCTTTATAAGGAGCTGTCGGAGAAAGGAAAATAGGAAATGCATGTTGTCACCTCAACTTCAGTTCATGATTCATGAAGGAAGGAGAAGATGATGAACATATATTGGCTTGGAGATCCAAAAGCCGAGGGCTCGATATCCGAGGAACCTCAGGGTTGAGGGTTGATTCAACCATCGCTCTCTAGAGAGAAGTGACAAAGCGAGCAGTAGGTTTATAGCGGTATATTTTTTCATTATTTTGTTGAACTCCGCTACAGTGCGGCTCCAGGATTTGGCAAGTAGGGGGGCGTTGGGGTGGCAACTTCTAATCATGGGGGCCAACCATTTGTTGTTTAATGTATGTAGCACTAAGTATAGGGTCCCAACAGGGGGGCCACTGGGGCCATGCACTCAATAGGGGGCGCGGGCCCCCTGAACCTCCCCCCCGGCGGAGCCGCCACTGCTCCGCTAGTTAACTTGAGCTAAAACTCTGCTTAGTCAACCTGACACATTATCAACTGGACTGATCTTCTGGCTTGACCTGGCTCTAATGCTATTTGGATTTGGTGCGCCATCGGCTGATGCCCTGGGCAAGTGGGCATTATGATAGTGGCGCTATAGAAGTTGATTGAGTGATTGATATCACTCACTTCATTGCTGCCATAAATTACAATTCAAAAGTAAGTCATTTTTTTCAAATCAAATCAAATTTATTTCTCAACATTTCAAGAGTAAACAGCTTAACTATAGTATAAACCATGAATAACTGTATACCTGAACAGAAATATGTTGAATAATTTTTAACATCAAATTTGTGCAAATAACAAAAATGTAATAATCTAGTAATAATAATTAATTAATGAAAATATAAGGTAGATCTAGGTCTTATAGAAAAAAAAGTATAATATATGTTTATATTACTATACTTCGCATATTACTATAATTCGCAGACATATAAAGTACAGAAATCAGTCGAGAAAAAGGGTTGGCCTAAGGGATTTGTATCCCGTAAAATTGGCCAACCTCAAAGTTTGTAATTACATGACATATAAAAGTCTTTAAATGATGGAAATTAGGAGTTATTTAGGGATCAAGTATAGGAAGTGATTTAGTTTATTGGATGAAAGTAACCACAGAAAGTACATATAATCATATTGATTGTATAAAATGTAGTTAGTACATATAATGTATAATAAAGGTATTTAGTAATCACAATTGAGAATTTGTATCAATATTAAATAATTTTAGCCAAGAGAAAGTTAGGTTTGCCATTTTAAAAGAAATATTTTAAAGTTAGTTTTAAATGAGGTTAATTGCAGTGTTAGGAAAGATCACTTGTAAAATGATCTTGATCAAAGATCAAGATCACTAGAGAGAAATTGATCTAAGATCAAGATCAAAGATCACTAGAGTATAAATGATCTAAGATCAAGATCACTTTAAAAGTGATCTAAGATCAAAGATCATACAAATATAGTTATTATATCATGTATGACGTGTCACGTATGATAACGATACAAATGTCCACTGTACGATGCATGTAAACTTTTGTAATACTAAGTTACTAACACAACTGAAAATAGTTCATGACAATTTTAGCAACTAACTGTCAGTTCAAAGTCATTGTTGAACACGGCAGTTCATTTTCAGCATGAGCAGACGCTCAAATGTTGCGTCAGACAACCTGTTTCTTCGCGGTGTAGCTACCAAACCTCCAATACTAAAAAGTCTTCCGACATGCGCAGAAGATGGCAGGGTTGTGTTATATTTCAAAAATGCTGCCTTGACATGTGGGTATGCCAACAAGCTAGAAAGTTCCTTATTTGGGTTATTCAGGTAGTGCATGACCTCTATCTTGACCTCATTTTCACGACCAGTTGCAACTGAGCAAGCCTCCCTCTGAGTCCCAGTGGCAGTGCCAGTACTAATGTCAGGGCCATACCAATAATCCTCATCATCTGCACCGGCTGCACTAACATGATCATTGAGGTCCGAATGCTTGATTTGTCCGCCATTTTACTCAGTACACATAGAAGTTCGTTGATTGATTGACTTAGTTGGGAGAATACGTATAATTTGATCTTTGATCTTCTGTTGATAATAAAGATCAAAATCATCGAAAAAGTGATTTAAAGTCAGAGTCAAAGATCACTAGTAAAAAGTGATCTAGATCAAAGATCATGAATTGTGATCTTAAATCGTGATCTTTGATCTTTTGATCTAAGATCACTCCTAACACTGGTTAATTGGTTTAGATTTTTTAGATCAGGAGGGAGGCTATTCCAAATTCTAGGTCCAGAAAATTTGTTAGTAAATAATCTGGCATTAGTAGATGCATACTGAATATAGATATTGTTACTATTTCTGAGATTGGGTTTACATTTAATGTTTAGAGTATCAAAGAATTTGTTTACATAGAAAATATTGGGTAAAAGGTTATGAAGATATTGAAATACAAATAAGGCAGTTTGCTGTTTATATATATTTTCAATTTTTAAAATATTATAGTCCAGGCCTTATATTAGTTTTCCTTAATTATTTTGTACCACACTAACATCTAGTCTTGTCTTGTCTTCAGCCGTCCTTGCTTCGAGGGTAGACCGCATCATGAATGAGCAGTTTTCTAGGCCTGTTTTTTTGGGAGGGGGAATTTCCCAAAGTTTTAAAATTCCACCCCCCCCCCCCAAAAAAAAAAGTGTGTTGGCTTGGGGATGGAAATTTCCCCTCCCCCAAGCGCGGAGAGACCAATCTTGTCCCCCTCAAACATTTCAAACTCCCCCCCCAATTGTCAAGGTGGCTAGAATAAACACTGATGAATGAGCTTGCTCCACTGTTTTCTGTTGTTGGTTATTCAGGTCGCCATTTCATTCATCATTGCATGATGTTATCAATCCACCTAGTCCTGGGTTTGCCTTGTTTCCTTTTCCCATCAGTTGTGCCTTGTATCATTTTCTTTTCCAAACAAGTGCCTGTTTTCATCATGATTTGGCTGAAGTACGACAGTTTTCTTCTTTTGATAGACTCCAAAAATTCTCTTGTAACACCCCCTTCTCTAATACCCATTCATTGGTTCTTTTCTCAGTCCATGATATGAGCAGAATCTGTCTTATTCCTTTCATCTCGAACACCTTGATCTTTGCTTCATCTCTTTTTTTTCAAACTCCATTAGAGAAGTTTCAGTAGATTCTGCAGTGGTTCTCACACAGGGCAGTCCCTACTGAACCACTTTAAACCTTATTATTATTATTATTATTATTATTATTATTATTATTGACCTTTGCCCAATTAGGCCTGAATTTTGGTTTCACGTTCTTCTTCTTCTGTGATTATTGATCCTAGATCTAGATAAACAAAACTTGTCATCTGTTCTAGTTGTTTTCCGTTAATACATATTTTGCATTGAGTTTCATTTGTATTCACTACCTTTGTTTTATCAATATTTATGCACAGATTGTATTCCTGGGTTACTTAGTCTAGTCAGTCTACTACAGTGTTTAATCTAGACTCCTGGAGGAATTTCAATTTGAATTAGCACAAAACCTGTTAATTAAATTCTGTGAGGCTAATAGGGAAGATATCAGCTTGATTATAAGAAATTGATTGTCAAAGGATCATTCCAGGTAATGATCTTAGCATTATATAAATGTGAGGTTACTAGATTTTGGACAAAACTCAAAGGTACTGAAAGCAAGAAAAGCCAGGATATAGTCAATTTTTGAAGCAAGCATTTAATGAGTTTCGAAGTATTGGTATGTTTGCAAAGCAAATTTGTATATGTGCATCTAATAATGCTTGTTTCATGGCCAATACTACTCTGTGTCCCATACAGAGAATAGCAGGGTTCACGGCATGCCAATAATTGCACAGGAAGCCAGTAATTTTGGAGATTATTTACGGAAAACTATTCCTAAAACTAGGACGCTGACTAATAAGAATAAATTATAGCAACAGATATGCCATATATTTTATATGACGTAATTTCATGTCATTATTATTATAGCATGTGTTTGCCCATTTGAACTACCAAATTTTGTATGGATTAGTTTTTGACAGATCTATGCAGTGATATCCCTGTTAACAAAAGTGGTAGAAATGGCACTCTTATTTACAGTAATTGTCATCATTTGCATATTTTTATTATTATAACAAATATTAAGCATAAAAATCAGAATATAAGCACCTGCATAATACATTTTCAGTCGATAAAAACACTCACCTCTTAAAAAGCTGAATTAATAAACTTCTAATTCATGATTAGCCAATTCTTTTT
Source organism: Metaphire vulgaris (assembly GCA_018105865.1). Lineage (NCBI taxonomy): Eukaryota > Metazoa > Annelida > Clitellata > Crassiclitellata > Megascolecidae > Metaphire > Metaphire vulgaris. The sequence continues at coordinate 18,179,193 of CM030833.1, forward strand.
CAGTTCATAAAGCTCAAACCATTGTTTAGTATAAATTTAAAAATAACAGTTGCTCAATGAATTCATATTTAGATAATATTAACTAAATTTAAATCAATAGCACAACAACATTCAAATATAGATAACAAGTATGTTTTGTGTTGTGTACACAGATCAGTTATTGAATATCCTAATAAAGTAGTAAATTCTGATTTATAATAATATTGTTATTATGCTATTTTTAAGTGGTTTAGGAGGCTAAGTAAGCCTGTGTGAAAACCACTGATTTCTTTGTCACATCACCCATTGCTCATGATTTGCACCCCTAGGTATGTGAACTGCTGCACCTGTTGAATTTCATGTTGTTGAACATATACTTTGCAGATAGGGATTTCTTTCATTTTGGAAATTACCATTGACAGTGGACTGTGCTTTTTGTGATTTATTTTAATCCTAGTTTTCCTGCCTCTTCTACCAATTCGCCAATCAGTCTTTGAAGTTTATCTTTTCTGTCAACTGTTATTGCTGTATCATTAAACTTATTGTTCTATAGTCTTCACATTTTATGGATCGTTTTCTTGGGGAGTGTAATAAAAACTAACACACACATTTCATTGGATAGTTTATATATATATATATATATATATATATATATATATATATATATACGCACACATTGTTCATTTAGCCACCTTTCTTTTGTCTCTTTACATTTCATTTTAATTGCTTTATCACGTTTCTGATATTCTTCAGAATTTGTCAGTTTTACCTTTTGTCTTTACTCCTTCAGCTCCGTGATTTCCTTGGTCATCTCTTTGTTGCGTTTCCCTAGGATTGACATATTTGATATTAAGTTGTTTGTTGTAGTCATTAGGGCATTTTAAAACATTTTCCATTTTCCTCTATATCCTCTTCCTTTTCCAGTAGCTCAAACTTGTTCTTGACTTCTGCTTTATAATTTTTCTGTAATACAGTATCTGCTTTTAGTAACTTCCAATCATACTTGACATGTTTTAAATAGTTATGAATAAAAACACTGCCAAAGTGCACTCTTGATCACAAGATGACATTTTGAAGAGAACATTGTAAATGTGGAGATATTTACCAGGTATCTAACTACCAGTATTATAATCAAATGAAACACCACCATAAATTACAATAATAATTTTCTATAAAGTTCTCTTTAATTATAGGCATAAATCGTCAGTAATCATTAGGCACAGCTTGTCAATAATTCTACTTAATATAAAATTACATAATCTCATACACTTTCTTAACTAGTTAGATCATCCAGTGGAATCGATAATAGCATCAGATTGAAAGACACAAAACTCCAATATCAGTAATAATTTATGTAAAGCTTGGTATTTAATAAAAGTAACAATACAATACATACACATATCAGTAACAAAAGTACCAGCTACATAAGTCAAATAAATAAGTGAAAGTAACCCAAATACAATTTTGCCTTAGAATAACATTAAAATGGTTATATGTGGAAGTAATAACAAGGTGATAGGCCAATGAGGGACGCAACTTTAAATACGCTCATATTACTCTTAATAATAGAACAGCATTTTGTAGCAAGACATTTTTTAAAGGAACATAATATTAAATTTTGCTAGTAACATTTTGGTTATCATTTAATGTAAAGATATGCATATTAGGATGAAGTGGTTTGACAAAAAGCAGATTCGTGGCAGGAAAGACAAAAAGTTATTGGGTCAGTTGATATCACAAACAACAACTGTAATCAGAGAAAAGACACAGTAAGCTATGAATGTGTAGCATAATTTTTCAATAATCTAAGAATTTACTATCAAAAAGCTCATTTTTAGTAAAAGATTATCCTGTGCTATTACAAATAAATAATTCAATATTTTATGACCATTATATGCTGCATTCTCAAGAACAGTTTGCCTGCTTTAAAGTTTAGCAAACAATAACACCAAATGTGTGCAGGAAGAGCAATAACAAATTATTAGTTACATCATCTCAACAACATGTCACCAGATGACAATTTACCACAAAGCACAAGTTAAAAAGAATTTTACATGCCATATTATGAATTTAAAACTATTATTTGAAGATCAAAACTATGTTATAAACTACAGTTAGATCATATAGTATAATATGAACTACATGATTAAATCTAAGCATACAGTATTTTAGGTCCATAATTAGGTCTCAGTTGCTGAGAATCTGGAATTGGTCAAGTTCTCTATTAAATTCTCGTAGTTCACAGTGATGCCTGGTAAGCCAATGGAGGCAGCAACTTGGTTAGCATTGTGCACAGATTATTACTGGTTTAGACTTGAAATTATGCCTAGCTGGAAATACAGCTCTGCTAGCTGCGGAATATCTGCTGACGAATAGATTACTTTGTACCATGACTAAGAGTCATAAAGCAACATGCCAAAGAATGAAGCATGTTTACCAGTAGCTGAGCTATATCCTGACTCAAGGCTTTGCACTTGAAGAACATCGTTTTGGTTGAGTAAAATGACCAGGCCATGACCAATTGTGTCAATGCCATTGTAGTTAGTTAACGCGCGACGCAATCCAAACAAAATCTGATTGTTTCTCAGAAGATTCAAGTTCACTGTGCTTTGTGCATGAATTCCAGTACTGATATAGACATAGTAATAGCCAGTTCTTGGTATTGTAACGGTGGTGTTTGTTTGGACGGTCACCGATTGAACAATCCAAGAATCAAAGGTCAGAGGATTTGAAGCTGTGAAATTACTAGTGCGGAAAGCTGTCCATGACACCGAATTCAAACCATCTCTCCGTTGATATGGAAAAGCGGTGAAGGAAATCAGGTAATTCCCAGGTACCACAGCCCCACTTGACAAGGTCATTTTAGCATAACCGGTATCACTGCATGGAGCAAGAACAGACCTTGCTAGAGTTGTGGTGCCTGTTGTCATGTTGCCAAGTCTCACCATCTCATAGGTTACACCATCAACTGAAAGCACAACTGATGCTGTCTGCCCAGCGGCAATTCCAACAGACATACTGAAGAAGTATGCAGTCACTGATGGGATACAAGAATACTGTGTGGTTGCCGCATTGTAAAGCATCCAAGGTGATGTTGGGTTAACATATGGGCTATCAAATGGAAATTGTCCAGGGTTGACAGGGTATTAGACGAATAGACACTAAGCAAGCTGCTGTTGTATTTCATTGTATCTGTGATGCTGAACATTGACCAACTAGTTAATAGCTGCTCACTGCTATATGATCCACCAGCTGTCTGCAATTGTGACAGCGACGTTGAAGAACCAACAGCTACTGCCAAGACTCCTCCCGACAGCCACTGTCTATATCGTTCTGAGCATTTGACAACCAGTCAAAACTTAAGGGGGGATATGCTCCCGTAGTTCTAAGAAGACAGGTCGTTGATTGTGGAATTCCTGCACATATTTCAGTGTAAAAGTACTGGTTTGAGCCGACACCAGGAGCAAATTGATCTGATGCAATGTTGAAAAGGTTGAAACGGTTTGCAAGTACACCAGTGAAATTAGTTGTGCTGGTTCCAGTTGCACTTGTAGTTTTATATGCACCAAATAAACCTTCTCCACCTATAGAAAAAAACAACTTTCAGTTACTTGGATTAGGCATAACGAATATCAGCACAAACCAATTTCATCAATGATTAATACAGCTGTCTGCTTCATGATAAGTTATAAATCTGAATGTTAAGCATCTTTTGTAAAAAAAATTGTTTATGGAACTACAGCTATTCGCTTACAATTTACTTAATTTTTGAGATTTGAAATAATTTGTGAAGGCAGATAAAAATGTAATAAATCTATTAATAACACTAGACATTATATATCATGGTGTCTGTGATATGTAATTTATCTTTCAGAAATGTTGCAATCAATTTAAATTGTATAGTCACCAAAAAACTATATGACTATCATTGGGTAAACATTGAATAAATAAAAATAAGACTTTAAAATGCTTTGGATAAGGAAAGTATACAGCTAATTATTGCATGACAATTAGTTTAAGCCATATTCCCTTCTTTCTAAAAGATGCGCACCAAAGTTTCGAGCAACAGTAGTTATGGCTGTAGCGGTTGTTGATGTTGATGATGAGCGAGAAGTGGTTGTAGAAGTTGACGATAAAGACGTTCTAATGCTGGTAGTGGAAGTTGTTGACTTAGTAGTGGATGATGAAGTACTGGTCAGCGCAGCTGCAAAAAAGTTAAAACTATTCAATGTGGTTTAATTTAATTTATAACACAGTTTCCTTCCACTTGGTGCAAATTTTTAATAGTAAAACATACGACCATGCAAAAAAATAAATATGCATGTGCTGTGGCTAATTGTTCAAAAATAGTCAGTTATATAATAGTTAATAGTACCACAGCATCAACCAGGCCTGAGGAGAGGGGGTGCAGCCGGTACATTGTTCCGGGGCCCATGAAGCTAAAAGGGGCCCGGGTCCAGTGATGATGATGTATTAACAATAGTCTGAACCCTGAAAAAACTCCGACAACGGAAAAACGTCATCTTTGTCATGAGCTCAGGGCCCCGGGCGAATGTTTGCTTAGGGGCCCGGCCGATGATGTTAAGTAATTAATGCCATAAAAACATAAAAAGACTGACAAGCAAAAAAATAAAGAAAAGATCATCAACACTTTTTCAGACTTGTACTTGTAACAAGGACCTGGAATTCTGCTTGAAAAAGACCAACAAGCAAAAAAAGATTGTTGACTTTTTCACACACTTGTCAGGTCAGGGGCCCTTGACTATTTTTGGCACCGGGGCCCAGAAATTCTCTTGGCAGTCCTGGCATCAACTGCAATGACGTCGTCCCAATAAAATTAATAAATTTACACTTAGATTGAATAGGCTTACATCTGTCAGTGTCTCAATAAAAGCAAATAATCACATGAATTTTCTACTGTAATTTGCATAATTTAATACTACACAAACAAAGGCTTTGTTGTATGTATAATTGTATATAAGTATGTATACACACACACACACACACACACACATATATATATATATATATATATATATATATATATATATATATATATGTGTGTGTGTGTCTTTGACCAGAATGCTTTGCCTGACCCATCAATAGGGCTGCGCCGAGTAACTCGAGTAACGCGAGCATTCGACTCCAAATTGGAGTCGAGTAATTTTTTGGAGTTGAGTACTTGCATAGAATAACTAAATGAAGAATAGAATAGATAAATAAAGAATAACCAAAGAATTTCATTAAAATTTTGGCCTACTGTTATTTGATACAAATTATTAAACAGTCTTATTTAGGTTATTCTTAATAGTTATGCCCCAGTTAGTTCAGATGTTGCCCACAGTGGGCCAAGTCTAGTGTGGACCTCACATTTTTTGCCAGTGCCGGTAAAATAGTTTCTGTTCTGTAACTTCTGTTATACTACACGTGAATATGCTTGAATATCCGAAGAAATTGATATGTAACTGTATCTAGTGTTCTGCTTTGGTTAAATGAGGGCCATGAGGCAAATAAAATGCATTATGTGACGTGTAACGTTTGCAAACCATGTATTTTCGGTTTTACGCGAGTACTCGAGTACTCGCTAAGCTACTCGACTCCTACTCGACTCCTAAACTACTCGGTTAGCGCAGCCCTACCCATCAATCAAGATGTTTGGTCATTCAGTAAATAAGGTTGACGACAAGCCCTTTAAAATACATTTCTGAAACATCTAAATTAATTTGCTTGGAATGAACAGTGACTTTAGAATGTTCATTAAACAACATTACAAACATTATCATTTACTTTCTTAGGCATTCATTCATTCTTGGGCATTTCACTCATTATGCCTGTTAATGCAAATATAATAAATGTAATACTGAATTAGCATTAAATATAGTGCATAAAGTTGCAAGTCCAGCAATGAATTGAAACTATTTTGCATTTAATAAGTAATGTCTTTATTAACTGCAATCAGATTTTAAATCTTAAATCTTGCCTACCTTGACTACTCTTACAAGCAAGCCCAACCTACACGAATCAGCAATGAATTGAGTAACTCATGAAAATTTGTGAATTTAACTAAAAGTAAATGCAATTATGGACAAGCAATTTTTGGCAGGCACTATGAAAATGAAGTACATGCTACAGTGTAGTAGCAAAACATTCTCACTGAAACCTACAGAAGAGCAGTGTGTCTTCAAAGTAACTGTTCTTACTTGTTGGTTTGACATTTTGCTGGCATGGGAAGCTGTTGATGAATATACTCGCTCTGTCTACATCATTAGGTAAGTCTGCGTAGCTATCAGCAAGTTCAACAGCATTTTTATATAATGCAACTGCATAAAGCTCTTCCAGGCTAACATTTTTGACACTCCAATACCTGCACACAATGGAAAAATAAGAGTGCAACATATATTCAACCTCTGCTACAGCTGTCCAGACAAGATTTAGTAATACAAACATATGACATGGAGTACTGCATTTTGTTACTGCAATATGCTGATGTAGTACAATTTGTAGAATATATTAAATGAACCACATTAGTGAACTATGATGCAATGCCATTGTAATTTTTACAAGAATTGTATACCAGCATTTGCTAGACTAATCAAAGTACAGACTCTCATTAAATATAGGTCTTCTGAGACACTTCTAATTCACAGCAGGCAAAGGCAGTCAGGTCTGCTGAGAAGGGGACAACTGCCAGGGGTCCGGCGATTTGTAAGGAGCCTGGGGGAGGGGCTGCAATAAACTTATTAAAGTTATCCTATACAATATTTATCACTGAATGGTCTTGCAACTGAATATGATCGGTGGCATAGGGGCATAGTGATGGCCTGGAAAAAGCCATTGTGCAAGTGATGATCTAAAACATTTGACAAGCAAAAAGATCATCTGTTATTAAAATTAATAGTTTACCAATTGATTAGGGAACTGTGACTGGCTCTGCCTAGGGGCCTGAATTTTCTGTCGATGGGTCTGAAGGCAGTAGAAAATAATGAAAGTAGATATAAAAAGCAAAATAATGTATAATTAATACAAAATTTACCATAACGAATAATATTCGACTGATTTAGTTTCACAACTTCTGTCCAGAATCCATCTTTCCATCTAGAAGTCACATGGCCATCTGTTAGCAAAACCAACATGCGCAACGCATTTGGTCGAGAACTATTTGCAAACATCTCCTTCCAAGCCTTAATCCTTCTCCAGTGTTGGTTTCTGCGCCTAGGTAAGGCATATCATCAATAGCCTGGATCAACCCACTCAGTGGTGTAGTCAAAGATGATTGCAAATCAAACACAACTCTTGCATAATCTGAAAACTCAACAATTCCAACATGATCCATGTATACTCCATAATGAATTGAAGAATTGATTAAGGATTTTATAAACAGTTTCATAAGTTGCCAATTGTCCACAGTAGGTGTACTATCATCACGAATGCTACGGAGCTGTCAACGACAAACACCAAATCGATCACACAGGAACCTGCCAAAAGAAATATCCAAAATTACTGACAAATTCTATTTACTATTTCAATTAATTAACTAAATTTAACATATGTCAATTCACAGGTAATTAAAAGAAGAAAATGCAAGATGCACTATCAAGATTAATCTGTACAGGACTAACAACAACCCAACATAAGTAAGTAAAACAAAATTTCTATAGCACTGCCAAAAAGTTTGGTACAGTGCACCAGCCTATTCATGAGTGCTCAATCTGGGTGGGATCCATAGTCTGTAATCCGTAGTCCGTGGTGGTTAAAATTATAGATCCAGGTATGCAGTCGCAGGAAAGTATTTTTATGAAGAGTGATTCGAAAATCCATGGCCTAACCAAGACTAAGACTAAATCAAGTCTCTTTCCAATTCCCTTTCAATAGTCTGACTTGCTGCTTCCCAAATGCTACTTTGACTCATCTCTAGAATTGACCTGGTCTTTTTGCAGGATGGTTTTGGAGTAGACTACCATCGATTAAGACCTTTGAGTATTAGAACTGGTGCTATAGAAGTTACTACTACCACTACTACTACTGCTACTACTACTACTACTACTACTACTCAGTGGCGGCTCCACCGGGGGGCCAGAGGGGCCCGTGCCCCCCTATTGAGTGCCTGGCCTCCCCATTGGCCCCCCAGTTGGGACCCTATACTTAATGCTACATACATTAAACAACAAATGGTTGGCCCCCCATGATTAGAAGTTACCACCCCAACGGCCCCCCACTTGCCAAATCCTAGAGCCGTCACTGCTACTACTACTACTACTACTACTACTACTACTACTACTACTACTACTACTACTACTACTACTACTACTATGACTACTACTACTACTACTACTACTACTACTACTACTAATAATAATAATAATAATAATAATAATAATAGTGTTAAGCGCTCTTGTTGTAGGCCTTAGCCTTGTCTACTGCGCTATATAAATTGTCAATAAATAAATAAATAATAATAATAATAATAATAATAATAATACAATCAAGAGCACATGAACAGTACTAAATTTTTCATATTAAATCACATGAGCAAATACTAGCCTAGTCAAATAAATGTTTTCTATAAGTCTATAAGTCTCAGTTTGATTGAACCAGAGGACATAGCATGAAACTGTTCAAGAAACGGGTTGGGAGAAACAGACAGCATTTTTTTAGTGCAAGAGTGGTGGACAGATGGAATGAACTGGATGAGAGTATAGTAACGGCCACAACTGTGAACGAGTTCAAAATAGGCCTCGGTAGTTTAGGATATTAGAATGGATGAGAACGACAGTGGTTCTCACACAGGGAGTCCCTACTGAATCACTTTAAACCTTGTTATATTATATTATATTATTACTATAATCATCTTACTTTCAAATATTTTAAAAGATCATGGTTTCAAAGTCTATTGGTGTCGAATGCTTTTTTGGCTTTCATTTGCCTTTGCCCAGAGTTCTGACTTTTGCAGACTGCTTTAAAACTGTTGCTAGTACTTTCTCATTCTTGTTCTGGTTGGTCTTACTTGCTTTGTTGGAGTCATCCATCAATTCCAAGTAGTAGGCTCTTAACTTTCTAAAATCCTTTCACTGACATACTGTACACATCCAAAGATACAGGGCTTACACCAGAATTTCGTTTGGCTCGATTCCTTGAAAGCTTCTTCAATGCTGATCATCTTGGCCCACTCATTCCTAAGCCTTGTTCTAAATCCTGCTTTTTGTCTTTTGCATAACATAATAATCTGCTTCTCCCAATCATACCGGAAGCTTTAAGAGCCCCTGAAGAACCTTCTTTTATACATTCATACTTTTTTGCATTGTTGTTCCAAACTTTGTCCATCAATAACCTTATTTTGACTTCTTTCCATACCGTCAGAGTCACACACAATCTTTCTATGATAGGCAAAATTTTCCCCATTCTCTAATAAGGTTCCATCTTTTATCATTTTAGTAGGCTTCTTTTCAAGAATCATCATATTCAATTTTGAAAAAATGAGTCCCACGACACAAATAACACTAAGATTAATATAACTAAGTCTTGAGATGCCTAAAGACCAGGATTCAAGTCTCGTGAACAGCACACTGAAAAATTCTATGAAAATATCAAACAGCATTTCCTCACTGACCATCCATTTTATGCACTATATTATGTGTTATATATGTTTTATTAAACTGCTTGGCAGTTTGCTTTTTAACAAGTGCTATGAATGTCTTGCTTGTGCTTAGCAGTTTGAAAAGCAACTCCAAATCAAGTTTGCATAATTCCAGATTAAATTATTTGCCTCTAAATTAAATAACTGTATAGGGGAAAATCTATCTACACAGCACAACAAAAGAATGGAACGGCATATCTACCTGCAGCCGGAGTTGGTACAGGAGTTGCTGCAAAGAAAATAATGAATTTACAGCACCAAAATATTAAAATACATATAATGAATATTGAATATGATAACCCACAGGACAGAATAAACACATAAGCAAGGGGAAAAGACATCACCATAACAATTTTACTCTTTTACTGCACTTTCAGACTCTCTAAAGAGTCATAGACGAGTCACATGATACACGTGGCACTTAAAGGTGCACAATAATCACATGTTTCAGAGAAAAAAGCTCTGGAGCAATTTTGGAGTTATAAATGTCAAACACTTTGATTTAGAACAAACCAGAAGCAAGTCCTGATTTGCCATGGGTGTTGAGGGTTTAACTAATCCACTGGTCGAAGCCACCCCATTGGTGGTAAAAAAAATTTGTTTCATAGCTGTCTGACAACCCTAACTGGAGGTCTACAAATTTAGAGTGGGATTAGTCTGAGCAACCACTACCTATTTAAAGATCAAGCAACAAAGTATGCATAAAAACAACTTATGGCATTTAGACTTTTATGCTAAACTGGAGAGATTAAACTGGATAGATTAAAATAGTTTAAAATTAGCAATGCAGCAGTAGTCATATTTTGCAGTAGTTTTGCTATTAATGAGAATCACAATGTAAATAGTAAATACTCAATAGAATATTTAGAACAGAAGTCAATCATCGCTTACTTGTAGTTGTAGCAACTGTAATAGATACATTGTATAGACATCTCTGTCTGATGTAAAGATCAACGCCCTGCGTTGGAATTACAGAATCAGTGGCTGTGTAATATAGATAGCAGTAAATTTGTGAGCGAGGATTTTGTGCATAATAGAAGAAACGAGTGCAGCTTGCGTCGTTCAGGCATCTTAACTTGCACTGATCAAGAGTTGTGACATCAGACTGTGGATATCCCTGCAGAATAGAGGGTGAATAGCCCGACTGCAAGAGGAAATCATCAGTACATGGAGAGGCTGAAAAATAATTAACACAAACACATTTAATGCTGAACTCTTAAGATAAAGATCAATTACGTGTACTTATAAACTCTTTTCTGTAGAAAATTCTCTTTGTAAAATTATCCAAAATTTTGTCTCTTAAGCATAATAATTAAAATGCTCTAATTTATGACCCAAAGTTCCATGGTTGCTCTCACGCTATCTAAATATTGTAATTTCTGAATCAGTTTCTTAGACAAAGCAATAAAACTGATTCTTACAAGAACACTGCAAGACATATCTGTTACAACAAGGGCTATTTTGACTGATATCGTTTGTTGTATGAATAAAACATGTCTTTGATCCAAATGCATATTCGAATGATAGACAAGCAGGATTAAGGTTGCAAAGTTGTAGGCATTGACTTTCCAAGATGTTACTGCCAACGGGATTTCCACCATCAGCATTTGCTCCTTCCAACTTTTTGTATATACAAGCTGCAACAGCAAAAATTTGCATCATTTAGTGAATTCATTCTTCAGTGTGAAATGAACCATAGTACAAAACATGAATTGACTGATAGGTGCAATGCCATCAATTCAAAGTAAATCTCATCTATTATGAACTGTAGCACAAGATACAAGTTGCATAAATGCTGTACTGAACAAATTAATAAAAAAAATTAAAACCCATTTCAAATAATTTTATAATTTGCAATCATATTATTACTGATAAAAAGAAGCCAATAATATCTCCAAATCATTTTTAGAGATTGCAAAGACTGGAAGATGGCTTTAAAGTGAAATTGGTAGTAGAAGAAATTATACATACTTGGAGTCCCTGGAGTGGTTGTGGCAGAGGTTGAAGCTACACTTGTTGAACCTGTCATGAAGTCAGTGTCATAATAATAGTAAAGGCATAAAAGGCATACTGGTAATAAACTATTGAGATACTTAATGTTGCTGGTTGTTTGAAGCATCAATATTGCAAAACTCAAAATTAAAAACTGGTTCAAAGAAACTATGAAGTTTGGTGCTTTACTTGAGTCAGTGTATAAGATATGTCGAAAAATACTCACTGTCATACAACTCACTATTCAACTAATGGACAAAAATTTCAGTACTACACAGTAGTGTAAGATTGACATCAGTGACAATTATTACTTAATACAAAATTGTGTCAATTCAATGTGCCACTAACTTTCCAACGATTGTAATGGCAATCAGAAACACATAATAACTACGCTAATTTTCAGTTAAGAATAAAGAATTCGCACAGAATGAAGGATCACAAGATATCAATATTAAGTTAAGACAAATTCCAAAGCCTAAATATTAAGTGAAATAGATTTCAGGAACTAAAATGATTTCCTATATAATATATCTTTTATAATTAAAATTTAAAACAGTAAGATTTTTAAAACACAGCCAGCCTGAATGTTACATTCAGAATGTTGAGTGTCATAAAACCTCCCGAAGTAGTATATATATATTGATGAAAAAATTTTAAAACATAACAATTGGATATTACAAAAAGTGTATAAATTTCAGGAGAATAACAGACTTGGTGTTGGGCAGTCGTTTCCTCTGCTGAGGTCATAATGAGCCACGCCAGGATAACTCGTCAGTGGGACACGATTCAAAATCAAATAGCAATAGATCTGTCCAGGATTTGAATTGACATCAATTGCTATGCACTGCAGGTTAGCAAGGCAAGCCTGTTGACATTCATCCAGTGTCACCCAACGTGTTTCAGTGCCGCCTCTCATGTTCATGTTATATGTTGCCGTGAAGTTGTAACTACACATTCCTTTAATCATACAACAAAAATAAATCAAAATATAGGAATGTATTTAAAAGCAAAATCAGTAGCTAGAGTGCTAGACAAATACTACGCTTATGTCACAATAGTTGATTGCAGTTATAGATAACTCTACCATCTGATAATTCAAGAAAGAAAAGATAAATTTTAATTATTAAATTACTTGGTTATTCAAGTACTGGTAAATAATTATCAATTTTAGCCTAAAACCTAGGCATGTGTATGATGCCTTATAACTTTCACAAAATTAAGTATTCTGAATACCTTCTGAAGCACCATTGCTCTAGAATTTACCATTCATATTATTATTATTAGAACAAAGTACCAGCTGCCAGTGTTGGGGAAGATTTAAAATCAAATGATTTAAAATCACAATTTAAAATCATTGGACACGATTTTTGATTTTGATTTCAAATCACATAAAAATGCATGATTTGTGATTTTGATTTCAAATCATAATTTTTGTGATGTTATGATTTTCATGCATGATTTTACCCAACACCGCCAGCTGCAGATGTTGCCATGACTACCAAGCAGAAAACTTTGATAAAAAAATAATGATTCTGAAGTAACTCTTACTTAGAACAGAATCTAGATTTTCAAAATTACATTACATACTATGACTTGGTTAGACTAGTAAGTAAATTTCTGTTGGCTAAATGATGAAAGGAAACACCATTTACAACATTATTGTCCAACATAATGGTGTGTTGCCACTGTGCAAATGCCACCATTGAATGGCTGCACCAAGTATTGCTAGGATTCATCTTGCCTGATCTGTGGCCACTTGCCCACCCTGTCCTAAACCCAGTCAACTGCAAAATTTTGGGTTGTCTTCAGAGATGTTCATGCAACACTCATGGGACGAAACGTTGACTAGTAGAGGTCTGGTCACATGTTGGGCAAGGCACTGTTGTGACCAAGACGGAAGCCAATCCAGACCTGCATTACTCACACATACTCATAATGCCCTATCCCTCAAATTCACCATTTCCTGGTGAAAGCACCCATTTCCTGGTAACAGCAAAATCACAATTTCAACTTACGAGCAGTGGATTGTGTAGGTGGTCTTGTAGTTCTTGTAGTTGTAGACACAGTAGATCCTGTTGCTGATGTTGAGGATGGTAAAGTGGTTAATCTTGTTGATACTCGTGAAATGGTTGATCCTGAAATTATATACAGTATATATATATATATATATATATATATATATATATATATATATATATATGAATAGCTGTGTATGCATCTATTACTGTATGCGTTTGTGCCTAAAATATATATTTTCACATACAGTATATATATACATACATATATACATACATACACACACACACACATATATATATACACATATATATGTTACAGGCAATGTACCGGTAATCAGTCATTTCAAAAAAACAACTAAAAGTTTTCAGTCATTTCTTGAAATGCCCCATATTATCAGTGGTTTCATGAAATGACTAAAAAAACCAGTCATTTCATGCAATGACTAACTTTTCCAATGATTTATTTCACATATTGCCTGATCCGCTTAATTGCATAAAGCTGTTGAACAATGACCGCTATTCACGCTAATATAATCCCATAAGACAACACAATAAATATTTAAATTAATATAACATTATAATATTGCATAAAGCCAAGTTAAAATTGATAGAAGAAACCATTTTTGAGACAAGTTTAGTGAAATGTTAGTGTTATTCAAAAATATATACTAACATTTAACAATGTTTATTTGGACAAGTTTGCAATTTCCTCACCTGTCTTTGTTAATCATTGACAGATTCATTACATTAATTGTTTGGCACTCATATTCACTGTCACTAATTGTTACACTGTTCTTCTCTATGGCAGAGAGACCTATGCTATGACCAATCGACACTGGCACTAAAGAGAGAGCCTGTGATACTAAGCCAGTCATTCAAATTCAAATATGCTGGACAAGACTCGATTTCCAGTCCTGGGCTATGAACAATGGAGCAGAGACATCATTTCACTGTTTTCAGGGGCAAGACACTTTCGACCCGGTCAAGTTTGTAAAAAAGTTGGCGACTTTTTTTGCTTGTTTTGCTTGTCAGCTATTTTTAAATGCGATTAGTTACTTCAGATTCCAGATTTTGACATCAAGCCCTCCTTTACTCCTTTTCACGGTTGATGACTTTTTTGCTTTTCACTAAATAACACAAGCATTGGTGGAAAAAATGTTTTCCTCTAAAAATCATGGGGCAAAGACCCACTCTCCCCCTCCCCATGAGTCCCTGCAATGGAGACTGGTCCCGCTAACAGAGAGTCTGTGATACTAAGCCAGGCATTCAAATTCAAATAAGTTAGACAAGACTCGATCTCAGTCCTGGACTATGACCAATCGAAATTGGCACTAACAGAATTCCAGTACACCCTCCTATAGAAATGTGGTCCTATATAACATGGAATTAGGTCCTTGGCGCTTCATTAGTACAAATACAAATGAATTACTTGTCCAAATAAACATTGTTAAATGTCCAGATTATTTTTGGGAATAACTGAACATTTCACTAAACTTTTCTCAGTTCTATTCTTCTATCACATTTTAACTTATTTTTTATGCAATGTTATAATGTTATATTGATTTAAATATTTATTGTGTTGTCTTATGGGATTATATTAGCGTGGATACATCTAATTGTTCAACAGCTTTATGCAATTAAAACGGATCAGGCAATGTGTGAAATAAATCATTGGAAAAGTTAGTCATTGCAATAAATGACTGGTCTTTTTAGTCATTTCATGAAACCACTGACCCTATGGGGCATTTCACGAAATGACTGAAACTTTTAGTCATTTCGTGAAATGACTGATTACACACATTGCCTGTAACATATACACATATGTATGTACACATATATACCGGTACTGGCATTATGTTCAAAAATAAACAAATACACAGTAAGCGATACATTTTCATTTCTTTTGTCTGATATACAGTATTTTGTGATTGATGAGAAGTATTTTTATATTATGGAGATAGAGCATCTATGTAATGGAAATATGGAGATATATATGGAGATACAACATTTTCATTCAAGACAGATTGCAAAATTACTTAATGGAAAAATTGAAAATACTGGGAGAAAAGATTATAATTATTATATCTGCAGTTTGCAACTTAAATATTCATTGATCAAACCATTTTTAGAATCTATTATGCCCAGAAACAACAACCAAAACTGCAATACTAACTTGATGATATAGTTATAGTAGAAGAAAATACAAAAATTGTATTGGCTGCAGATTAGATACAAAATCTAATCACTTTGTCGTTGAATCAAAGCAAATTACCGATAATAACTTTTATAATGGTTCTGTAGACAGAGGATGTTTTGGATGTTCAAGCACCACCAACAATCAGTCCTCATAAAATTTATTCAAGAGTATAAATGATCAGTGTGGAAATGATAAATTACCAGTAATCTTGATTCGTCACAATATCTAGACCTCTGCCAAGTAATGTAATTCTAATAAAGTTCGTATGACTGAATGCTGCAGCTTCTCCAAAATCTCTAGTTTACATGATCAAGGATGAGTAAATACTAGTACTACTTCAGACTCAAGATAAAATTTGAATGAAGATGAATCGTCATGCAATTCAGCGCTTTTGGTTTTGGCTGACAGCTATGTTACTGCACTTCATAAATCGTTGATTATAATAATAATAAGAAGAAAGACTGTCTAGGCAGCCTTTTAGTATCTTCAAATAAATGGTAGCAAAAAATGAGGCATGATGTCTATCTCTAGATAAAACATATGCATTGCAATTTGCAATAGTAAGTAATTTTTATCATTGAATAGTCGATAATCAAATGATAGATTTAGGACTGTCATATACTCCTGTAATGTTGGCAACTTGGCAATTGAAATTCAGAATTTTAACATTGAAATAAAGCACCGGAATTCATAAAAATGAAATAAACAAATGAATTTTAACTGTATGCATGTCCTACCTGATGATGATAAAGATGAAGCTGATGATGCAGATGAACTGGATGAAGCTAAAATTAAGATAAATTTAATTATATTTCGCACTATATATATTTCATTATTTTTCTCACTATATGTATATATATATATATAAATTATTATATATATATATATATATATATATATATATATCAGACATGGGTCAATTACGTTTTAGGCAATTACAATTACATTACAATTATACGGATTTTTGTCAATTACAATTACAATTACAATTACAGCCAATTACATGGGAACCAATTACAATTACAATTACAAACGTTTCAATTACAATTACAATTACAATTACTTTTCATTCCTCTTTCTGCTTCTTTTAAAAACTTAAGTGTCTAAAATAATTAACATAAATTAGTTCAACAAATTCATATACTACGCCTATTTAAAAACCGTAATGACAAAGTTTAACACAAACCCGCAAATGAGTCAACAAATTGAATGCCTTTTTCAGCATGACACTAATTCACCACACAAACCGGCATTCACTTTAATTAACATTTGCATTGAAAACAGCATTGTTAAAGTCATCAGACTTTCAAATAATTCCATATTACTCCCGCTGATTTACGCTCATCTTTACTGGTAGCTGGCATTAAACTTTTATTCACAAAAAATAGAAGCCGCAGAACATATGGGAAGTAGACATGATAAGCTGGTTCCCTTCCAATTTGAAAGGCAGAAAAAGTAAATGCCGGTAAGTAAATGTTTGCATGGCAACTGACCAGAGCAGTGAGTCCATTTACCAATAACCGTTGTGCTTTGATAATTCACTAACCACCCATTGTATTCACTGCAATACATTCATAGACTGACAAGACTTTACTCATACATGCTAATACGCTATTAGAACTTATAAAACTCGCATTCCTGTAATTGGGTAAATCAATTACAATAGCTCAATTACAATTGCAATTACACAAATGGCAATTACAATTACTTGTAATTGAACTTTCCACAAATCAATTACAATTACAATTACACTGGCAAAATGTAATTAATTACAATTGAATTACAATTATAATTGTAATTGACCCATGTCTGATATATATATACATACATCTGGCAAATAAAGAAATGCAACCAAAACCTGGTAAATTATATATGAAACATGTAGAGATAATGAGCAATGTAATATAATTTTATAAGAACATTTATGAAACGTCTCTTTATGAATGATTCCTCACAGATGCATAAACACATGGACTGAAATATTTGGTGGAGTATCAGCAATAACAGACCATTAAGTTAGCACAGCATAATGAACACCGACACTTCTTCCTGTTAAAACATTTTCAGCAACTTGACTTTTAGACTGTTCGCTACTTCTGTTCTGTTGTTCTTAATCTCATTTACCGGTAGAGTGAAGCACAACTTTCTGCGGTCAGGTGTTCTGATAGGGAATGATGCAAGAAAGTGGTGGCAGTCAATGAAAGTCAAATAAAGAGACAGTTGATGGTGACCAGCACTTAGGAACAAGATGACGTTGAGACATGCTTATTAAACCTGCAGCAGCAAAAACTGATAGAAGAGGGGCAGGTGCATTTTTAAGTCTGAAAGATACTTCTAGGAGAAAAATAATTTTTTATTTGATGGCCATTGCACCACTTCACAGTGTTAAACCCAACAACCATTACGACAACAGTATTAAGTGAAAAGACGCATTTGTTAGGAGAGAAAACAAGATACACCAATAAACTGCCAAATATGCGAAAATAAAGTAAAATTTCACCACATATTTAAGGTTTTATATGTACCAAAAGGGCAATGCCACAGTGATCATACCCCTCTCTCCGGCACAAACTGGTATGCTTTCTTAGACCCATATCCCACCCTCGAGCACGACGCACTATACGAACGGCCCCCAAACTCCATGTTCACTTTAGGTAATAAAATACCAATTATGCTTAATATTAAAATGTATTAATAACTTTAAAAGAATCAATGCCTATGTCATAGAAAATTGACTCCCAAAAGGAATATGGCATGTATGCAGACGGGTCATTGTTTCCTAACTCTTAACCGTAGTGACATAATGGCCAAAGTTTACAATAAAATATCCAGAAACAAAAATAAGAGATGTGCTAACCTTGCCACAAAACTGCAAAAAAAGTTAAGAAATGAGGCAAAGGAATACTGTGATTATTTCTACAATATGAAATTCGAATATTACGGTTAAAATAAGACACAAAATTAACCTGGGAATGTTTCTGTACAGTTGTCAAGTTTCACATATTCAACAACACCAGAGATGTCATTGTACAAATTCTGTGGTCTAAGATTATCCTGATATTGTTGGTGCCAACATAAAATATTTCCCTGAGTTCGATCAATTTGATATGCAAAACACGTTGGATCCGTTCTACACTGTGCCTCACACAAATCGTCACTTGTAGCGCTTGCAACAGGAGTAGCACCATCTGATCGATAGCCAGGATTAATGTTGTAGAAAGCAGTGAAGCAGTTGGAACCTGTCCAAAAGTTAGACAGCATAGGAGATGTGTGCAACAAGCAAATATCAGAAAAAGTGAGAAAGTGCAATTTGAAGCAGCAAAGTATGACACATTAACATGCAATGATTGTTACAAATATTCAATTAATGAAATTACTACAGAAATAAAAAATGGTGCACTCAGCTGATGAATAAATTAATGATTGAATTATTAACATGCATTACACAAGTGACAATTTGAATTGTAAATGTGTCAGAATAATGCAAAGAACCAGTTACACAATTGTATGCAAATTACCAGAAAATTTGGATGCTGTGACAAAGAATCTGTCAGGGAAGGAATAAAGCAAATTTCATATTTTCTGCTCATAAAAATTTGAATAATTTAAAAAATGATCATTTAGATGCAAAGTGTCATTAAACTTGACTAAACAAATAGAACAGCATTATGGTAGATATTTCCTAGATTCTGAATCTCAAATAAATTTAATAACAAACTTGTGGTAGAAGATGGTGAAAGTGAAGAAGCTGTGGAGCCTAAAATAGCATTACCAGTATATGTTATTAAAACAGTAGTTTAAAACAATAACATCATCTCTAAAGCAAACATTAAAGTAAAAATTTTACTTTATTATGAACATGTAAAGAAATGAAAGCCAATCTCACAATAAAATATTAACAGCCATAGTCACTGCATCACTGATTTGCATCTGTATGATAAATGATAGTGTAACTTCATTAGGAAGCTTTCTGCTCTGCAGTGAAGCAAAATATTAAAAAATGATTCAAAAGAATGAATGAAAGAATTATATAGTGCACCATAGGTAGATGATGAACAGTGGAATAGCATTGCTAAACTAAAAACAAAAGTGATTGTGCAACTTAGAACAACAGCTCCAATTTATAGAGGTGCCAGGCAACGTTGCTCAAATTCTATTCATAAACAGTCATCTCATGCATTAAATAAATCAATCTATTAGAACAGAAACAGAGTAGTATTCAACAGAAGATCTGCATTTTAAACTGAGTATTAGATCTGGTAAATTTATAAAGATTTAGAATATCTGCTTGGTTGGTTATAATTTTTTGCACCAGACTGTTGAAGCCAGTCTGGTAGTTTCAAGGTTTGATGCATTAGGAGTCTGAGTATATAGACTATTTTTAGTACTGTAGCATCTAGCATGACTCAGTGGACTCCACTGATATAGACTGGCAGTCACTATTCCAGGGTTCGAGCAGAAGATCTTGCCTTGTCTGCTACGATGACGCACACAATAGCTACATTGACCTAGTTTTGTATTGATGTAGGCTTCAATGTGTTAGTATCAGCAGAAAATTAGTAATGGGTGATGGGTGGGCGGCGAGTGGGAAGAGATGGTTTTCAGATGTGTCACTGCTGGGCATTCAAATAGGGCAGCAAATTATCTTCATTCTTCTGACGTTCCTATTGAGTAAATTTACTTATTCAAAATCTAAAATTTTGAATGCTTTCAGGGGAAAAAGTGGTACATTCCAAGTGTTTTTTGTGTCTAAAATGTACTACTATTCACCTATGGGCATTTGTGATCTTAAAATATTTTAGGGTTTAAACCCCCGGGCTCTCTGTTAAAAAGGGGAAGGGAGGAAGGGGAGGAGGAGAGGAAAGGAAGGAGAAGGAGGGAAGGTATGAGGAAGAGAGGGGAGGGGTGTTTTGCTTTGGTCGGCATATTTTCCTAGCTATGCCAGTGCTTTCATAAACAGAAACAAAAATTGCATAACTTCTACATAAACGGGAATCAGTATAAAACTTCAAAAAGCAATGAGACAAATACATAATTAGAAGAGTCAAAAGCTTCATGTGAGCAAAATGATAGAAGCTGCTAAAGAATCATGCAATTAGAGTAAAAGAAACGGTTTAAGAAGAGCATTAACCTGGGAATGTTCCTGTACAGTTGTCAAGTTTCACATATTCAACAACACCAGAGATGTCATTGTACAAATTCTGTGGTCTAAGATTATCCTGAGATTGTTGGTGCCAACATAAAGTATTTCCCTGAGTTCGATCAATTTGATATGCAAAGCACGTTGGATCCATTCTACACTGTGTCTCACACAAATCGTCACTTGTAGCGCTTGCAATAGGAGTAGCACCATCTGATCGATAGCCAGGATTAATGTTGTAGAAAGCAGTGAAGCAGTTGGAACCTGTCCAAAAGTTAGACATCATAGGAGATGTGTGCAATGTGCAAAAATCATATGATAGTGCACATTGAAAGAAGATAGTCAAACTTGGCCTGTATCAGGCATTATCTACCGTTAATTGCAAAACATCAAATTGACAAACGTGTGAAATAGAAAAGTGCACTCATTTTATAGTGATAACATAATAGCAAGAGTTGTTCACATACAGTGCTCAAAGACACTATTATCTTGTTGCTGAGTAGTTTCATGCATCAAAAATACACATCACATTCATATCTATCTGGTGCTAGGTTGCCAACGTACCGGCAGCAATACTAAATAGGGTGAAAAAGTTGATCAAAAATTTTCAGCAAAAAATACATACAAAGTAACATTCACCTTGCTAATTAAAATGACACATAATTAAATATTTCTCATAGTAACTTCTATTGATTTATTTCTTTAAATGAGCTAAAAAAATATAGGGCACCTTTTGTGGTAGATGGTGGTGACATTGAAGATACTGTTGATCCTAAAACAATGAGAGGAGTTTACCACTGCACCATGAACAGACTTAATAAGACCACGTTAGCACTATTAAATGATTACTGTTTTTTTAAAATATCGATAGGGAAATTCAACCACAAGTAGAAAATAGAACAACTATATCAATGTCCGAAGTCAGAGTTATTTGGAAACATTGCACAATGAGACTGTTGATCAGGCTAAAAAGCATTGTTTTATATAATCATCATGCAGTCGATGTTAATAATATTGTGAAGGAAAGCTAGTCACCTTTGCAATGTAAAACTGTTATCATTGTTGCAGAATAATGTTCTAAATTTCTCTCAAAATTTGTGATTATGCAAGTATGAAACTTATTTTTTGTATTATGGAAACTGCACATGACTTAATCAATCAATCAATCAATCAATCAATCAATCAATCAATCAATCAATCAACTTCTATGGCGCCACTATCATAATACCAGGGTATCATCCGATGGCGCACCAAATCCAAATTGAATTAGAACCAAGTCAAGCCGGCAATATCAGTCAGAAAACGGTGGGGGAGCAATCTAAGGGGGCTATGCCAAGTCAAACAGGTATGTTTTAAGACCGGTTCTGAAAGATGATAGATTGTTAGCCATACAAAGTGACATTGGTGAAGTATGAAATTCTGTGCAATACAATCCAATTTCCAAATCAATTATACATACACTTGTGCTCACATAGGGTCTATATAAACATTTCACCATGTGTAAAAAATCTGTCAACATTGATAAAATCAATATTGGCTATATCATATAGGCCTCTCATCTTTTTGCACCATTCAAATAAAACAATCAAAACATTGTTTCTTGAGAACAATCAAAGTCCACGTTCAGCAGAGGCAATACAATCCCAATTATACTTAATATTAAAACCCATTAATAACTATCCAAGGACTCAGCACCAATGCATTTGGCAATGACTACCTGATGGCATAATGCTTAAATGCAGATGGGCCAAAGGTTGCTTAACTCAACTGTGGAGGCACAATGGTTGAAGTTCACATTCTAACACTCAGAAGCCAAATAACTAACTAGAGAACTGCTATAGCGCCATTTTAGCAATGCACTTGGCATCAGTCGATGGTTGTTCCAACGTAGAATCATGATTCCCATTGTCAGGATTCAGGATCCAATAAGTCAATTCAATTTCCCTGTTCTGGTCATGGTGGATTGACAATAGAGAACAGATGGTGTAGGTTTTGAGCCTTATACAAAAGGTCATAAGAGATTTGGCAGAGCAGGCCAATGCTAGAAGTAAGTACCACAGTCTAGACCCAGTCCTGAAAACTCATCCAGAGTGGTGTGTGTGAGTGCTCAATGCCTGAAGGGCTAAATACATCTGAAGACCTTGTTGAGTGTGTATGATCCGTGTGTATGATCCTAAACTGTAAGCAAGGAATGAAGATATGATGGCCGGTTTGAATATAGAAGCTTGTGAACTAGCAAGCAGATTTTAAAATCGATTCATTGTCTTATACCTATGTATGGAAACTTTACCCAACAGTTAGTGCCTCAAGTATAAGTCGAGGTCAGGATATATAACCTGTGAATTGGCCTTAAATTTCTCGACTTTATCACGAATATATACGGTATGTAACCAGTGAAGTGATTTGGGCAAAGGCATGATAGGATAATATTTAGGTGTTTTAGTGATGGCTCAAGCCAAAGAGTGTTTTAGTCGAATCCACTGTAGGCAGGGCTTTGAAATTTTTTCAAGTTGACAGTCAAAATAGTCCAGGTGACAGGATACCAGGGAATATAAGAGGCATATTAACACTAACAAGAAGCTGCCAACAAGATAGGGAATATGCCAAAAAATCCGTGTCTATTTCTATGCAATCACACTATTACAGTCAAAATAAGACATAAAATTAACCTGGGAATGTTCCTGTACAGTTGTCAAGTTTCACATATTCAACAACACCAGAGATGTCATTGTACAAATTCTGTGGTCTAAGATTATCCTGATATTGTTGGTGCCAACATAAAATATTTCCCTGAGTTCGATCAATTTGATATGCAAAACACGTTGGATCCGTTCTACACTGTGCCTCACACAAATCGTCACTTGTAGCGCTTGCAACAGGAGTAGCACCATCTGATCGATAGCCAGGATTAATGTTGTAGAAAGCAGTGAAGCAGTTGGAATCTGTCCGAACGTTAAACATTATGAAAGACTTGTGCAACAAGGAAATTGAAAGATAATAGGAGTGCAGTGTGAAATATCAAAGTCAGATTATACTGATATATTTCCAAAAAGCTGCTTAGAGAAAAAAATTAAGATAGTTGTGCATAATTAGACAAAGTATGCTAGGCTGTAGTGCCCTGTTTTTGACAAGCAGTGCAAGCAAAAAACTGTTATCAAATTGACAGAAAATGAAAACAGTCTTAATACTGTTAGCAGCTAAATTCTTCACAAAATATTTTAGCACAAAATAGGTTTCAGCACAGGGCACTGACATTTCATTCATATTATTTTAATACAAAAACAGAAGCAGATAATCAGTAAAGTGTGAATGGCACTTGTATACATTACATAGAGTCTGGGTGATCCCAGATTGAAATTGCATACTGTATCTCAGAAGTCAACCTCTAGCAAACATGTGCAAATGAGTGTACAACTCAGACCAAAGTGAATAGCCAGCACTCGCCCATTATTCACTTGAACATAGCTTTGAACTCTGTTAAACTCAGTAATGCAATTCTTGAACTCAATAAACCAATTGGTTTGGTTTGGTCTGGTTTTAAAAAATGCAAATACAAAATGCTTTAGAGCTCAACTTTCAGCATGTCAAATATTGCTGCATGTAAAATGTCATATAAGCAGGAAAAGGTAAAATAATAAAACATTCCCAAATTTTTAGCTGCAATCCATTTTCTTCACCCACAACAATAATTAATAATATAAAAACAAAAATTGAAAAATTGACTACAAATATATATAATCATATAGCATGTGTGTGTGTATATAATATATACTCCGATAAACAAAAACATTTGGATTTTAAAGAAAGAGATTTTCTTAATTTAGGGGTTTGGTTATACTTTTTCATTTGATTTCTTTATGTAGTGATAGACCTTATTACTTTTTAACATTTGTTGATGTAGATCTTAATATTTTGACATAAAATCGATATTTTAGACGGTATAATAGCGGAACAATCAGATTTGTACAAAATGAAATTTTGGCTTTAAATGACCCGGAATTAGATACCATGAAACTCGGATATATCTAAGTTTTTATCACTGTCCCTTGAGCTTCGATATAGAGGAATTTTACAGTTGATTTTGTTTTACAGTAGTCTCTTTTTTGCTTGTCCTTGGAGGTCAGTCCTCTTGGTCCTTGTGCTTGGGAAGTAGGTCCTTGTCCTTATCCTCATCCTTGGGGGGCAATCGGTGCTCGTCCTTATCCTCATCATTGGGGGTCAACCCTGTTAACATCACTGATGTTTTGATGGACATGCATGTGAAATATGGACATATAAGAAGATTTTTCAATCAATTAGAGATAATAGAGTTATTGCTTAGGCTATTAACAAAAAGCATCAAAATTTCATTAATGTTTTCAGTGGCGATTAACTGAAAATAACTGAAATATAATTAACTGCAACTGAAACTGTAACTGAAAAATGACAATAACTTTAACTGTAACTATAACTGAAAAATAATCAATAACTGAAACCACACTGGCTAACTAGTTTGATGCTACAGTGTATTTGAATTATTTTCATCTCAAACTTAAGGCCCTGTTAGCTCTTGGTAGTCATCTCTCTATTCAACATTCTCAACACCTGCAGAATAAAGCAAAATGAAGCACTAAGTCTATCTTCCCTATGTTGTTAGTATTGAAAATGGCATTTACTCTTTGTGGCTGGCTTTTTAAACTAATGGCAAAGTGCATACATAACATCTCTTTGGTCCTAGCTCCCAATATAAATTGGTCAATGTTACATTTTCTGTCCAGGACCCAATCCCAGCTGGGACATGCCAAGTCTGGGGTCACTAATCACACACTGCTTAAAGTACGAGGTTCACAACTTGGATCAGGTGAGAAGGTTTAAAGGGACCAATGGTGATATAAATTTTGATATCACCTTCTGGCAAATACCTTGACTCAGTCTGTTTTATCCTCATGTGGACATGAAATGGCGTCGGTCAGGCTGTGCTCATCTAGATTCCAGATAAATAGGAAGTTCAGTTTGTGAGGATGCACTTCGAAACACAAATCACAAGATGCACATAGGAATGAACAGAAAACTTACCATTGGAGCAACTTGTTTTCAAATATTCAATGATGTTTGGTTGGTTAAAGAGATTAAATGGATCAAAAGCATTTGTTGACCTCTGGATCCAGCACAAAATGTTATTTGGATTTGTATCAATCTGGTAAGACACACATGCTGCATCTGCTCGACATGCAGCTTCACATGATGGAGTGTCTGGCAGATTGGGCATCCCTACTGCTCCACCCGACTGACTACCCGGGTACTGGTTGACGAATGCCATGCATGCTAAAATGCAAACCAAATCGGAAACGATCATGACAACAACGCCTCAAAACGACATTAGCTAATCAAAGAATCAACAGCTGTAAATAAATTATGTGCAGCTATAATAAAGGACCCAGGCTTAGGTACCGAACTTAGTAGATATGGCCCTCCATGTGAAAGCTTGGAAACCACTGGTGATTGGTGAAGACCTAAGTACTTGCTGAAGTAGAGAGGATCAACACAGAACCAGAAGCGGCTGATACGAAACAACGAATTCAGCTAACACATACACTAAAGTTTGCATGACTAATAAACTAACTAGCGAAATAAAACCTGAGTGTCCATATGCAATTTTAAGGTTTAATTAAGAAAATATTTTTACATGGCAACCTGAATTGAGTAATTTTTTTAAATACCCTAAGAATTCTACACAACAATCTAATATCTAGGTAAAACAATTGAATGCAGAATAATTAATTCCTTTTACATAATCAGTTAACCTCCTATAAATTTTGGACCACTGCGTCTGAGACTGTATGAGGTGCACATTCTCTTTTCTAACGTTTTCTCGTAAATATTCCATGATTAGTAGGCTAATTATCTTTTATCTTGATAATGAGAAACATATTCTTACGAATGGAAGTAGATGAAATGGGAAATGTTGTACTCGATATTGCTGAAAAGGACAGAAACACCACATATGTAAAATATGTAAGCAAAAGCGGTGAACATTAACAAATATATCTGAATGTAGACCTACTATCACTAAATAATTCACAGATACTCTAGCCATGACCCAAAGTTATGGTAGCACTTTTGAATGATCAACAGAAAGAAAGCTTGTGTAAAGTGTGTACGCTTAGGCCTGTCATTCTTCAGGAATGACTCCAAAAATGCCTTTCTCTTTGGCTTTTTGCTATGGTTTTGGACCCCATAGAAACATAGGTTGGAAAAACAACAAACCTCTCAAAGCAATACAGAGAATGTTGGCTGTACATTGAAAATTTTTACATTTGTCTACAGTTCATTTCTTGAACATGACCTTTGAGATAAAAATAAATAAAAACGAAGAATCAAATCGAGTATGAGTTACTTTGAAATAATTAGTCAAATTTCTAGCAGTAGCCTGATTTTTATGCCGAGCATTGCATGTTCTCTATATTTGAGTCAGTAAATTCTGTAATTAATATTCATTCATTCTACAACATGCCTATGCAGTACTGACATATGCAAATGCTAGTAGATGAAACGGGAAATGAGGTGCTTGAAATGGCAGAAAGTTGACATTAACAAGAACAAATTTGATTTTTTTAAATATATGTATAAAATAACAGGAAAGAAAGTAAAAATCCATTGAATGCATAATCAAAATGATGTGATGCCAATAAAATTATGATATTCAGGCCATGATTAACAGTTAATCACAGCAAATCTATTATCACTTTTTACTTTGAAGATAAAATGACTGCCTGACTGATCCCCGCCTTTTGGCTATAGCTATTTCATATAAAGATTAAGTAACTAGGAATAAGGAGCTACTGTGGTGCTACTCTTTGAAAGCACTATAGAATTTCTTGAGATTTTACTTACTTACTTAAAAGAGCAAACCTAACTTTCCCCCACTATTTTAATATTTGACGTCATGCAGTTTGTATGTGCTGTGTATTACTCTGAGGGCCGGATAACGTATAATTTTAGAATATTTCAGTATAACATCTTTTCATTTAGTGCTGAAGAGCAAATGAAACATGAAGACATACTTCAGTCATATCAATCATTTTATTGTATCAGCTATATTTTAAATTTTCTAAGATCCATTACCAAATAAGAATTCCATTAGTCATTAAATTAAGAATTCAGATGTTCAATATAATTCTAAGTCACATACATGTAGAAGTAGACGGAATAGGAAATGATGTACTTGAACTCCCTGGAAAAGATATTGTTATAAAAACAGATTTAAGATAAATTTATCACCAATATCCCAAATACAAAAAGTTCAAAAACTACAGTGATAAGCCAAAATAATCCAAATAAATTTTCATAGAACTATAATTGACAAGTAGAAGCCAAAGCTCAATGATTTTAAATCATGAAATCAAGAATGGACATTGACAGCCGAAATCCGTAGATGTTGAAAAAGAGTATCTTAAGGTTTAAACCACACCCTGATGTTAACTAATTGTCTACAGGTCAACCCAATCTCTTGAGAAACACTAGGCCTATACATTGTAATAAATTTATGCATTTTGACAAAATAAAACTCTGGAAATGATTATTGGTGCTTCATGAGTAATAAGTGGGTATTTGATGTATGGCAGTGGTTCCAGAGCTTTGTCTGGCGGACCACTTTCGAAAATCAAAAAATTATTGCAGACCACCTGAAAATTGAGAAAAATCATGGCAATTGACAGGCAAAAATTACCTTATCGCAACTTACTAAAATTCTTGACAAGCAATAAAAACCTTATCGCAAATTACTGAAATATGTCTAATTTTTATTAACTTTTATCAGAATCTGCCGCGGACCACTAGACCCCCTCTCGCGGACCACTTTTGGTCCGCGGACCACAGGTTGAGAACTGCTGGTGTATGGTTTTATGCCACCTGTGCCAAATTCGAAAGCTCAGTATATGACAGAGCACCCTAAGAAAGTCCATAAGGAAACGAGCTTACTGATGTCCAGTTAACGGATATTGTTAACTAATAGGCCAATCATTTATGGTGACCCTGAACCTTAACTTAAGGTGACAACTTATAGAAGGCCATCATTCACAAGTTCATTAAAAAAAATATGAGTTGTGTGAATGAATTGCAAACTTACCGCTGCTGCAGTTTGTTTTGACCAATTCGACAACATTTGCTTGATCATAGAAATTTGATTCCGTGAAGGGATCTGTTCCTTTCTGTATCCAGCAAAGAGTTTGACCGACATTCGTATTTATCTGGTACGATTTGCATGTTGTATCTGCTCTGCAAGTGCTTTCACATGTTGCATTATTTGTCACAGTGGTCATCTCTTCTGCTGAACCCGATACTCTGCCAGGGTACAAGTTGGCAAAAGCTACACAGCCTGAAATGCAGAACAAATAGTAAATACGCTGGTAAGACACTAATTTGAAAATACTTGGGTCTATTCAAAAACACTGTAGCATAAATTTAACAAATTTCAAAGATTTAGGAAATATTCAACCTATACCGGTATGCTACACCAGGCAGGTTTTGATCAATTCCGGTATTAAAGAGTTGAAGTGAATAAATGGCAGCCTGTAGTGGTGGTGGTGGTGTAGTTTTGGTAAGAAGGCATTGACTCTTGATAGGTTATCAGATGGGTCCAAGGCAGAGTAGTCTCTTAAAGAAGTACAGTATTCACTCAACGCGCATTAGATGGAAACTGGCTTGTGAGTAACTGCGAGTCTGCGACACAGCAATCTAATAGGGGCTAAACTGTGTAAAAATGTAATACTGTCTTTTATATTGTATATTGTATTGTATATTGTGGTGCTGTCCATTAATTACATCAACAAATTAGAGGGAGGGGTTTGAAAAAGTCTGACAGTTGTTGACAGGGGGAGGGGTCAAGAGAAGTTGACGTCAACAATTTCATTTTTTTACAAATGATAAATAATAGAAAATTTCATGGAATACTATTTATTGCATTGAAAAAGCCTGACAAGCAAAAAAGTCATCACCACCACAATTTGACACTTGATGAACAAAAGAAAGGGGAAAAGGTCTCATTGCTGCAAAAACAATAACCTTCTCAACTTTTTAGGGGACCCTCCACTGGTCTTAGTAGGGGCAGGGGGGGGTCAAAAGTTTTTGACATAATTATAGAGGGTCACTGAAAGTTGACAGTTGTTGACAAAGGGGGGCTCAGAAATTGTCCAAAAATTGTTGACATAATTAATGGACAGCCCCTGTATTGCATATTATATTACATATATATTACGAAATGTATACATATTGTACAGCTTTGTGCTAAAGTCTTGAATCAACGTCTTTTTTTCAATCATTTCTTCAATTATTTTTGCTTTTTTGCACTTATTTTTATGTACTGTGCCGACTTGAGAAAGACAAGAAAAATAATAGAAGGAAAGAAATTGAAATAGAATAATAATAATAATAATAATAATAATAATAATAATAATAATAATAATAATAATAATAATAATTTTAAGTGGTTTAGGAGGCTAAGTAAGCCTGTGTGAAAACCACTGATGTAACCATCTGCGGAAAAGAAAAAGAAAATGAGAAGATAATTCCAGACTTTTGCACACCACTGTATATATATGCATGTATATGCATAGATACATATATATATATACAGTATACAGATTTATGTGCATATTCGACTACACCACAGTCAAAAATATTTAGGGTAAAATTAGATGAAAATAGTAAGATTTGGAGCTTATTTTCAGGCCATGTGACATCATATTGGCAATTGCCCTTTCCCAACACACACACACACAGGCACACAGACACACAGACACTAAGGGTGTAGTGACGGGGGTAAATCGGCATATACCCCCAAAATCAGGCTACCTTAAAGTTTTTATTTTAATGTGTTTTAAAGATTTTCAAAGAATTTAGAATTTTATACCCCATCCCCCATCCCCACAAATCACATTATACCCCCCCCTAATCAAATTCCTGGCTATGCCCCTGACACACACACACACACACACACACACAATTGACGGTAGAAATTGATCATAACTGATGTGACACTCAGTTTGCAGTGCCGGTGCCAGATAACATTACCATGATCCTAAGCTAAAGGGAGAGTCAGGCACAATGTATTTTAAACAACTAGAGGAAGTTTAATGCTCTCTGGTCCACAACTTTTGGTGTAACGAGCAAGAAAACTAAATCCAGGATACCGCAGGTAAAATGGGTAGATTTAAAAATCAATATTTGTTTACACAGTTCCAAAAATAACGACTCAGCTTAGGATATTAAAGAATGATCTTTTTTCCTGATTTCCAAAACGTTATACATAGTTTTAAAGCATCAATGCAATTGTCAAAAGTGTTAAGCAGCTATACGAATGCCAAATAAAGAAACAATTCTGTGCAACTACTGTAGCTAAAGCTGCTCAAACATGCAAATCAAATATAAACAAATTTATTTAGCATGCTAGACACCTGATCTTATACAGTAAATATCTTTCTGCAAGAAAGAATTGAATAATATTTCTGTCTTAATATTTCCTCATGAAGCAAATGGTAAGATGTTTTTTCTAGAATCTGAACCCTACTGATTTGACTGAAATAAATTTATTAAAATAAAAATAAAGTAAATATCAATATAAATAAATAAATAAAATTATCAACTTTCTTGCATGAGCACCAAAATTTGATCTGGCTGATGCACAAAGAAAGCAAAGAAATGGGATTACCGGTAAGAGCTTCCTATTTATCACTATGTCAACAATCTAGATGCATAAGTACCTGGAGAAGTAGAAGGTGTCGGAAAAGAAGTACTGGAACGTGCTGAAAGGAAACATATATTACAGGTACACAGCTATTGGTTTTGCATGTAAAATAATTTGCCTGAAATTACTCATATCTAAATTCAAAATTTTGTGAAGTATGTTCTGATATGATAATATGAAATAAAATTTCAATTTGAATGACCAGGGCATTATAGACACATCACATTATATTCTACAATTAATTATAACTACCGTAGCTGCTTGTCAATCAAAAATGATGGGTGAGCTAGACTGTCTTTCCTACCCAACTTAATTCAGCCAAACGCTTTTCGAAATATTGCATTTTTGTGAATGTTTTCACATTTAGTCCAATGATTTGTTGTTGACCAGAACATGGCTTGATGAGCAGTTTGATGTTTGCCAGGGTCTTTGCTCGTGATAACACCACATATAGTTGGCCATGGGAAGACACTGGCTCACTTGCATATATTCCTACATGCTCACGTTGTTTGCCCTTGTGACTTGTTGATGGTCATTGCTAATGCCGGGAGCACTGGAAATTGACGGAACTTCAAAATAAGGAAAGCGGGAAAGGGAAGGGGAGGGTTGAGAGGAAAGGTATGGGAACAGGGAGAGAGTGGGGGGTGTTAGAGGAGTGAGATAGGACTGGGTATGGGAAAGGAGAGGGAGGAAGAGAGGGAGAGGAGAGGGGTGGAAAAGGGGTTGGCAATGGGAAAGTGACGGAAGAGAGGGTAGGTCTGTGTGGCGTAGTACAGGAGGGGAGGGAAAAGGGAGGGAGGGAGAGGGGAGAGAGAAGAGAGGTATGGAAAAGAGAGGAAGGAAAAGTATGAGGAAGGGAGGGATTTGAAAAAATGAAGGAATATCCAAGCACCTCTTGCAAAGTTAGAAAGTTATATAGGTTATAAGACATAGAGAGCAACGTCCAGCCATGCAACTAGGAAACAAGGTCGCTCTCATAATGATGATGATAATGACAACGACGACGACGATGATGATGATGATTAAGCTCTGTCCATTATGAAATTACGGTACCTATAGCAACGATTAGAAAAGACAACAGCACCTCATCCAATGATAACAGTGTTATGCACACACATTAGGAAACTAGGCCTACATAAGCATATATAAAATTAAAAGAAATTAAATTAAGCTTTAAAATTAGATTTACTAGCCAATTGAATAATTATTAAACTAAGGCACCAGTTTACTGAGTGTCTATTAACGCACATGTGCTTTGAAATGTTTTGTACATGTGCTTTTAAATAGTATTTTGTTCATTATTATAAGTTCAGTTGATCATAGTAAGTAGACATACGCATGGAAGTAGTTGAAATAGGAAACGAAGTAGTGCTTGCTGAAATACACATTATGAAACAATTTTCAAAAGTGCCAAATAACACAATAGCAAGAATATATAAAATTTCCCATATTATACTTTGCTTAAATACATAAGTATGTGTGTGTGTGTACTTATGTCTATATAAGGTCTTTTATGGCTCCACTTTTAGGCCTATGGCTCCAAAACTTTTTGAGGACCTTGTGTTATTTTCTGAGGATGGAAAGCTAGCAAGGGAAAGGGATAAGTTGGCACCCAACATCTTTGCCTCTTTGCTGAAAATTGAAGACACTAATTCTTCAGTTATCCAGGAACTGAAATAGTCTACGATTCTATGTAGCTACCACACTGTTTTTTTAATACAAATAGACAGATAAGCAAAGATTATATATGTATATTGTTGTATACAGTGTAGAGAGACTGTGATGATCTTACTTATTAAGTTAATGATTAGCCGGAAACAGACTAAAGTAGTAGTTCCGGTTCTAGCTCTGTAATTATACTTTATTCGATTTTCATTTAATTAAATAAAATTTGTAAAATTCAACTGTCTCGATCTGCAATCAACGCTAACTTCCATCGTGTTTGTATCAATATGCATTAATTCTTTTTTTCAAGAGCGCTTTTGACTCTTCCTGGCATGACTCACATGATATTTCTAGTTTTGCTCTCATCCACGATGCATTCATGCTTCAAAATCTGTTATTAGGAAATGTCAAATTTATCATAATTTACACTTACATAGAGTGGTTGATGAAACAGAAGAAGATGGAAGAGGAAATGTAGTGCTTGAACTTGCTGAAGCAATATCAATAATAAAATGAATTATAGAAATGCAATATAAGAGGACAATAATTTGTGATTTTAAAATCTTAAAAAATTACCTAAAAGCATAATAAGCGCAGTATGTACAGTAGCCTTAGAGTTATAGCGTGGTCATAGAAATGACAAAATATAAAAAAAGTTAAATTACATCTCATGAGAGTGCTACCTTATTACCTTTGTTTCTCCAATTGAACAGAAACTTACCA
This sequence comes from Metaphire vulgaris, assembly GCA_018105865.1. Lineage (NCBI taxonomy): Eukaryota > Metazoa > Annelida > Clitellata > Crassiclitellata > Megascolecidae > Metaphire > Metaphire vulgaris. The sequence goes on from CM030833.1 coordinate 18,213,264, forward strand.
CTGGTACAATTTGTTTTGACCAATTCGACGACATTTGGTTGATCATAAAAATTTGATTCTGTGAAGGGATCTGTTCCTTTCTGTATCCAGCAAAGAGTTTGACCGGCATTCGTATTTATCTGGTACGATTTGCATGTTGTATCTGCTCTGCATGTGCTTTCACACGTTGCATTATTTGTCACAGTGGTCATCTCTTCTGCTAAACCCGATACTCTGCCCGGGTACACATTGGTAAAAACTACACAAGCTGAAATAAACCCAAATTAAAAATTGAAACATTGATTATACAATCACTCATTCTATCTTTGCATAATAAATAATTTGGCAAATGTAATATTTAAAAGCTCGAAGCTGGGTGTGATATAGTGAATAGTCCTTAGCTTCATCCTTAAGCATTTATTTGGTGGTAGCAGCAGTGCTGTTAAAAATACTTTTCAAATGCATCTGAAATGCAGATACAGATATACCTGTGAAGAAATGTACTGAGTATACTGATACTTGATACAGAATATCAAAGGCATCAAAATGCAAATACACAATAAAAAGGTCTTTTGATACAAGATACTTTTGAATATACTTTATTTAGATGTTACTTTTGAATAAAACAATATCCAAGAACAGTTTTCTTTAAAATGACTCTAGATAGTATGGAGAAAAATTGCTAGAAGCCATTTGCTTTAAGTAGCAACAACTTCTCAAACAAGTCGTCACTTTGACAGTTAGACAGTTATGAGTGGGACTTCAATCTGTCCTCCAGTGCTGAATAGTCTCTCCACAGGAGCTGAAAATGGAACACTTGCATTTAAAAAATAGTTCTTCCTGAGCTTTCAAGGCTAATCTCAAGGCTCATAGGGCAGCGCTGACCTCCGTTTTCAAGGCTCTCAGCCAGGCAACTGGTGCAAGTTACATGAAATGGGGCCAGTGTTCTCATGCAATGCACCTGTTTACTCCATGTATTAATTTGCTATTTGGTTCCATCACCATCTGAGAGGGCATCGGGAATGGACTTCCCCTCAAAAAAATTTCAGCATGACGCCACTGAGTGTGCCAATAATTTATAGCCTATGGGTTTTACCAGGGGCAGCCAGTGATGGGCAACTAACTAAAAAACATTTTTTTCTTCTTTTTCTTTATTTATTTCTCCATTATTATTCCACAATTTACATAACATGTAAACAAAAAATAACAGGTACATAAGCCTATGTACTTGTCCAATAATAACATTGTATGAAATCAAATTGAGAAAGAAATAAATAAATGGTTACTGAAGGGATCATGGATCCCGCAAGAAAGTAACCAGTACATATGAAATTTAATAATGATAGCAGACATAAGTAAAGAATTAGTTTAATAATTTGAATTTAGGTTAAAAAAATACACATAGCATATAAATGTCTGTATCAAGGTAGATTAAAGATTAAAGTTAAAATAAATGTCTAATCCTGTAGAATTATTTGTTTAAGTCTCTTTTTAAACAGTGTTAGGTTTGGTATATTTTTAATCTGAGTAGGGAGATTGTTCCATGTGTGTGGGCCATACATTTTTTTAGCTACAACTAAATTTAAACTACAAGTAAATAGTTAAACTTTTAGTTGCAAACTAACTTTCTAAAATAGTTAACTAAACTAAAAATATAGTTAAACTTTTTGCAACTAATTTTACAACTATTTCCCAGGTATCAGGTATGTGTTCATGAAAACATAGACGATGCTCGCAACATGAACATGTCAGTCAATGAACCATTGAATTTCTAATCTAATCTTAAACTTCTAAAGCGCCACTTTCATAATGCACAGGAGCATCAACCGATGGCACACCAAAATCCAAAATTTCATTAATCATTGTCTATTTAATATTTAAGTCTTAATCTAGACTACAGGAACACAAGTTTATCAAGTTTGTTTGGAAAAAATGACTCAGAAAGTAATAGATAAAAAAGGTACCGTACTGTTATTGAAAACTCGGGACACCAACTAAAAAGTTTTAGTTAATCTATTCAGTTAATAACTAAAATTTTTCAGTTAAACTAGCATTTCAACTAAACTATTTATATTTAATTAAACTATGAAGATAACTAAAAAAATTAGATAAAATTTTAGTTAGTAACTAATTAGTTAACTAGTTGCCCATCACTCGGGGCAGCACATAAAAAGAGGTGGAAAATTTTTTTTAACAATTAATAAACAAGGATAGGAAAGAAGGAAGTGATGAAGCAATGAGGTTTTTTGCTTGTCAAGACATTTTTGGGAGAAAAATTGATTGGATGGAGGTGCAATTTTCCTGTTTTGTCCATGGCTGCTGGCAACTTACGCTACGCCACTGAATGCTTCCATTATCATCATCATTAAACTTTAAAGCGTCTTTTGGGCAGCCTAATGTTCTTGACATCTGTCGATGGTCTCTCCTTGATTTGTATCATAATCCCCAATTGTCATATCCATGCAATAAATTTGGGATGGCTGGGGCTCCGCCTGCAAAGAGGAGGGCACCTATTCGGGCTTAGATTGTTCATCAGATTCATATGAAAACGAATCAAGAATGTAGGTCTAATCATTGGGAAGGAAGGAGAATTGCCGATACGCTGTCATATAGTCTGAAAATACAGTATGCCCAAAATTTCAGGATTTGAACCTAATATTACTTTCAATTTTTGGATGATGTTCCGACCCAAACTCCGTTGGAAGAACTCACGGGAATTTCCCAAACCTCCTAGCCAGAACTGGAGACGCCACTATGTAGAAGTAATGATACTCCGTCCATTCTGGGACCCTGGCTACGCGAGTGCATTAAGAATAAGAGGAAACGATTATCACTATCAGGTAGACCAACACCCTATACTAGTCCATCGGTCTTCATATACAACAGCAAAGTTCAGAGACTCGGGGAATTGGAAATGTTATATGACTGTTATTTATTAAATGTCAGTTCTTTAGCCTGCGCCATTCTTAGTCAACAGAGTTAACAAGTAGATAAATAACAAAATTTCCAGCAATTCTAGACTATAGGCCTATCTATAGGTCTCATAATATATTGATTTCGTTTGTTTATTTGTTTTTATTATAATAATGAGGTGATATACATACGCATGCTACTGGATGATGTTGGAAACGTAGTGCTAGATGTCGCTGAAATTAGACATTTTAAACTGTTATATGCAAGCAAATAAGGAAACAATGTCAAATTTAATTAAATGCGTAATCGCGAAACGCCAAATATCTTTATATTGTGACAGGACTCTTTACAATTACAACATTAATCACACATCAAAAGTCATCATGAACCTCTTATACTTTGAAGAAAACTACAAATACTAAACCTTTACAGCTAAATTTGCAAAATTTTTGCTCTGTGTGTCTCATGAACTGCTTCCTTTAATATTGCAAAGATCCATACATTTTGTTTTTGGGGATGAAAACCATTAAACCAAATAAAGTTATTAATACTTCTTCCAAATTTTAACACTACCTTTCTGTTTAATACTGGCAATGATACATTTTTGGGCCTCCATCGGCATCGACAATCTATGACTGCATCCGTTTTTGACATTCGTAATTAGGTCCAGGTCTGTTTTTATTTTATTAATCTGGAATGACCTGGATCTTTGGAATGACCTGGCCGTCACCTGGATCTTCTGGAATGACCTGGATCTTTTGCGGATGGATTTTGAAGTTATGAAGTACCATCGATTGATACCCCTGGATATTAGAACTGGTGCTATAGAAGTGCATTATTATTATTATTATTATTATTATTATTATTATTATTATTATTATTATTATTAATCTATTAATCAGTGTGGTAAAATATCAAGTCAAGAAGAAGAAGGAGGAGGAGGAGGAGGAGGAGGAGGAGGAGGAGAAGAAGAAGAAGAAGAAGAAGAAGAAGAAGAAGAAGAAGAAGAAGAAGAAGAAGAAGAAGAAGAAGAAGAAGAAGAAGAAGAAGAAGAAGAAGAAGAAGAAGAAGAAGAAGAAGAAGAAGAAGAAGAAGAAGAAGGCCTAATGATTTGACTCATTGGGCCTATTTCAAGTTATACATACGTATGGAAGTAGACGGAACGGGAAATGAAGTAGCTGAACTCCCTACAGAGATATCAAGCAATACACATTTTAAAACAGAAACAAGAGAAAATTATGAATAATTTACAAAATGAAATGATTTTCAAATGGCACTTTGCTCACCCAAATATTTGAACCGTAAGCCTACAGTATAAATGACTTGAAAGCTCACCAGTGGCACTACAATTCGTTTTGACCAATTCGACGACATTTGGTTGATCATAGAAATTTGATTCCGTGAAGGGTTCCGTTCCTCTCTGTATCCAGCAAAGAGTTTGACCGATGTTCATATTTATCTGGTACGATTTGCATTCTGGAAGTGATCTGCAAGTGCTTTCACATGTTGCATTATTTGTCAAATCGGTCCTTTCATCTGCTGAACCCGATACTCTGCCCGGGTACAAGTTGGCAAAAGCTACACAGGCTGAAACGTGAACCAGAATGAAAAATACATTGCTTGAAGCTATCGTCCGTAATGTAAGTCTTTTCACTTGTAGAACATATTGTAATTTTGAGATATATAGCAATCAACGCGCTCCAACAAATGTGGAATGGTTTCCACAAAGACAATGACAAGAGACTGCGTAATAGTCGCTCAAAATCACATCAGACAATAGTGAAAAGCACGATAGTGGACATGGGCGCCCGCACATTGGGGCAAGAGGGGTCACTTGCCTTCTGGAAAATGCAAATACCAATATTTCGCAGTGAAATTTGAAACCGTGCTAAAATATTAACCTTGGCCATTGTGTTAAAGCAGCGGTTCCCAAACTGTGGTCCGCGGACCGGAGGGGGCCCGCGGAAGATGTGGCGGGGGTCCGCGAGAGCCTCCCAAAATATTTAGGGTTAGGCCTAACCATAGGCGGATTTTATTAAAGGCTAGGGTAGGCTTAGGCCTACCCAACTAATCCCATAAAACAAAAAAAATTGTTTTTTCCATCAACACCAGGTCTGTCGCGTGCTAGACGGCACGCGTGCTGGATGGCACGCGTGCTGGATGGCACCCCCATGCTAGCCTACCCAAATATTAAACTCCAAATCCGCCTACGGGCCTAACCCTCACCCAGATTACCTTTTTTGCTTGTCACTACAGTTAAGAAGGATGATAACATTTTTTTGCTTGTCACTTGTTAAATAATGTGGTCCGCGAGCTAAGCCGGGAACAAAATAGGGGTCCGCGATCCAAAAAGTTTGGGAACCTCTGTGTTAAAATGTGTTTTGCCCAGTGTTTAATCTAGACTCCTGGGAAAAACTGAAAAAGCCGGGGGTGAAACTGACAAAGCCGGGGGGAATTCTGCTAGGGGCCGCTGTTAGTCCATGTAGTATTCAAAAATTTCCGGAGGGAATTTGAAATTTCCGGGGGAAGGGCAATTTTCCCTCCCGGAAACGGCCTAGATTAAACATTGGTTTTGCCCCTCCTGGAAAAATTTCTGTGGGCGCACATGCTAATAGGGCCTACATTTCGGCCTCAGGCAATATGCAACAGGTGTGTTTGCTGCTATCGGGAATAACTAAAAACAAACGCTCGGGCCTTACAGTATGTAAGAGTATTGTGTCATACACAGAGGCGTAGTCAGGAATTTGATTTGGGAGGGTATAAATATTTTGGGTGGGTGTAATCTTAACTGTAAACCACATAAACCATATAAACCACATATAACCACATGTAAATCACATAACAAACTTTAAGCTAGACTGATTTTGGGGGTATATATATATATATACCGATATACCCCCCTCCCGTCGCTACGCCCCTGGTCAAACAGACTGGGTCCATGATTAGTTAACCATAGGAATTGCGCACATACCGCTTGAAGAAGACAAGCTAGAAACAGAAGAACTCGAAGTGGCTGAAAAGAAACACAAAGAAGCATAATGCATAGTATTGCATACGCTTGCAACAATGCGACGAACAGATGTATTTATTTAATCAGGGACGGCGCTCAGGGACGGCGCTGATGGGCTGGGTCCGATTACGGTATCGTCCAGACCCACCCAGCTTCGGGTATGCATTTTTTGGTTGCAAAATTTTGGCACCCAATGTTGAGCAAATCGTGTTTGCAAATCCGCATAGAAAATTTGTTTTTCTTGGGGAGGATAGTCTTAGCCGGGTCCTGTTTGTCGGTTCAGTTCAAGTAAGTAGCATCATTTAGCTTATTAATAGTTTTAGTTTAAAATGGTGTTGAAAAAAATATTCCCCCCAACTTATACAGCGCTCTGGAAAGTAGTACAGTAGTAGCTGCTCATTCATATGCGCTTAATCTTTCTTGAAATAGCTATAGACAAGGTGATTTGTCGGCCGGGCAAAGGTCAGTGTATCTATGAGGCGTCGGGTCAGGTTGTTATTGCTATGGACTATGGAGGAAATGACTTTTCGAATAGGAAGGTTTTCAGTTTAGACCTAAAGGCTTGAGGAGATAGTGAAGAAACTAAAGGAAATGAGGATTCGGAGCTTATTGTTTGACCATGTCGTAGGCTGCGGAGGGAGGCTGGAATTGAGTTCCAAAGTTCTGGTGCGGCGTATGAGAAAGCGCGGTTGCAGATTTTGAGTGATGACTGATTTAACGGGCGTGAATTAAAGTGTGAGATGAGATGACGATCGTGTAGGTCGAGCAGGTTGAGGCGTTAAGAGTTTACGAAGGTAAACCGGTTTTGACGAATGAAGTGAACTGTAAGTAATCGTTATCATCTTGTACTGGATTCGTTCGGATATTTTAAGCCAGTGTAGGCCTAGTGACTTCAGTATGGGTGAAATATGGGAGAACTTTGGTGATTTGGTTACTGCTCGGGCTAGTGCATTTTGAATTGATTGTAATTTGTTGATGGAGGTTTTTGGGAGGTAAATATTGCATTATACCCACCCAGCCACAATAACCAGCGCCGCCTCTGTATTTAATACGGAAAGGAATTATTAACTTATATAGGCCCCCATCACAGCCCTGTTTAAAGGCAAATGTCAGTAAGCAGTAGGCCTACCGCCTACATCGCATTGTAATAATTATTAGAAACGCAAACGATTGTATAAAGACGTCACATGTCGTCGTAATTCGTAGGAATCTATCTTTTTAAGTGTAAAAGACTAGAAACTCGTATAGGTTCTTAAAATGACTAGCGACGTTGTCCAAAAGAATCTGAGTCAAAAACTTGATTGCTCACAGGCCTCTATGATTCGATGGTTCCCAGTTCTTAAATATTGGATTTTTTATATACAAATAAAAAATACCAAAAGGAGTAAACTCCCGCCAGTAGATAGCTTGAATAAAGTGATTAATTTGAAATACGTAAGTAACAGTTAGATGGTATTAAAGCAGACAAATTTATTAAATCAATTTGTTGAATTAAATTTCTGTCACAGTAAATAAAATACCTGAGGTAGAAGATGCGACAGAAACTGATGAGCTTGAAATCGCTGAAACTATATTTTAAAAACCGCAAACATCGTAAATCCACTAAAGCAAAAGTAGCAGGAACAAAACAACACAAAATGTAGGCCTACTACTTTGCAACGAAGCTTGGAACTATTAATGACATTCTAATTTCAAAAGCATCAATAGCAATCAGCTCATTGGAAAATCTATAGGGAATACTTTTACATAAAACAGAAAACAGAACTAACTCGACGGGGGCAAATCTAGGAGTTCATTTTGCGTTCCATTCCTCCATTTCGTCTGTCCCGCCATTTCAATATGGACCAATGTAAATTGTTTAAATTATTGAAAGAAGAGAATAAAAGACGACATTCGGTTTAGTTATTTGTGTCTTCATTGCCTTTTGGCTTTTTGCCATGATAAGAAATTGACAAAAACACAATTGTGGGTAAGTGCCCCATGCCCATGCCTGGCTCAGCCTATGCAGGTCGAACACGATTCAAGTAGCTTAAAAGTAGTTTAAAACCGACCTCATTACGACATTCGCAGTATTTTACCCAAGCCTGTTGAGGGAGATTCTCCTCAAAAAGCACAAAAATCCCAACACGGACACAAATTTTAGCATTAAACTGTGTCTCTTCCCCTTCGGCCAAGTCTACCCCCCCCCAAAGACCCGGAGTCTGGATAAAATACTGGGCAATGTTGGCATACGTGATGAAATAATTAATATTTTATTTATGCATCAAACGTAGGCTTGGTGCAAAATGAAAACCAGCTACACCATTAGTCCGCCAACCAGTGTTTATTCTAGGCCTGTTTTTTGGGAGGAGGGAATTCCCCCAAGTTTTAAAATTCCCCAAAATTTGTATATGCTGGCTTGGGGATGGAAATCCCTCTCCCCCCCGAAAAAAAGCGTGGAGAGACAAATCTTGTTCCCCCAAACATTTCAAACTCTCCCCCAATGTCAAGGTGGCTAGAATAAACACTGCCGGCAACGAAGACGATCGAACAAAATAGAATGTGATTCATGCAGTGGCGTAGAGTGAGGGCAGGGGCGGTCGCCCCGGGGGCAAAATTTCAATGAGGCGCAAAATTGCAAGTAAAAGCCATAATGAATAGTAAAGAATTAATAAAATAGGCTGACATAGCCTACGTCATTCATAAAGAAGAACTGTAAGAACGTTTTCGGAATCGATTAATTATTGGTTTTACTGGAATGTGCGAATTGGAAACGATTACGATCATACGAGGACCATTTTGTTTGTCAAGACATTGGCGGGGTGCTGGAAGAGCAATCCTTTTTGCCAGGGCGTGGGCAATATACGTTACGCCACTTGATAATTATTATTATTATTATTATTATTATTATTATTATTATTATTATTATTATTATTATTATTATTATTATTATTATTATTATTATTATTATTATAACAAGTTTTAAATGGCCAGTAGGGTCTGCCCTGTGTGAGAACCACTGTCGCACTCATCCAAATCTAGTAACCTACAGCACTGAGGCCCATTTTGAAGTCGTTCACACTCATAGCCATTACAATATTCTCGTCCAGTTCATTCCATCTGTCCACCACTTTTGCACTAAAAAAAGTGCTGTTTGCATCTCCCGACCCGTTTCTTAAACAGTTTCATGTTGTGTCATCTGGTTCCAACACACTGCTTCATTATAAAAAACCGTTCTCTTGGCATTTCCACTTTGTTTGTTAGTATTTTGTATGTCTCAATTAGATCCCCTCTCGTTCTCCTTTTTTCTAGGTTGTCAATCCACAATGTTTTAGCCTTTCCTCATAGATCAGTCTCTGACACCCTTTGATCATCTTGAATTGAATAAATGTTCTCGAAGCGCCAGAGACAGGGTTTAATCTAGGCCGTTTCCGGAGGGGAAAATTGCCCTTCCCCGGAAAATTCATATTCCTTCCGGAAATTTTGGCATACTACATCAACTAACAGCAGCCCCTAGCAGAATTCCTCCGGCTTTGTCAGTTCCCCCCCCCGGCCTTTTCAGTTTCCGCCCCCGCCCCGGAGTCCAGGAGTGTCTAGATTAAACACTGGCCAGAGATCATAGAAGTGTTTCTCAAACATTACAATTCAACGAAATTTTCATCACAATCTCGAGTGAATTGAATCGTTGGAAGATATAAAATGACGATAAAGATTAAGTTTTGCACAGAAACTTTCTCAGGTAGCCTAAATGACTTGAGAGCCTAGATGTCATTATGTCTAAGATTGCAGAAACCGCACCAATTCTATACACGAAAATGCTTAGAAAATATTTTTAAAAGAGGGGAAAACTTACCACTGGTACAATTGGTTTTGACCAATTCGACGACATTTGGTTGATCATATAAATTTGATTCCGTGAAGGGTTCCGTTCCTCTCTGTATCCAGCAAAGAGTTTGACCGGCATTCGTATTTATCTGGTACGATTTGCATGTTGTATCCGCTCTGCATGTGCTTTCACATGTTGCATTATTTGTCAAATCGGTCGCTTCATCTGCTAAACCCGATATTCTCCCCGGGTACAAGTTGGCAAAGCAAACTGAAAATCGAAACAAACTGCAAAATCGGGCGGTGAAACAGCATGGCGAAAATATGTTGGCAAACGGCGCTTTACGTAACTACATAAGTAGCCAGGGCCTCCGAGAGCGGGGGGCAGGGGGGCAAATGCACAGGGGCCCGGCGGTCTCTAGGGGGCCCGGGCCGATGATGAATATGCATAATTAAAAATAATACCAATAATAACATTAAAGAAAGGGGGCCCGGCGAGTAAAAGGGGGGGCCCGGATCTGAGGACATCAAAAGCATCAAAATGAACAGTGTGAACATGGGCGTCATTTGGGGAGAGGCAGGCAGGCCCTCAAGGAAAATGAAGAGATAATGTATTAAGTAAATAAATAAATGTGAAATGTGCAAAACATCGCCAAAATTGTCCAAAATTTGCCCCAAAATGTCCAAAATTTCAAAATTGACAAAATTGGTCCAAAAATTGCCCAAAATTTGCCTATAATTGCCCAAAATTTGCCCAAAATTTGCCCAAAAATTATCTCGCCCCCAAGAAAAGTGTGAAATGACGCTACTGAGTGTGAAAAAGAGCGACAAGAAAAAAAGGTCATCACTAGTTTTCGAGAGTTGCAACATGACATCGTGTCGGTTAATTTGGGTTAAACCAGTGACAAGCAAAAAAGGGTCGTCAGCAATTTTTTATTTTTTCGGGGCCCGCCGGCCACTCTGCACAGGGGCCCGGAATTTCTCTCGGCGGGCCTGTAAGTAGCTATAGCTATAAATTTACATTAATCATAATCAACAACTAGGCTACTTGGCGAATAGCGTAGGCTCACGCACGCGCGGTCTCGCCCAGTCGGGTGTTGACGCAAGCCCGAAGATCGAGCCGTTTGGGAATAGGCCTAAATAATTGAATATTCCAAGTTTGTCAAGACACAAAGATGTGTGGAAAAATTGACTTTGCTGATGATGCCAAAATTTGAAAGGATGTTCTGAAGAAACTGTTCCAATGATCTGTGGGCTAAGAGATACTTTTAACTACACTGCAGGCAAATGTTCTGGAATGCATGGTCAAAAATCTAATCATGGCACTGAATACGCTTTAGGAAATGTCCTAACTACCACAGAGGATGTAAGAGACTTGGGCTCATCAGCCACAAGAGTATTAATCCATCTCAGCAATGTGCCGAGTCGTCTAAATAAGGCAATACGTTGAGAATGATGAAAAGGACAATAATGAGTCAGGATAAAAGGATAATTTTTAGGGCCTACACCATATAGGCCGGAGGCATTAGTATGGCCTCTATTCTAGAGAATACTAGGCCTATGTGCAGGCATGGAATTGCGTGGAGCCAACAGATAGCTATCGATTCGACTGCTCTAATTTGTGAATTAAGAAGTTTGAGTTGTTTGGTTACTGAATTAGAGATACTCAGGGCTCGATTGAATAGGCTGCTGCAATTCTAGGAATCTGAGACAGTCTGTTCATACTGTTCCTTGATACAATTCCTTCAGACAATTTTCATTTCTAAATCCTAACAGAACAGAAAACTTACCACTGGTACAATTGGTTTTGACCAATTCGACGACATTTGGTTGATCATAAAAATTTGATTCCGTGAAGGGTTCCGTTCCTCTCTGTATCCAGCAAAGAGTTTGACCGACATTCGTATTTATCTGGTACGATTTGCATGTTGGATCTGCTCTGCATGTGCTTTCACATGCTGCATTATTTGTCAAATCGGTCCTCTCATCTGCTGAACCCGATACTCTGCCCGGGTACAAGTTGGCAAAGCAAACTGAAAATCGAAACAAACTGCAAAATCGGGCGGTGAAACAGCCATGCGAAAAATGTGTTGGCAAACGGCGCTTTACGTAACTACATAAGTAGCTATAGCTATAAATTTACATTCATCATAATCAGAGCCGTAGCTAGGGTATACGGCGCCCGAGGCAAAGTGTACCGTTGGCGCCCCTCCAGACTCTTGACGAGCAAAAGATGTAGTTGCACATGTTTCTTCTTCTTTATTAAGCATTTTATTTACGCAAATACCCAATTTTGGCGCCCCTTCACCTCGGCGCCCAGGGGCGTATGCCCCTCTGCCCCCTAGCTACGGCTCTGATCATAATCAACAACTAGACTACTTGGCGATAGCGTAGGCTCACGCACGCGCGTCGTCGCCTAGTCGGGTGTTGACGCGCATGTGTTCCGTCAGTTCCTGGACCGTCACTTCCTGGAACGTTACTTCCTGGACCGTTAGTTGCATGCTGGTCCGTTCCTATTGTTCTATCTTTACAGTGTATGTAAACAAGTGCAGACCTATACGCTATGATATGTAAATCACTACATGCGTATACACAGCTACACGTGACAACGATGGTCTGTAATAACACGTCTAGGTAAATAAATTATGTCACGGTAATTTAAACATCCATATTCAATATAGTATCCATTTGACAATAACTTGAATAATTGGGACAAATATGGGCTTAAGACGCGGGCAAGTATTCGGAAAATGGTATTCGACAAGATGTTTAGTATTAATGGTCTTCAGCTGTCCGCCTTGTACGTAATTGTTTTACGGTTGTACCTTACCTATGTACCTACCTATCTTCCTAAATACCTATCTACCTACCTACCAACCTACCTATCTGACTATCTACCTATTTACTTCCATTTACAATGACGGTCCAGGAAATGACGGTCCAGGAAATGACAGGGAACCCATAATTTAAAATATGAAAAAAGACTTCAATATTGTGGATTGACAGCATTAGAACGGATAGTGAAGAGGGGATTTGATAGAAACATACAAAATAATACTGTAAAGTAGAAGTGCCCTATAAACGACTCTTTACCTTAGCACACTTAGCACCAGAAGTCACAAATGCAAATTCTACAAGAAAAGGCGGGACCAAGGAAAATATTACTTGTTTAGTGCCATGTTAGTGGATTTATGAAACAGTTTGGATCTAAAGGCAGTAACAGTCGAAACAATAAATTGATTAAAAAGTTATCTAATGAAACTGGGCTATTAAATGTCGAGAGTATAGTGGGTTTCACTAAACAGCTTGAATCACATTATTATTATAAGACCTATATTTTCCTCTACTGTAAGAAGGGGAGGGGTCACCAAGCTTTTATGACGGCTGGCCGGATAACTTAAAGAATGACGCAGGCCATATAACACACAGGCCACAAAACCAGTCTGTTCAATATATGAAAGCCGGAACGGAAGTTAAGAAGAAAATGAGAAAGTTTAGCATTCCATTAAGCCATGGTGGGCGTAGCGGACAATTCGAGCAGAAAAGAGAATCAACAAATTACTTTACCAAAACGTTATTACTATCATCAAAAAAGGCGACGCTAGTTAAAAGATAATGACATCGCACCTAGTTTCGTCGAGAAAATAACGGTAGCGGACGGGAAAACTGACCTAACGGGCCGGATTTGGCCGGCGGGCCAAAGCTGAAGAGCCCTGCCCTAAGAAACTCTGTTGGGTAAGCAAATAGTAGGCCTACATACTCGGCCTGTCTGTGGCTTACCGATCTGTGAAACAAAACATTACACGAACCTGATGACGATGATGACGACGATGACGATGTCGTACCAGAAGAACTGGAAAGCGCTGGAAAATTCCAAACACCTTTGATCAATATGCGAACAGGCAACATGTACATACAGTAAACCGAAACAAATGGGCGTAACACCAACATAATGATATAAAATTGTAAAAACTCTACATTGCGTGAAATGTCGAATGACAAGCTCCTTGGGGAACTTCGCAAATCACTCCACTTATAAATTATAACTGTTACTTTGAAATAAAACAACAAAACGTGTATTCGTTGGTTTAAAAATAGCCAATTTTCCATGTAGGCTATGGAATAAATTTACTGTATATGTCTCATATAGACCCATTGCCTTTTAGCGTCTACGTCTTTTATAAACTCTTGCTCGCAATTGGTTTATCTACCATGATTAGTAAACATACGTAAAGTAGTGGATGATCCAGAAATCGCCGTGACCGAACCGGCTGAAATTAGATTAAAAGTAAACAACATTTTAAAAACCGTATAATCCATATCTGTTAACTACACCATTGAAACATAAAGCAGACGAAGGCAGCAAGAAGACAACCAAAATAGACCGAACTTTAATATAATGTCATACGGTGAAGTTTAGCCTATAATACAGTGTCTCGCAAACTGTGTGCCGCGGCACACTAGTGTGCCGCTAGAGATTCCAGCTGTGCCGTGAAAGAATTTCAGAATTTTACTATTATTTTAATTTTTTTGTTCCCTTCCTAAAAATTTTGCCGGATGAGCAAGTGTAAAAATGGCGTCATATATAGAACCTCACACCAGCCTGCGGCACAGCCTACAATACAATATATCGGACATCTATTTTTTATATAACGTTGCGCGCGCAACGATACAACTGCCAAAAATTAACGTCTTTCGTTGACGTCACCGTCCTTGCGACCTTTACAATGTAAAAACAACTGCGTCTGAGCGCGCAAGGATACATTTGACCCAATTACCGTTTTGAAATTATTACATTGCATGTGTTGAGATGTTGCAATAGTAGGGTAACTATAAGTATAGTAACAGTTGAATTTGATGCTTTTACCGAGATTTAGCCCTATGAAATTTGAAATGGATAAATTTTTGGCAAGATCTGAGAAAATGCAAGGTGAAAACGACACTAAGGAAAACAACGGCGAGAATCTACAGTCTATGAACGTTACTTTCGCGTTTGTTACATCTACATATCATTATATGTGACTGCAGACCCGGCAGTTCCTTAATAAAGAACACTCAATTTAATAAATTGTTGGTTGGTTTTGTAATTTTATGAAGAATGTGCCGTGAAAAAAATTTGTTCTGTTTAGTGTGCCGCGAGGTAAAAAGTTTGCGAGACACTGCTATAATATATAAATTTCAACAGTTTTGACGTCTTTGCAATATGTCAACTTAAAATAAAAGTCTGCCTTCTCAACATTTTACAATAAGCTCCGCATAGCCAAGTTTTTATGTAATGACTAGAAAGATGCTCGCTTCGCTCGCAGTGCAGGATAAATACTAATCCAATACCTATACCTAATACCCAATCATTGAATTCATGCTGAACAACATTTCAATGAAGTACACCGCCACCTAGCCAAGCTCTGCGCCACGTAATAATTAGGCCTATGTACGTTAAAATCACGCAACTGTGACCATTTGTGACGCTGTACACGTATTTTTTGTGTACGTTAAAATTGCGCAACTTCCTCGAGCTACGCTCATCAACGCATCGCGACGTTGTACACATTATGACGTTGCAATGAACAATTGAACGTACACTTCGTCAAACGCTTCTTCGACTAAGCCGTTTGGTTACCAATAGCAACGTCGTCTTCGAACATCGTCCACCAACTCATCGCGACGTAAGGACTAAACGGTCTACCAATAGTCAACGCTCGCCCACCAACGCATCGCGACGTAAGGACTAAACCGTCTACCAATAGTCAACGCTCGCCCACCAACGCATCGCGACGTAAGGACTAAACGGTCTACCAATAGTCAACGCTCGCCCACCAACGCATCGCGACGTAAGGACTGAACGGTCTAAACCGTCTACCAATAGTCAACCAATCAGAACGCTTGAAGGTAACAGACAGAGAGACATACAGATAAGAATCTTAATATTATAGATTGCTTCTTACGGGGGTATACTGTAGTTATCACTCTCGTCTAACTCCGTCCAGCCTCTGAAAACTAAATATTGTTATACATCGTTGGATTCAAAAAATAAAAAATTTGAATAAAAACTCAAAACCCCCCATGTCAGCACTTACACAAATTTTTGCATTGAACTATGTCTCTTCCCCTCCAACCAAGTCATCCCCCAAAGGTCTGGAGTCTGGATAAAACACTGGATGGATTCTACATCCAAAGCTGAAGGAAACTGACATTTCAGGTTGTTGGTTTTTTCACCGACAAGTTATTAACCACCCAAAAACAACTCTATAGTAAGCTAAGGATTTTCAGATTTCGGGCCTTTTATGCTCATTGAATGCTTAAATTGCGCGGTTATTTCGTTCCAAAATGTAGGCCGTATAAATGACAATGTAACATACGTTTCCGTATTAATATGTTCATAATAATCAAGCAATCAAAGTCAGTTAGGCCTATGTGCTAATAAATGTAGGCCTATAATATAGACCCTATACCCCCAAATGTCATGCCAGTAACATCTCGGTAGAGAAGTTGGTACTGTTCAATGCAAACCCTGCGCATAATGTTGCTTTAAAAGTTTCTTGTAGCTTTTTACAGCATTTACAGCACACAAATTTGCTTTATTTCATTACCCATGGTCCTCTTGTTGGCCTGCCATACAAGTTGGTCTAATAAAAACGGCGTTACCCTCTTTCATTGTCAATATATTGGTAACTCTGGGTCAAAATGCATGTAATTAGGCGTACTTCCGCAGTATTATGCATGACGTGAATTTTGTCATTCAAGTTTTTCTTTAAAATTACAAAGTGCAGCGTGCGCCACCTAGCGAAAACACAACTATTACGTGATGTCCTAATCTGTTTCTACAATCTGAATTCATGATGATAGGCACATTTCACCAAAATTTACAGATCATATATTTGGACTGTTAAACTAAGTAAATTCCAATCAGTCAGGTCTCAGTGAAATTTTTGGAAACCGAGGGATGACAACCACGCTTCTTATCGGTGCGAGGTTAATACATTATGGTCATTATCGACATAAGGTTCTTGACAACGTTGCAACGCACGTCGTTTTATATGCTGTAGGCAGTGATAGATTCATCATGGGTTTGAGAGACGTCAACCTTGGCCAACCCTCCGGTGGGAACTGAAAATGTTTCGTGTGCTCTTTACTCTCTATGTTTCCTAAGAATATTTTATCAGTAGAAATTGAGTTTAACATAGCGAGAGCAGAAATACGCAAAGTCGTCGATGAAACAGGAAATGAAGTACTCGATGAAGAGACTAAAATACACGATTTAAAAAATTCAATGAAACAGGCAATCAAATGTGAGGCATGATATATAGTACATTCATTCGAAAGATCTATCTGTTTTGGGCAGTGGCGTAGGAATATGCTCGGGGGCCCTTGGCGAAAAACGGGCAGAGGCACACTGGACCCTATTAGAGGGTCGGGTGACGGGTCGGGGGCCCTTTGCACGTCGGGGGGCGACGGGGGCCCTTGGCCTTTGGCCAGATTGTCCATATAGCTGCTACGCCTCTGGTTTTGGGCCTAGAAGAATTGAAGTGGATTCAAATGAAATTGTTTTAATGGGGGAAGGCTTTTCTAGTAGCAGATTTACGTGACGTTGACGAAGTATGCCCCCTCTCCAGAATTGTTGACAACAGTTTACTGGTTAAAGTTGTCGATATCACTAAACGAAAATGTAAGAAGTTTCTGAAATTATGAAAATCCATAAATCAAGGTTTCTGTCCATGGTCGCCCTCACGTTAAAGCAAGAGGGGGCACTTGCCCCTTGGAAAATGCAAATAACAATATTTTCACAGTGAAATTTGAAAACCCTGCTAAAGTATTAACCGTGTCGATCATTTTGCTTTGCCCCAGGAAAATGTTATGGCATTGCTTGCTGACGCCTACAAGCAAAAAAGGTCTTCATCGCTTTTTGCTACTTGATGTATTCGTCTAAAGTCGTGAAAAATCTGAGAAGCAAGAAAAGTCGTCACCAGTTTTTAATCTTTCTAGGGGCCCCGCGACTACTCTGTCCAGGGGCCCGGAATTTCTCTCAACGGTCCTGTTGCGATTTAATAGGCCTACACTAGAAAACGGCAAAGAGAAGAGCTACCGTTTTCCTCCTGTTTTCATTAGTTTCCGAAATTTAAATCTTGGGTTTCCGAAGCCCTATAACGAAGCCTGTAAGTAGATGAATATCTAAATTGGAAAATGACTTACCGCTGCTGCTGCTGCAGTTTGTTTTGACCCATTCAGTGACATTTGGTTGGTCAAATAAATTATTTTCATTAAGATTATTTGCGTCTCTCTGTATCCAGCAGAGAGTTGCACCGGAATTCGTGTTTATCTGGTAAGATACACATGTCTGGTCGGTTTTACACAAGTTTTCACATGCTGTTTTATCTGTCTCTTCTGTCGGATCCGCTAAAACCGATGCTCTGCCCGGGTTCGAGTTGACAAATGCCACGCAAGCTAAAATGTAAACCAATTCCAATTACTTTTCACTGCACCGGGACCGATGGTATATAGCCTACGGCTGCAACAAAAAGAGACATGGCTCAACAACGTTTAGGTAATAATCGACGGCTTTGCAAAACTACAGTAATTACAATTCGTATTTACGCCAATGAGAGACAGTAGGCCTACAACTCAATCAGAGCCGAAACTTCTAAAGTTTTATTATAAATAACAGGTTGAAAATGGACAAGCATACCGGTGCTTATTACAGCATAACGGGTGATCAACTTCTATTCAATATCTCTCTTTTGTAATTCGAATCTTGCATTAATTCCGTTTAGTTGCCCAGATACATACAGTAGCATGGAGGAAATTGTATATTTTCACAACTTTTACGCCATAAGATCATAGGTTATAGGATAGCTATTGTGACAGTTATAGACAGATCATTGTGTTTAAATCAATTTAGCAAACCTGACGAAGTAGACGGAAATGTTGTTGAAGAGGCTAAAACAGAAGATTTTAAAACAGCGTCAATATTACACGATCACGAGGTTTAAATAGAAGCTTTTTAAAAGTTCTACGTCCAAAGATTCGCAATACGTTATTAATGAAAATAAAAGCTTCCAATATGCGCAAAAAAACCAAAGCGGCAAACAGAATTACTGTAAGCATGTGTGTGTTGTGTTTGTTTATAGACGCGTCCGTATCAAAGACGATGGGCGTCTCTGTGTGTTTGTATGCGTGTTTGGCTCCTCCTTTCTCAACCAGGGCTTGCCAGTTGCCACCAGCTATGGCGGCTCGCAGATGGATTTTAGCAGTCGTTCGCCGAACCGTTGCGACCATCGTCGTCTTTGTCGCTGCCTTGGTCACTCACCGGCCGCGGCTCTGCTCGATCGGCAGACGACGTTATCGGTCAAGTCCACGATGGTCCTATATGGGATGTTGACTGTCGTCAAAAGACAGGGTGGTATTCGAGTCAGACCAGTGGGGGCATTGCTAATTGTTTCGCTATGCTAGATACGTCAGTTACAAGACTGTTTAATACTAAGAGGCTGGTCAACTTCGATGTACTGCTGCCTCATTATCTCAAACCCCGCCCATTATGACGTCAGTGGTTGATTCGGAACAGCCATCCAGCCTGTTGCAATGTTAAAGGAATAGGCTACAGCCAGTCGTTGTAATATTAAAGGAATACATATATTTGTTGATATTAGTTAGTAATAGTATATTGACAGTACCTAGACAGTCAGGCTAAGTGTATATGATAAAATGCCACAAAATTGTTGTTGCAAATTGTAAGAACACGTAAAGACAGACGATCAGACGATCACAGCATATCGTTTCAATCGATTTCAGAAAGATGCCACAAAACGTAGATTAAACGGTGCTATCAGTCATTTTTTACTACAGCAAGTCAGCAACTAAATATATTTGTCTGCTTTAATACCATCAACTGTTATTTGCATACAGTGCCGTAAACCTGGCGTCAACATTGGGAATAAGAATAACTTTGAAAGTTGACCCCCAGAAATATAAAAACCCGTCCATTATGGGGATATCATGGTAGGGCAAACAAATACGTTAATTAAAGTCAGACCGCCTTTCGTCTGATACGCAAAATGTTGTCATCCTGATATTTTTTGGATTGACGCAAAAAATATCCTGCTGACAATGGGCATCTCTGTGTGTTTGAATGTTTGGCTTTTTTCGTCATTTTGGCATCAACATCATGGGAGGATAGCGGCTTTTTACAATAGATGGATTTTAGCAAAGCGTTCGGAGGATAATTGATACCATCGTCGCCGTCTTGTCGCTGCCTCCGTCACTTACGGCCCGGCTCTGCTCGATCGGCATTAATTACGTTATCAAGTCAAGTCCACGATGGTCCTCTATGGGATGTTGACTGTCGTTAAAAGACAGGGTTTATATCGAGTCAGACCAGTGGAGACATTGGCTTTTATTGTTTTGGCTATTTTGCTTGGCAGCTGATACGTTTTTGCTTGGCAGTTACATGTAAATAAGTTAATGACAGATAACGTTTGGAGCTCCCTTGTGCCCCACAGTGTAGGATTTGGCAAGTGGACCAGAGGGGGTCAACTTTAATCAGGAATTTTTCATTTGTTGTTTAAATGTCACACTGCCAAAGGTCACAAAGAACCCAAGTCAACTACTTTCGGAGAGAGAGAGAGAGAGAGAGAGAGAGAGAGAGAGAGAGAGAGGAGAGAGAGAGAGAGAGAGAGAGAGGACGCCAGATAGCCCAGTAAATGCAACGATGATCATCTGACATCCCCACTGTCAGAAGGCCGTGAAGTCGCAGATCAATCTGCAAAAGAAAACATTCTAGATAGGGCCTAGCGCCTCCGTAATGAGAACGAACCCCAAATTAAAGACCTCGACTCCTTAATTTCAATTTGCGCGCATTCAGATTCGAACCTGTTTCATAAGATCGAGCGCCCGACGAGCTACCAATGGGCCATTCTATATGATCAATATATTAAGGCATTTTCGTATCAAGTGGATTTGAAGGAAAATATAATTCGCACTAAACCCAGTCTCTCTCTCTCTCTCTCTCTCTCTCTCTCTCTCTCTCAATCATGCATTTCAAAATTCTATGCATTATTATTAAATTACAAACATTTAAGATATCTAGAAACTAGTTTCAGAAATTGAGAATTAGCATTGGTGTAGGCACTGGGAACACGGGGATCGCACCATATTCAGGGTGAAACCGGTCGAGGGATTTGCGCGCAAATTCGTTGAGAAGTCTTATTAGGGTGGGGAAAGTGGGTAGTACGATCGATGAGAATACTTGTTATTTACTAACTCTCATTCAAAACTCACATAGGCCTACTGTAGTTTTAGAGACAGCTTACCATTGGAGACCAAGGCAACGGTTGCAAGTAGAAACAATAACTGTATTATGGCACCGTCCAAGTAATCTAATCGCCTCATGTTCGCACCAAAGGATTCACTCTTCTGCAGCTGAAAAAGCACATTAGCTCAATCACAAAACAGACATTCGTTTTAAATTTTAAACATTTTAAAATCCATAGCAACATTAATGTCACAGTGGATTTTAAAAGAGATTTGAAATAGTGTCGAAGCAACGATTTCCAAACAATTTTGTGTCTCTAGCTCGTTAGCATTTCTTTTTTTATAAAACGTAATAAAACGTGGATCCCCACTCTATATATAATTAAAAATTACTGCAGATTTCTACACGGGTTTTTACACGGGAGATATCTTTCGCAGTTCTTTTACTTGCCGCTTTACGACTAACTTTTGCCCGGAGCCTAAGTTTGAGAGCCGCTATGTTAGCAGGCAGACAGCGTCTACATAGACTTCAACAAGATACACAAAAGCCTAGTTCCGATGCTTGCTAAGGTCTTATCTTCTAAGACCACACAATTCGTTATACAAAGATTCGATGTTTCCTTATTATTCGACGCTTGACATTCGTTGCTTTTCACGACAAAGCAGATTGACAAGCAAAAAGCTTGTTCACAGCAGGTAAGTGAATTTTTCGCTTCCCTCTTTAAATGTTACCCAGTCCCTCACTACCCTGCAGCAGTGTTCGACTGAAACCGTTCTCCTCTGTTTACACAGCAGCAGCTCGGCCAAACGACGGTGTCGTCCCGTGTCGATGGTCGACTGACTATTGTTGAACCCGTTCGTTCCGTTCTTTCGCAGCAAATAGCAGACGACGAGTGCCTTCGTCGTCTCCAAGCGCATCGTTTAATAGATTGCACGCGCGCATGCGTAGTAGGTTAGACAAGTGTTCAGACAAGAGAAGCGAGGCAAAGCCATGCTCTCCATCCGTTCAACTCTCCACTCCGCTCAACATTATCAAGAAGCGGCTAAAGACTTGGCTGTTTTTCCGCACTAGATACATGTATGAACTCTAACTCTGCAATGTGTTCACGTTGTCCACCCCAGAGGCGTCATTTGGGGGCTGGGGGCCACTGGCCCCCAAATAAAAAAAATATAACACTATGTAACACAATTTTTGTTCCTGGCTTCTAAGTGTTATATTTCAGTTGCCTATGTATAAAGGATCTGCAATCATGGCTATATTCATCATTATATTTGCTTTCATGAGTACAGCTTACAAAAGTTGTTTCTTTATACAATGGGAAAATGTGCATTTTTTCTTCTCGAGAAGGAACATTGTGTACTGATTGAAAATAACGATGAACATCAAACATCCTACTAAAAAGCATTCAGAAATGAGTTGCTTTTTGAGAAAAGACTGTACTGTCAATGGCTTTCTCCATGAAGACTTCAAATTAAAGTCCCCCATCACGTGTTTCAATATGCGCGTCCCTGGATAAAGACGTTTCAAAGTCCAGCATATCCTGATGAAAGCGTTCATCTTGCTTCTCTGGGTAGGCTCCTAAGTATTCCTTGAATTTGTCAAGGCGGGCATGAAGAATATGTACTTTCAGAGACACTTTGCGTCTAATTTTGGCATAGTTCTTTATGAGAGACTGGTTCAGTCTCTCAGAGTTTTCAGCCTTGTAGTTGCCAAGAAAGCCATACAATACTGCAACGAAACTGTTTCAAGACCCTTTCTCCAAACATTCAGCTTCTTGGCGAATACGTCACGCTATCGATCTTCTTTATCTGTGGTCCGGTCGAAGATACCAGCTACGACTTTTGCCTCCGAAAGCCGTGGAAAAAGATCTAGGAGGATCGATTTGAAAGCTACTTGATTGACTAACTTGTATTGAAAATTACTTGATGAGGCCTAACGTGATGTTGAGCATCGTTCGACGGTCTATCAGCAGCTCCAAGTTGATGCTGTTCTTACCTGTGGAACTCGGTCAGCTGTGGTCAATCCCTTTTACAATAGTGGACCTCAGACCTCAGTGTCCCGGTTGTTCTAGAAGCAAAAACAAGGAAATCTTGTGAAACCGCCTTGCAGGCCCATCAGGAATGTCACCATTATGAAGTCTCCAGTGACTTAACAGCCATAGTTGTCATTTTCAAACACTCAGCAACATCTTGGCACTGGTGTAGTCCTCTCTGAGGTGCATGTGCACAAAGTGAGCCATGGGGAGAGACAAGTACATTTCCATTTTATAAAAGTAATAAAACGAGGTTCTTGGATGAACTCTATATATAATTAAAAATCACTCAGGTTAAAGGTGATTGCTTTGGCCTCTAAAAGACCAGTGACATTGCTTTTACACAGCCCATCTAGCTGACTGAAGAATTTGGAAAAAGTTTGAGACGCTTTCTATGTTCTGTCACCTGCACGTCTTTCATCCAAAAGTTCCACAAAAGTCTAGATGTCGAAGCTCAGCATTGCATCTTGGTGAGACCACAATCTCTTATACAAGGTCGATAAGATCTTTCTGATTGAGAAAGTATACGGCTTTCTCATCAAAGCTGATTGACAAGCAAAAAGTATTCTGGATCTGCAATATCTTCTTCTCTGTCTGTCTTGAATGTTACCCAAGACAGTTCAGCCCCCTGTAGGGATGGGAATGGGAGATCAGAAACACCGTTCTCCTCTGTGCAAACGTAGCAGAATGCATTTTCTGGCTGCAAACAATCCCTGTGATGATATCTAAATCAAAATTTTCTGGTCACTATTCGATCAGTCAACAAGATACACTAGTACGTTGGCTTAAACCCTGCACTCGTTCTATTCTTGCAACTGAAAGCAGACGACGGAACATGGTTCTAGAAGATTCCAGAAGCATCGTTTAATTCTGTTCAGATATAAAAACTTATGGACAGCTTGCAATGTTCCAGAATAATAAGTATGTCTGCAAAGCCAATGTGAACTCCAATGTTTTATATAATACATAAATTTCAAAATATCATTGCCCTGATCCCAAAAGCAAATTCAGTTTGGAACAACAACTGTTTTCTAGTTAGTTTAGGCATAAGGGACTAGGAAAACAAGCTATGAATCCAGGAACAAACAAAAATTTTTTTTTGTTACGTAGTGTAATTTATAATGTATTAATGTGCAAAAATTTGCAAAAATTGCCAAAAAATATCAAAAATTGCAAATTTTCCAACATTGGCCCTAAAATTTGCAAAAATTGCTCAAAATATGCAAAAAATTGCAAAAAATGCCTGAAATTTGCAAAAATTTGAATTTGCCAGAATTTGCCCAAAATTTGCAAAAATTTGTCAAAAATTTGCAAAAAAATTTTCTCGCCCCCCCAAGAAAAGTGTGAAATGACGCCACTGGTCCACCCGTCAACGAGTCACCACAAATAATCTGAACGTTTACTTAATACTTAACATAAAAAGCATTAACAGCAGAAGACAGAATTTGATGAATTCGATGCGAAAGGATATATGAAAATAATACGGCCGCGCGACATCTCATAATTGTCGATTCACGTGGCGTATATTCTTGACCATTCGGACTTATTACCATCCGAAGGTAAAATACGGTAAATTGGGTAAAATAATGTTCCATCCAGACTGATACAGGGAATACTATGGTTGGTAGGAACAGGTTAAAGAATACATAGAAACCGGCGAGCCTACAGATCTGCTTCCTCGTATCCTTCATACAGGCTACAGCGCCGTTCCAGATCAATAGGCGAAGCAAGATTCTTCATGCGTAAAATTGCAGTTTAGTGCTGTCACATATGCAAAAATTGCGGCGTTTTCGGTAGCGTGTTCCATAATTTCCCTAAAAAACTGTTGACGAGCAATAAAATGACGTCCAAACAGGCACTGGTCCCTTGTGTAGGCCCTAATTATGTATTTATGAAGAATATAGCGAAAAGTGGGAAATGTAGGACGAAAATAGCAATAAGTGCGGATTAAAATGCCGCACACATAGGCCAATGCGGAAATCGCAATGCGGAAGAAACGGGGAAAAGTGCGGCAAGATTTATTAAATATGCGATCGCAATTTCGCAGTAAATCGGTACGATTAATTAAGCAGACGGTTTTAGACAGACTCCTGCAATTTCGTGCAAAATACTGCCGGATCAATTAGAGAAACCTCTTTAGAGTCTTTCTTAGGAAGTCCAGCATTCCCTAAATAGGCTAAATGCGCCGTTTCAACCGCTTTTGTAGAGCCATTTCATAATACTGTGTGGGCCAGCTCTGATTTATCTTATCTTAAGCACCTGAACACGGTGGCGTAGCCAGGGTTCCAGAAGAGGGGCTATCGACTTTCCGGATAAAAAGTCCCCGATGAACAAAAAATGGTCGTCAACGAGTTCCTCGCACATTCACCTCAACGGTTTTGCACAATTCCCACGCATCCAGGATAGAAACTGGGTGGCTACGCCAATGCCTGAACAACTAAACAACAATCTTTTGCTTAGCAATGAACTAGTCCAGCTTACCATCTTGAAGCTCTAGACCAGCTCCGCCAGTCAGGGGCGTAGCGACGGGGGTATATCGGTATATATAACCCCCCCCCAAAAAAAAAATCAGTCTACCTTAACGTTTGTATGTGATTTACATGTGGTTATATGTGGTTTACCTGGTTTATGTGGTTTATAGTTAAGATTTATACCCACCCAAAATATTATTATACCCACCCAAAATATTTATACCGTCCAAAATCAAATTCCTGGCTACGCCCCTGCCGCCAGTCCCTGCATTGTGTCGCCCATCAAAGCATGCTCTGTGTCACGAAACCTGCTGACGTTATCTTTCCCAATAAGCCCTCCTAAGCGCATTTTCTCCGTTCTCATCCCTCGACGGACACTTTTCGCCTGATCAAAATGTTACAACTAAAGCGTCGTAATTTTCCCACACTGCGGAAACAGAATGGAAACTGGAGCAAACCCATCTCTTGTGCTCAGTAGGCTATTCGATCAATCTTTAGCAGATGAACGGAAAGTCCAACATTATCACACACACACACACAGTTGTAACTTGTAGGCCTAATTCTAAACTGCTTTTCCTCGACGCGTGATACAGTGCATGCAGGGCCTATAAATAATCGAGAGAATTCTTTCATTTTGTGATTCCAGATATTTTTGAGGGGCTGTCCATTAATTGCGTCAACAAAATAGAGGAGAGGGGTCTGAAAAGTTTGACAATTTTTGGCAGGGGAATGAGGTTCAAGAGACGTTGGCGTCAATAGTTTCATTTTTACAAATAATAAAATAGGAAATTTCATAGAATACTATTTATCACAACGGAAAAAGCCTGACAAGCAAAAGGGGTCACCACCTCACCACATTTTGACACTAGATGAGTAAAAAAATGCCATTACTGCAAACTAACCTTTTTAGGGGGCCCGTCACTGATCTTAGGGTGGAGGTCAAAAGTTCTTGACATAATTATGGGATACGGACAACTCGCCTCTGACAAATTCGTATCCATAGGCGGCGCACTCCTATCGGCCCCGTCGGCCCAGGCGGGGTACTTTTAAAAGTACCCCGGCCCGCCATAGGCCGGGCGGGTTACTTTTTAAGAAGTAAGAACTGAAAATTGTAATTCTTTAAATTGTTTCATTAAATTTTCATTTCGAATTTAGAAGGGAGCTGCTGTCGTGGGAGGGTGAATGCATTGCCTATTAAGGCGTTGTAGTCGTAGCAAGATCAGATAAGATCAGGTAGGCACGTCATATACTCATTTAACCCGAAGGTGTCAAACAGGGTAGTGATAGGTTAGCGAAGGATATCTTAATAACAACAAGGGGTCCATGGGTTAGCTTAGATTAAAATACGGAGGTTAAATTAGATTAGATTAAAAGATGGAAGAAGGCACTGAGGCGAATGAGGGAGCTGCTGCATGTCGTGGGAGGGCTGATGCACAGCCGAATAAATGAGGCTTTATAGTAGCAAGATCAGATAAGATCAGATAGGTATGTCATATACCCATCTAACCCGAAAGTGTCAAATACCGTTGTAACGTATGTGTATCAGTTGACATCGGATTAAAAGACGGAGGAAGGCACTTAGACGAACGAAATGGGGAGACGGGCCGAAGGACAGCAGAGGGCGCCAGGAAGAGCGGAGGCACCAAGGAAGCAGTAGAGGGCGCTAGAGAGTGTTTCATCGAGAGAGGACAGAAGAAACGAATCAGTTAGAGCTTCACTGTGTTCGCATAATTTGCGAAAACAATCTGACGGCTTAAGCGATTCAATCGTTCGACAGCGCTTCACCATCCATGCAATGGACAAGTTTGTTGTTTAACGCAGTAAGCTGAATATATCTAAGACCCTGAACAAACTGTAACTAGGCCTACTGTACTTCGGATAATACAACATCTGCGCAAATTATTCCATATTGATGAGTGTACGACAGTATGACTAGAACTATAGGGCCTACTACGAGAAACTAACCGTCTAAGACTCAACACTTGACATGGACACCCCCGGAATTATGGGAGCGCTGAAAATGCAGGACTGGAAAATGACGGACCAAAAAATGTGAATAACTGGAAAATGCAGGACTGGAAAATGACGGACTAAATCGCAGGGGGTGAAAATGCAGGACTGGAAAATGAAGGACCAAATCGCAGGGGTGAATATGCAGGACTGGAAAATGAAGGACCAAATCGCAGGGGGTGAAAATGCAGGACTGGAAAATGAAGGACCAAATCGCAGGGGGTGAAAATGTAATTCCTAATTTCTTTATAAATGATCTATAAAAAGGAAACTGTTATCAACTGTGTTATCATTATCAATGTAAATATAAATAAGACATAAGCTGTTTATTTGTTGTAATTATTGAACTCCGTAAAAACTTTATAACAGACAAAGGAAGGTCAATGTAACTAACGACTGCCTCAAGTTAGTAAAAAAACAAGCATTCGTTAATCAAGCATCGACACAAAGGGGTTTTACATCTGAAGTTAGCAATGAAAAGGGCAAAAACAACAAGTAAAGCTAATAACAGTATAAGTCTTGAAAAAATATGTAAAGCATCGACAGTGTTTGTCAATGTGAAGTTGACAATGAACAAGGCAAAAAATTAAATGTTGAGCAACTTAAACTACAAGTCTGAAAAGGATCTACTAATTATATAGACGCATAACCATTGTAATTGGAGTCCGACAAAGCGGAAATGTCCTGACAATTCTGCAACCGTGTCTGCGCAAGTGTTGCAAAATGCGGCATGCCCACAAGGAACTATCGCGACGCCTGCACGCGGGGCAACTAGACATACCTCACAACAATCCAAACTCTGGGCTGTCACTGGCTCAGCTGGCAGGTTATCCGAAGGCAAGCTATCATGTACAGTCGGCTGCAGCATCTGCTCTTCTTCACTGTCTTCGTTGTCAGTACTAGCAATTTGATAATTTGGTCCGTCATTTTCCAGTCCTGCATTTTCTAGTCCTGCAATTTCCAGTCCTTCATTTTCCAGTCCTGCATTTTCACCCCCTGCGATGTGGTCCGTCATTTTCCAGTCCTGCATTTTCACCCCCTGCGATTTGGTCCGTCATTTTCCAGTCCTGCATTTTCCAGTCCTGCATTTTCAGGCGACCCGGAATTATGGGACACCCCGAGTTGTTTTTCTCCACAGTTTTTCATCCTTCCCAATCCCATTGCATGCATGGAGCCCTTTTGATATTCTTTATTTTGTATCTTCTTGTTGACTGCCGTCGCTTTCAATCACGCCTCCAACACATCTGTAGGCCTATGGCCAGACTTTTCCCATTTTATGCCGTTCACTGTAATATTCACGGGGTTTGTATTCCCTTTAGTTATTTCCGCGTCCCCCACCATCCAAGACCGTGAAGATGGGAGAAAGGTCGTTAGTAAGTTGAGTGGCGTAGCCAAGGGGCTTGGGGGTTACAATCCCCCTTGGCAACCGAAAAAATATTGTTATGAGTTTCCATGTATTTTTATGTTTTGACCCGTCGTTGGGGGTCAATTTGGTCAAAACCCTTGGCTATAGACGGTAAAGGTTTAAGTAAGAGGCGAGGACCCTTTTTATGCTTGCCAGGTATAAAAAAGTAGAAGTGGGTGATAACGTTTTTTTGCTGGTCAGAATTTTTCCAAAGTTGGTCACGGTCAAAACCAAAAACCAAATCCTCCCTTTCGAAAATCCTGGCTCCGCCACTGAGTAAGTTAGTTAGGCACATCAACCCTCAACGCCCCGCTGGCGCTATATAGTAAACGGGCCGGGGTACTTTTATAGTCTTCCGCCGCCTATGTTCGTATCCAGGTACATCATGCCCCAAACAACTCAGCCCCCAGTAACTCGCCCCCGACAAATTCGTATCGAATTTAACGAAAAGAAAATGGCTTAGAAATGCAGTATTTTCTTAATGCTATCTGGAGATCCAAAGCTAGATATGGTCAACATTTAAAGTCAATGTACGGAAAATGTAAAACTAATGTACGAATGTCAACATTTAAAACCAATGTAGGTCTACGGATGACGTTTACAGAGCAAAGTTATAAGAAATCTCGCTTAAGTAGTCTTTCAGAGTGCGATTTGGGGGGAGAACGAATTGCTGGGGACGAAATTTCCGCAAAACGTTTTAATTCGGGGGACGAATTTTCGAAAGCGAGTTACTGGGGCGGGTTTTCCGGGGGCTAGTTGCTGGGACGATATGTCCGTACACCCATAATTATAGGGGGCGGGGGTCACTGAAAGTTTGACAGTTATTGACAAGGAAGCGAGGAGTCAAAAATTGCCCAAAAATTGTTGACGTAATTAATGGACAGCCTCTGATCCAACAGCACGTTCAAGTCGGTGGTTGGCACAGTGCCAGAAAATTACAGACGGAAGCTTTGCAGTTAATTAGGGCTGCGCCGAGTAACTCGAGTAACGCGAGTACTCGACTCCAAATTGGAGTCGAGTAATTTTTTGGAGTCGAGTACTCGCATAGAATAACTAAACAAAGAATAGAATAGATAAATAAAGAATAACCAAAGAATTTCATTAAAATTTGGCCTACCGTTATTTGTTACAAATAATTATTAATCAGTCTTATTTAGGTTATTCTTATTCGTTATGCCCCAGTTAGTTAAGATGTTGTCCACAGTGGGCCAACTCTAGTGAAGACCTCATATTTTTTGCCAGTACTGGTAAAATAGTTTCTGATCTGTAACTTCTGTTTTACTAAATTTGAAAACGCTTGAATATCCGAAAATTTGATATGTAACTGTATCTAATGTTCTGCTTTGGTTAAATGAGGGCCATGAGGCAAATAATAAGCATTATGTGACGTGTAACGGTTGCAAATAATGTATTTCCGGTTTTACGCGAGTACTCGAGTACTCGCTAAGCTACTCGACTCCTACTCGACTCCTAAACTACTCGGTTAGCGCAGCCCTACAGTTAATATACTGTAGGTTCTTCAGACCGCTCTGGCGTCCTAACATGCCGGCTGCACCAGCACACGCAATACAGACCAGTTTACTCCTAAAGTATCCTAAAGTAAAGTAAAGAGAAAATAAATTTGATTGATTGATTGATTGATTGATTGATTGATTGATTGATTGATTGATTGATTGATTGATTGATTGATTCCTCTGTCATGCCTTATGAATGAAGACAACCCGATAAAGAATCCACAATTCCTATTGCAGTAACTGTTTGAAGTTCAATCAAGTCCAAAAACATGTTACCTCCGAATTAATTCCAGTGTCCGTGACACAAATACGAACATAAACAATTCCAATCAGAACGGAATTGTTGTTTACTGTTTAGACTCGTCGATTGCATAGTAGGTCAGCTATTTGCGTATACGTCCGTCCGACCGACCTCGACAGTGTATGGAGGCGGCAAAATGGCAACCGAATGTTGGGAATGATGAAAAGAACAATAGTGAGTCGAGACAAAGAAATAATTGTAACATTATATAAGCCATTAGTAAGACCTCGTCTAGAATACTGCGTTCAGATATGGAATCCATTCTTGAAAATGGGTCTAGAGCTTTTAGAGAAAGTGCAAAGACGCACAACATAGATGGCCAATAGATGCCATAATTTAAGCTACGAAAAGAGACTTCAATATTGTGGATTGACAACATTAGAAAGAAGAGAGAGGGGGATTTCATATAGGCCTAAACATACAAAACAATGACTGGGAAATTAGATGCGCCATACGATCGATTCTTTACATTGGCACACTATAGCAGCACAAGAGGCCACAGATGCAAATTGTTTAAGCAAAGGGTGGGTCCGAGAAAGAAAAAAAATTCAGTGTAAGGGTTGTGGACAAATGGAACAGTTTGGACGAGGTGTGAGTGACAGCTGAAACAGTAAACGGATTCAAATGCTATCTCGGAAAACTAGGTTATTATGTTACTGAATGTGGAAAGTTACTACAGTGGTTTTCGCAAGGCTTACTTAGCCTCCTAAACCACTTTAAATCGCACTATTATTATTGTTATTATTATTATTATTATTATTATTATTATTATTATTATTATTATTTATTATTATTATTATTATTATTATTATACTCGGCATGAGTTATGATACGACCTGTCGGTTTTGGAAAGATTTAATAGATATTTAATTGCCCAGGACCCATGGGTTAAGGGTCAGGAGTTCAGTGGGTCACAACATAGGTCAGAGTTCGTTTTTAACGATTTCTGGCTAAAGGTAGGCCTACTCAGCAAATAGTTCTGTCCTCTTTTTCCAGTCAGATACCAACTTGTTCTGATTGTAGCCCACACTGTACTACTATTCGAGATTTTGTAGTATTATAGAACGGTTTCTGTCTGTTAAAATGCAAATACATTCTGCTTATCAGAGCAATTCTAATTTACGATACTTCCATTGAGAACGCGCCCAGCTACAAAGCCATCGTTCTACACCAATGACCACAGTCACGTTAAGCACAAAACTTATACCGACGGTATGTATTCTACGCCACGACTAGCAGTAACCTCGATGCGAGCGCGTCTATTTCAGTTGAGAAAAGGCTGACAAAGCAATGCAATTAATGATCTATACCAGTCGAAGATTATTATCTATGCCAGCCACTGCATTATAATAGTTGACCAAATAGGCTTTAAAATGTAAACATATTTCATTTAGACCTGAATGTCTGACCTACAAGTCTCAATTAATTTGCGCCTGTCTGGATTTACAGTGTAAGTATCTTGAGTAGATTGTACTATGAATGTTGCGTTTTTCCTATTTCGATAAATACCTAAGTTCATTGCCAACCCACTTACAGTATAGGCCTATTGCATTTTGACTTAGACTCTACTTTGCTTTTCGGGCAATCCCATCGCATTACGTAAAACCAAAACGTTTTACGTTAGACTATTCTTACGTTTTCAAACGAAGCATATGGCAGATACATAAACTTCATTGTCCTTTGAGTAGCCTAGCATTGTTGCAGCAACATCAATACATGCCGAATTCAGTGATTCAGGACGTGATTCAGGGCGAAATTGTTTGAAACTGTCTGACTGAAATAGACTACTATTGGACTGTAAAGAGAAAGGGCGTGTGCGTTGTTTCCCCACTGTGTTTCGTGACACGCGATTGCCAGCGATAAGCAGCGACCAAAAAAAGCCTTTCAACTTGAATTCGTTGCTTCGAAATAGGCCTAAGACCTATGTCTGACTATAGAACTCTTTGATTTTTCTACAGTTTTCCTGCAGGGGTTAAGGATGCTTTTCGCATAACTAACAACTTATCATCTTTCAGATCTGGTCTTAAAACACACCTGTTTGACTTGGCTTATCTCCCTTTAGATTGCTCTCCCGCCGTTTCGGACTGATCTTCTGGCTGACCTGGCTCTAATGCTACTGTATTTGGATTTCTTGCGCCATCGGCTGATGCAATGGGCATTATGATAGTGGCGCTATAGAAGTTGATTGATTGATTCTCGAAGCGTTTTTCGTATCAACTGAGAGAACGACACGTTTCGCCACCGAGAAGCAAAAACAAAGAAGTATGCATGGAATATATGTTACGCGTTTTTGCGTTACTTGATGCAATGACATGTTTCCCAACTGCTATAGGGGAGGAGACTTATTCCGTAAAATCGCCCACAACGAAGGGTGCTTGAAACTGCGAGCGTCGGTAGCAGCAAACTTTGCACGAAGTCAATAAGTTGTTACAAATGAGATCTTACATCTCTAAGCCCTTTGAAAATCTTACATGTACATGCATGAAATAAAATTATATCCGCTTTCCAATTACAGTGTATTATTATTATTATTATTATTATTATTATTATTATTATTATCATCATCATCATCATCATCATCATCATCATCATCATCGTATGTTATAATCAGCATTACTTCAGATTACACCATAAAATGTCAATAGGCTGGTATTCTCTCTCTCTCTCTCTCTCTCTCTCTCTCTCTCTCTCTCTCTCTCTCTCTCTCTCTCTCTCAAAACAGCACTGCGAAGTACAATATTTCATTGTGCAAAAACCGTGTTAACGCAGAACCTCTATTTGCTCTATAGACATGCTTTAAAAGACTTATTTACTTTGCATGCGCTAGTGTCGTTGTCGATTTGCCGAATTTCAGTCCACGTCAGCAAATAGTTTTCAGACGTATTCGGAAAGATCAACAAATGACGTCTATAAATCACTTGTAGGCCTACCCACCAGAAGTAGAACGAATTTACCTTCAACTTAAGTTCCCGGGGCTCAGGGTTATTTCTAGGATTGTGAATTTGGGGCTGTCGGGAAAATCTGGGTGTGTGTGGTTAATTTCTAGGATTGTAGGATTGTGAATTTGGGGGTGTCGGGAAAATCAGGGGGGTGTCGGAGTTTGGAAGTCTCTGCCAAAAAGTATGACAAGCAAAAAAACGTTATCCACTCTCAAAAAACCCTGACGAGCAAAAAAAGGTCATCCGAGGATAAAAGTTGGGGTGTGTCCTACATTGGGGAGGTGTCCAAGCCTAATTAATATACATTTTGTATACACACCATTGTCACATTACCAAATTTTGAGGGGGTGTCGACCTCGAATTGGGGGGTGCTTGGGGGTGTTAGGAGGTGTAAAAATATCCCTGCCGGAGCTGGATTTCTCATGATCCTTGGCAATTTGACATGGCTCCATTTTTTGCAACACTAATTTAAAAACTAAAACTCCTTATTACGAAGCCTAATCGGCGTCGTCATAAAATTGGGGGAGGGGCTGGGAAGGGCCAGACTCAGTGAATCTGTGGCGCCTTCTTTTGAACAACCATTGGCCTCTTGCTTTTTATCTGATCACGTTATCCCTTGCTTCGGGTAAAACACAAAGAAAGCGTTCGTATTTCTGCAACTTTCACGAGTTTACTGCAGAAAAACACGACTTGCCTAAACTTTTAACACAGATTTTGAAAGGCTCGCCTCTTCACCGAGTCTTTGTCAAATTTTAATCACTCCTCTCAAGTCTTCGGTACGTGGCAGCCAAGTTTTATCTTCGGAATAACTTTAGGGGCCAAGATATTTGCAAATCTATAAAATAATGTAATAAAATAATCAAATTGTCTGGCGAATAAAGCGCAGTTATCCGCGTCGTTGTTGTTGTGGAAGTTAGTCGACATTAACAGCTTGTCACGGCCTAATTATCTTCTAAACTCTTCACAAACCACTAAACTGAACATTAATCTTGCGTGGTCCATGATTTTGGTAAATCATGTATGGCGAAGATTATTTAACTTTCTGTGTAGGCCCCTATTTCACGCTAAACTGTTTTTAAGCAAAAAAGTTTATTCCTAAATTACTTCACAAAATGTCAAATTTTGTCATCTATTGATCCTAATCAGGCATCGATCCTATTCCTAATATGATGCGCTCTGAAAACATTATTCTTTGGGTTATTCTTTAGCCAGGGTTCCGGAATAATGGGGTACATCGACATTTTCGTGTAAAAAGTCTCCGAAGAGCGAAACAACGTGGTCAGGGAATTATTATTATTATTATTATTATTATTATTATTATTATTATTATTATTATTATTATTATTATTATTATTATTATTATTATTATTATTATTATTATTATCTACGACAATTTATTTAGCGCAGTAACATAACTGGAGCTAAAGTCAAGAGCGCTTTACAAATGAGTCACAAGATATGTTAAATAAGTGTGTCTTTAGGAGCTTTTCAAAACAGCCAACGGACTTAGCATTAATCACATTGCTCGGCAACTAGTTCCACAGGGCTGGGTTTCCCCGCGTGACTGATCTGTCACCAAACACAGCAGTCTTATATATATATATATATATATATATATATATATATATATATATATATATATTATATATTATTATTATTATTATTATTATTATTATTATTATTATTATTATTATTATTATTATTATTATTATTATTCACGCATTCACGTATTCTCTTCGATCATACTACCCAAACACCCCCACTCAATTTTTCAACGTTTTGAACAAATCCCACGATCAGTCCCGGCCAGAATAGGGGACCGCCTCGTGGTCACGCCAATGTTGGACTGCATGTTTCATCGTCAGCAAACCATATTGCAGAATAAACGTATGAAAGTGGCTTCGTCTAATCACAGACGACTTTTGTACAGGAGACAAATCGAATAGGCAAGTATCTCCTGCCTCCAATTCTATACCATGTCGCTTTACCTATTTCAGTTGCTTTGTCTCCTTAATAGCAGCACACCCACCCCTCCCCCACCCCACAAAAATAAAATTTCATACATAACTTATATGAAGTTTCTGCGCGCGCAAGCAATACGACGTTCCGGAACCTGTGAGTAGGCTAATCACGGTCGACACCAAAATTTCAGCCGTCGTTTTAGTCGTAGAAACATCAAAGGAGCTCGTGGTAAAACATTTCAAACGTCAGACTATTGAAAGGTGCTTCGTGACATAAGATTTTTAAAACTTACAATAAGACCAATAAATAATACAACAAAACCAATAAGGTTTTTAAAATTTACAAAAGAAAACAAGCAAGAAAATAATGAAACTAATATTTCACTTCAAACAGAACCTTTAGATAATGATAATAGTTATGCACTTTTATAGCTCCAGCTCTAAAACTCTTGAGGGCATCAATCGATTGTAGGCCTATATCGATTCTGTCGAGAATCACCTACCCCGTCCCCAGTCCCCACCCCGAAAAATTTCTCGTCAGTTTTGCGCAAATTCCACGATTTGCCCCAGTTCGAAAAGCGGGCCACCCAGTGTTTAATCTAGACTCCTGGACTCCGAGGTGGAAACTGAAAAAGCCGGGTGAAACTGACAAAGCCGGGGGGAATTCTGCTAGGGGCCGCTGTTAGTCCATGTAGTATTCCAAAATTTCCGGGAGGAATTTGAAATTTCCGGGGGGAAGGGCAATTCCCTCGGAAACGGCCTAGATTAAACACTGGGGCCACCCCGTGTCCCTTCATGACTACGCTGATGATAATTATATACAAGCGTACCAGTGTTTAATCTAGGCCGTTTCCGGGGGAATTGTCCTTTCCCCTGGAAATTTCAAATTCTCCCCGGAAATTTTGAAATACTACATGGACTAACAGCGGCCCCTAGCAGAATTCCCCCCGGCTTTGTCAGTCCCCCCCCCCCGGAGTACAGGAGTCTAGATTAAACACTGAAGCGTACCCTTTGAAGTAGAGCTGTACCGAAAGTTTGAAGTTGAATTCGTTTTTTTTTTTTAAACATTGTGGCTAAGCTTGTACGCCATCAAAGAACTACATTGACTCTATTGAAATTTAAAACAGAGAAATTGCATACAGTACCGTGTCACTAATTAGTAATTTCACAACTCACAAGTCAACAATATCAGACGAATCAGTTTCTCAGTTTAAACGGACTATCGCTGATCAAACAGTTCTGCTGAATATTATATACGCGTTCATAGACCACGCCTAGGCAATGATTAATAAGGCCATTGCTTCGGGCATAAGAACACACTTTAGTCGCGGCGTCGTAAGTCACTCCCTTCGTGGCCAGGGCTTTGGACTCGCAGGGGAGCAGAACCTGCCAACAGTCTTGGCACAAGAAAAATGCCGCCAATTCCATTAAAACCAACGAATAAAATCAACTTCGCATCAAATACAGTGCATCGAATGTAGATAGATGACTGATTGGGCCAAGGGTCTCGAAGGCCTGTGGTAAGACTATTAGAAGAGCTCAGTGAACGTGATGCATTTTCGGGCTGCTGCTGCTGCTGCTGCTGCTGCTTCAGGCCCGGTCTCTTCCCATCGGATCTGAGACCGGGCGGCTCCTTGACCAAAGGAATGACAGCTCGTACCAGGGCCCTGTAGAATACGTCATTGAGCAGGGAACGATGTGCAAAACGACATGGCTCGAGTTTATATATTTTTAGTTGGAGGTAGCGGTAGTGGTAGTATTAGATCGAGGAAAGCGCACCAGTCAGCAAACACACACACAGACACACACACACACACATATATATATATAAGAGTAAAATCTCGTGGATTTCTATAGCGCCTTGGAAAGCAGCACAACAGTAGCTGCTTATTCTTAGGCGCTCAGCCTCTCTTAAAATAGCTATGGGGAAGGTATGCAGTGTTGCGCGGTAACGAAGTAAAAGTAACGCGTTACAATACTTAAGTACAATTCTGAGTACTTCGTACTGTAACGAAGTACACAACTTACCCAGTACTTTTTACTTGTAACGAAGTAAGTTTTTATTCAAATATTAGTACTTTTACTTCGTTACATTATGTCTTTCACGTTTCGTTACAAGTAAAATTTCTCATCGCCAAATTTCGATACATTTACTGGAGTATCTGTTTAATTCTTCACAACTTCCCGTGTTTAGTCGTACAGGGTTGACAATGACCAACAAACGTTCACGCATGACTGACAGCTTGTTTGAAAACCTGATCTTTCTTAGACCTACATGCAATCACAGAGCCGCAGTTAGAGCAATATCGGCGCCCGGGGCAAGGTATAAATTCTGCGCCCCTAAATTCCGGTGATGGCCTTTTTTGCTTACCCGAGTTTTCACGACAACGTACAACATACAAATTTTTAACCTGTGACAGTCTGAAAACCGGCGATGACCTTTTTTTATTTATCAACATTATTTTCACGCCGGAGGAAAGTGGTATGAAAAGCTAAGGACTTAGTGTGCAAATTGCGCCTTCGAGGACGGCGCCCGGAACAGCTTGCCTCTGCCCCCTAGCTACGGCTTTGTGAAACCAGCATTTGTACTAATGCAGTTAATGGTGTAAATGTGTACGTGTTGACTGCTGAGGTTTCTGCATGCTGCTTAAAAGTAGTAATAAAAATGTGATTTAGCATGATAATGTGGAGTTGTTGATGATTCCGTCTGTCACGGTACTTTTTACTTTTTACTTACTTTTTGAGGAGTACTTTTTTACTTTTACTTGAGTAACTATTTTTATAGGTACTTTTTACTTTTACTTAAGTAAAAAATGACATAATACTTGTACTTTTACTTGAGTACTCAAACTCAGTACTTCATACAACACTGAAGGTATGTTATCAGCCAGGCAATAGTCAACGTCCAAAGGGCAGTGAGGCTAGGTTGTTACAGCTATGGAGGATATGATTTTAGAAAAAGGAATGATTTAAGCTTAGACCTGACGACTTGAGGAGATAATGCGGGAATGATAGGAAATGAGGAATCAGATTTTATTGTTTGAAAGTGTCCAAGACTGCGGAGGGAAGCTGGGATCGAGTTCCAAAGTTCAGGTGAGGCGTATGAGAAGGCACGGTTGCAAATTTTCAGGGATGACTGATTGAGTGGGCGTGACAGAGTGAGATGAGATGACGAACGTGTGGGTCGAGGAGGCTGAGGGGTTAATAGTGATCTAAGGTAGACAGGTTTTGATGACTGAAGTGAGCTATGTGTGTTATTAACTTATATTGGATACGTTCAGTTATTTTAAGCCAATGTAATGATTTTAGTATGGGTGAAATATGGGAGAATTTAGTATATATATATATATATATATATATATATATATATATATATATATATATATAATTTCCCAAGGTCTGTGTGTCTATGTGTCTGTGTTTGTATTTGTATAACCGCGTTCTCATTAGACGACGCGCTGCATGGTATCAGTTGCTATAGGCAACGTCAATTTATTATTGTGCGGAGCTTACGGATCATTATTATCAACGCCATTATCAGCGCAAAATTATTTTAATCAATGCTTCGCTGGACGTTGCTCTGCATATCTTATAGCTGCCTATAGGCTATAGGCCTATAGCTTTCTGACTTTGTGCGCGTGTATATCCCATCATATTTCCAATCCATCGCTTCTCCGTCCCTTTCCTTCTATCTCTCCTCTCCTATACCCTCCGTCTTCCACTTCCCCTTTCTCTTTTCCGTATCCCTCTCCGCTCACTCTATCTTCTTCCCTAAAACCGCCCCTCTCTCCCTCTTTATCCCCTCCCCAACTACAAACACCTACACCAACCCTCTTCTCACTCCCTTTCCCATTTCCAAACCTTATCCACTTCTCTTCTCACCTCTCCCCCTCCTCCTTCCCATTTCCCTAGACACTCCTCTCTCATTCCTCTACAGTATCTCCCTCTTCAATCTCTCCTTTCCATATTTCCATCCTCTCCCTTATCCTTTCCCTTTCCCTTCTTCCTCATTTGGAAGTGCCGCTCGTTCCAAGTGCTCTCTGTATTTGTCCAGATGTTGACTCAGCCTTCACTCAATTCAGTGATAAAATGAGTATCAATGGCAACATTCCGTAGGTAAGCATAGGTTCGGCGGAATGACTGGCCACCGTCCGCCGATGAATGGCTAAGCCACCGATGGGCTGATGGCCATGAAACCGGGAATCAGCCCATCAGCACTAGACCCTAAAGAGCTAAAGGCCGTGAGCCTACGGGTGAACCTTTACCTTACCCCGTATTTGTAATGACCATCAACAAGTTGAAAAAGCTAGCATTTGAACACGAGGAATACATTATACGACACGTGATGATGGTGATGATGATTAGACGGAGGAGGATAAGGAGGAATATATTCAAGCGAGCAAACATTTTAACACGTAGGCCTACGAATATATTTAGGCGAGCCAGTTTATTCCCATGGCCAACTATGCCCAGCGTTATGTGGCGTTATCAATAGCTAGAAACCCAACAAACGTCAGACTTCTCATCAAGCCATGTTCTCGGTCAAAGACAGATCAATGAAATGTTAGACCATTTACAAAAAATCGAGGTAGGAAATAGCCAAGCTTCCCGTCATTTTTGACGTGGAAGAGCTAGTATATATATATATATATATATATATATATATATATATATATATATATATATATATATATATATATACACATTTACATATACAGCTGCGTAAACCGTGTGAGTGCCTAAGGCGGAAATAAACGAAAAGTTTCTACAGTGGGCGATATGTGAATCCTGGGCCTTATGATTAGTTACGAATGACAACTAGCCACTGGATTACTCCCATACCTTGCTTCATCTACTCACATGAAATAGTTGGGCCTACACCCAATACATCCAGAGCTTTGTTCGCAGTTTCCCTCGAATGGCAAAACGCGCGACTAAGTGTACCTTTTTAAAAATTGTCATTGCAGATACCTCAGCACAAAGTTCTCACGGCAACTGTGCCAAATGATATGCGAGGAAATAATGTTTGCCACTAGCCTAGAGCTAAATACCCATATGCAAATGCATGATTTCAAATACAGTAACTGCAGAACCAATACATTTCTTATTCTTCAAAGATAAATAGTGTGATAGGCGAGCGTCATTGCTTCCAAACATGTTCATACTGACCCATTGCTGGGTTTTTAATAAATCTTCGTCCTAACGGAATCAGCCAGAACGAGATAAAATGTGACCCGCTGGAAGAAAAGGTACCATATATGGGATTACAGATTAGCGAGAACATTGCATTTTTACCTTGAAAACTTTAATTTTTCAAAAAATACTTGTTTTGAATTTTAGACAGGGGCTGTCCATTAATTACGTCAACAATTTAGGGGAGGGGTTTGAAAAAGTTCGACAGTTGTTGAGAGAGGAGGGGTCAAGAGAAGTTGACGTCAACAATTTCACTTTTTAGGCCTACAAATAATCAAAAAAAGGAAATTTCATGGAATACTACTTATTACAATGGAAAAAGCATGGCAAAAAAGGTCATCACCACCACATTTTGACACTCGATGAGAAAAAAGGAAAAAATGGTCATCATGACAAAAATAATAACCTTGTTATTTGAACCTGTCATTGATCTTTGGGGTGGTCAAAAATTGTTGACGTAATTATGGAGGGTAAGTGAAAGTTGACAGTTGTTGACAGGGGAGTGGAGGGGTCAAAAATTGCCCAAAAATTGTTGACATAATTAATGGACAGCCCCACAGTATAATGTGTAGACAATTAAATGATCGTGTCTTTTAAATCATATTTGCATCCAGGGTGCGATTTGCGACCTGGAGCAGTGGGGGAAAATATGTCGAGCATGGGGGATGTAGTTGTTGGAAAATGTAGCAGTGGGGGATGTAGTGGTGGGGGATGTAGCAGTAGGGGGATGCAGTTGGGCAGTGGGGGGAGATTCCCATTCCCCCTACAAATCGCGCCCTGTCTGCATCATTTAGCAAAGAATTTGCTGTAAAATTGAGATAGGTAAAAGGTACCACAAGTGGACTTCTGATTTTGATGTTCTTTTAAAGATAACCTTGATTAATATTATCACAGCTTGCTTGTGTATCTTGTTTAGATTGTACATTACAACCTGATTTTATGTCCTGTCCTCAGTGACGTAACTAGGGGCGGGGGCACTTTGTTGACAGCCCCCGGGCCCCGGGCAAGGGGCCCGAGAGGGGTTTGGGTTAGGGTTAAACATAACCCTAGAAACGATGTGGTGACGAACTTCTTTTTTTGCTTGTTATCACTAAAAAGGTGGACGACGATTACCTCTTTTTGCTTGTCAGCCCGAAACTCTGGGGCCCCATGTCAAAGATGCCCCCGGGCCCCTAAAAGTCACGCTACGCCACTGCCTGTCCTGATTTATCCCACTTTTGGTACCTTTTTCAATTACTGTGTTCTAATATTAATAATTATAATTATTTCAATTTTCTACTGATAAATCATAAATAGTTACGGATGAACATATATGACAAATAATAGTGAGATAAAATTTCATCCGTAAATCTTGTATAGTTATAACATTTTGAACGCTTTAATTTCTTCAATAATAAATGTTCAATTTTGTCGAAATTCGAATTTGATAGGCACGGTGTTTGGATGCTGGTATCTCTGAAAATGACTAGGTTATATTTCTTTAAAACTTTGCAGTGACTGAGCTAATATGACCTCAATATATGCAGTATATCTAACTCAAGAACCCCACAAAATAATGGTACCTTTTCTCACAGCGGGTCACAAATATAGACCTAAACTATGGATAAAGGTTACAAAGCCGCACCTGTTCTCTATTCGATTTCATGATGACTCAGAGCGATGAAAATATATCGAATAAAAAGAAACATTCAGATAGCTGCATCGTAGGCCCTATGTATGCGTTCGAAAGGCAATAGTGCTTTTCAAATTCAATTAGCCTAACATGAATCAGCCTTGGAGATGAAGCATCAGTCTATAGCCGTCTCTTATCGATTTCGTTATTGTCTTTTTATGCGCACACTGGATATGCTATCTCAGGGGTGTCCAACTCAAATCAGATGGCGGGCCTCATTGGACCACAAACCCAACGTCGCGGGCCGGACATGATTGCAAGTACCGGTAATACCTTGGTCTAAGATCTAAGACTAAGTCTATAAGTCTAAGACTAAGCAATTAACAGTGTAAATTGAAAATGTAGGTAAAGAACACAATGAAACATTGCATTACACATTGTTATTTATTCTTGTTCTATGTCCTTGTGAATAAGTAAGCAATTTGGTAATCTCCTAGTTCTGAAAATAACGGCAATAACCATTCCTATAGCTAAAATTGTTATTTTCCCAAACTCGGTGGCGGGCCGGATGAAACTGTCCCGCGGGCCGGATCCGGCCCGCCAGTTGGACAACCCTGTGCTATCTGATACCAAGCAAACTAACAGGCAGTTCAACTTTAGGTAGAGAGAAACTTTAAGACAGCGATCTGTTGATTTTTACAGGTTATGTACCTACCTGTGTCGCGTTGATTTTTCACACATTCAGCAAGCTAAGCCCAACGTTTTCTCACTTCACTGCCCTGTTGATGTTGATTGGCGTGGTTCAGAGACTAAAGTAAAGAAACAAAGTGAACACGAGAGAGACAGAAAACCTCGGTCAAACCTAATCCCTTGACCATAGCGACGGGTTACTCGTGCGGAACAGCCTGTCATAGAAGCAGTCTACTTCTGTCGTTTCTCATAAGATGCTGTCATGCATATCGCGGCTAACTACCGCTTCACTCGGTCCCATATTATATATATATATATATATATATATATATATATATATATATATATATAAATGTAAACCTGTATGTGGTGATATATGCGTGTATAAACGTCCGCTTTAACTGTGGGCTTAATAAAGTGTAGACCTACGCATGAAAGGAGGGCCGCAAATTTTTGTATTGAGTGTATGAGAATTCGTGAGTTTTTATGTTTGCTGGCAGACCAATCCTGTATACATTTTCTAGAAGTCTATCGTTGATTAGGCCTATACAAATACCAGCGCTTATAAAAGACTTGAGAGCCGTCTTGGTATAGACCTATGTAGAAATAGATTTATAATAACTTGTACGTTTCACTGATGTTAGGCAAATATTTTAGAGCCTTCTACAGTATAGATGAAATCCTGTTACGAACTTACACCACGATGCAGACCTACATAGTTCGCATTCAATTGCAATAATTCTCTATTCTCTGGAGCTTTTATGACTGGAGTCGCACAGAGAGTCTACACCATGGTCAAATAACAAATTATGAGCCACAATTTTCTTCCATTCTTGCAACTTCTCACGTTTTTCTAAACTGAAATCATTTCTCTTCAAAAAACCATTTCCTCCATAGCTGAAACGTCCCAATTAACCACTGGCCCTTTGGATTAAATGACCCTGCATGCATGAATATCTCCACCTTTGGCTATAGCTAGGCTACATCATTTTAAAATTAAGCGCCTAGGAATAAAAAGCTACTTCATGGTTATTTCTGGACAACTTCTAAAAGGCCAAAGTCAAAGCCTGTCAACAACGCTGACAAATCGATATGGAACGGAAGATTGTTTCTTGAGGGAAAGTCCGCTCAGATGGCACAAAAGAGTTCGCTGCCGTGTTGAAATCGGGCAGTGAACCCTTCAGAAGGCGGTCTTCCGCAAGAAGACGTTCCGTCGAAGAGTCAGCGAAAACGCAGAAAGGATGTTGAAGGACCGCATGGATGCTGGGAAAAATTCTCCGCGTGGCGATAATCAGGCGGCGAATCCTTGAGGGCGGTCATCTGCGAGACAGTAATCCATCGCCGAACTTAACGGGAACCGACTGAAGATGGAATTCCGCGCACGAAACCGGAACAGTCTTTTGCCCTTTATGGCCTGTAGTGACTGGTGGCTCAAAATGGCGGTCCAACCACGCCGACACGGGCGACGTGAATCCGAGCGTTCGGCGCAGAAAGACGCAAAGACCATCGCCGACCGCTTCGAAAACGACGGCTAACGACGATCC
This sequence comes from Metaphire vulgaris, assembly GCA_018105865.1. Classification (NCBI taxonomy): domain Eukaryota; kingdom Metazoa; phylum Annelida; class Clitellata; order Crassiclitellata; family Megascolecidae; genus Metaphire; species Metaphire vulgaris. The sequence continues at coordinate 18,257,887 of CM030833.1, forward strand.
GCGCGATTAGCGCAAAGAAATAAGCGCAAGACGTCGGTAAATCCGAAGAACGGCGACATTCCGAAAATATGGCGCTACCGGAAGTGTAGCGCCATTTTGGCTTGGCTGTTGAAAGCGCTATGTAAATTAACGAGATTTTACTTACTTACTTACTTAGAGTTTGGCATTCGCAAGTAACGACTGGCAATCCGCTATTGGTAGGCCTAGTAGCATTAGCACGTACTTAAACCACCGCCCTACCTTAACTAACGTTTTAATTTGATTAAAATATCCGTTATAACGGTTATATAGGCCTACTGTAGGGACGAGAAGTACTAGAAAACATAACTTCACATAGGGACTATGGGGCCTACTTTGTATTCAATTGAATAGCAGTGCTTCACCCCATCATATTCATCCAACTTGGATGTCTAGACTATGCTACTAGTGTGGACAGGCACGTCGGAACGAATTTTCAGCAGGGGGTGAAGATTTTCAGATTTTCTTTAAGAAAATTCCCATCTTAAAAATCTGACGACAGTGGCGTAGCGAGGGGGCAGAGGCAGTCTTAAAAATGTGACGACACTTGGGGTGACACCAAACAAGGATGACCTTTTTGCTTGTCACGGTATTTGAGAAAGGAAAATAAGAAAGATTTAGAAGAGGTCCCAAGTCTAAATGGGTGACACCACGATTTTACCGCACTGGGTGACACCAACCCTAGCGACGCCACTGGGCAGAGGGGGCGCACCCGCCCAGGCGGCACTTGCCCTAGGGGTGGCATTTTCGAGATTTTCGAATTTTGATTAGGCTTTTTGCTTTCGACAACGTTTTTTGCTTGTCAGGAAAATTTCTGAGGCGGCACTTTTTTCTCGCCCCGGGCGGCACCTGGCCTCGCTAACGCCACTGTCTGACGAGCAAAAAGGTCTTCACGAACGGAATTTCCTCTCAAACTCCTGACAAGCAAAAAAAGGTCTTCGCGCACGGAATTTACTCTAATTTTTTAGGGGGTGCAGATTCCTACGGGCCTCCAGGGGGTGCGCTGAATCTCCTGCTTTTTTCCAGGGGGTGCAGCTCAGGGATATTTTTACACCCCTAAAAACCCCCAACACCCCCAAAGTTGGTAATGTAACAATGGTATGCATACAAAATGCATACTAATTAGCTCCGGACACTCCCCCATTTGAGGTCGACACCTCTCCAATATTCGCAATCCTAGAAATATCCCTGGTGCACTGGTGTAGCTGCACCCTCTGCACCCCCACTTCGTACGGTCCTGAGTGTGGAGATTGGAGAAGATGGAAAGTTTTCTAGCATGCGATGCTATACAAAGCAGACAAATGTTAACATTAAATTTTCTATAAACATCAAACACAAAAAAATGTCTTGTTGATCCGCATTCCGCACCCAGTGATCCATTGAGGATATCAATGGATCAAAGGGGTAGGCCTACGGAGTACGGATCAACAAGACAAAGTCACAAAGGTTGATGTCAAAGTGATCAAATCCTTCCGATCTCTGCTCGTTTCTTAAATTCACGATTGGCCAGTTCAGCTCTTAAATGGGACTTCAATCGAAGCAATTACTTTTCTGGGAGAACTTCAGCGTGTACGTCCTACGTAAGTAAGCAAGTAAGTCTCGTGAATTTCTATAGCGCCTTCATAAGTATAGCGCCGCAGTAGCTCCGTATTCCTAGGCGCTTAACAGCAAGCCTTTGTCAATTAATTAGCGATGCTTAGAAGTTTAACCTTAAACTATCGGGATTTTTCTATATAGGCCTACTGTCTACAGACATAGGCTTACTCCACATTTGGCTAAAAATAATATTTATTATTTTCATTGGTGATTTTATAATTAGGCCTAAGGGGTTGTCCATAAATTACGTCACGCGAATTTGGCACTTTTGGACCCCCCCTACGTCACGCGACGTCACAAAACGTCGGACCCCTAAAATATGACGCCACAACGGGCCGATCCCATTTTCGTTTTCCGAAAAGTCTTGACAAGCAAAAAGGCCATCCTTGTATTTTTTCCTCTCGAAAAACCCTGACAATCAAAACAGGTCATAATTGTATTTTCCCTCTCCAAAATCCTCGACAAGCAAAAAAAAGGTCAAAGGTCATGACCTAATTTTTTTTACGTGGTCACATTTACGGACCCCCGTCGTCACACTTCGCCACAAATGGCCGGAACCACTAACCGCGTGACGTAATTTATGGACGACCCCTAATCGAAGACAGTTATTGCCAACATTGCTGAAAATCCAGCTTCACGGAGATATGATCATATGACGGATTGAAATCAAAAAATTGCATGGGTCTATCGGAAATTAATCCATAGCCTATTCTCCCCTTTTCAACCAGGAATCACTCAAATAATTCTTTGTGAAATACACTATTCAATCCCCAATCATACGAAAGTTTGATGAATTGATAGTCTACGGAGGACAGGAACGTCGGAACGAATTTTCAGCAGAGGGCGCAGATTTTCTCAAGACAAAAGTTATGACAAGGGGGAAATTCGTCTCTGAAAAAATACCCCGACGAGCAAAAAAGGTCGTCACTAACTTCTTTACTTTATCCTCCAAAAGCCTTGACAAGCAAAAAAGGCTGTAATCTCTCTATCTTCTATTTAAAAGTCATCACAAGCAAAAAGTTAAAAAACAGCCTCATCTTCCTGGGGATGCGCTGCTGCACCCTCTGCACCCCCACTTCCTACGGGCCTGATGGGGATTCCCAAGTTAATGAATTCTGCAGCGATGCCAGTGCTGGGCTTTTTTCCCCAGATCTGGGCTTTTCGGACCTCGTCTGGGGAGCTGGGCTTTTTTTAAAATCTGGGCTTTTAAAAAGTTCTTGAAAATGCATTTGTTTTAGTAAATCAAAGCCGTTGTCTCAATTTGCCTGAGCTTGTCTCAAGTTCTCAAACCTCAACTGCCTGTCCCGTAATATTACTCCTGTTGTACTCCCGCTGTGACCTAAGTCACCTAACTGACGTTGACACGTTATCCTTTGGACCTGTCACCTGCAGGGCTGCACTGCTGCAGGGCCTTAATGGAGTGTTGCTAATTAAATGGTCTGGGTCACACCGGTTAGCTGAATTTTTGTATCGGATTACCTGATGAATGTAGTGAATCTAGTGATGAGTTGATGACCTGATGATCTAGTTTATTGTATCTGCTGCTGGTGGGCAGTGGTGACTGCTCCTGACACTGTGCTACCGAGTACCAACTCTAGTTCAGGGGTGGGGGGTGGGGCGAAGACAGGGACGAGGCGGGAATGATTAGGACTTACCGGTGACTGTTCCAGTGTCCACTGTCCAGACCCCCGTGTTAAGCCTACCCAGCCCTAACCCAAACTGCCAATAGCAATGCATTATGAAGATTGAACATTTTACACATGTGATGTAACTGATGTTACATGAATACATGATATTATATCACTGACAGTCTGACACTTTTTCAATTTCCAGAGTTCGTTTCAACTCATATAAAATTACGCTGTTATTCGAATATTTCAGTTTAATTGAGTCTATAATTTTGATTGTTAAATAAATACATAGACCGACAGTACATTTTCAATGATTTTTATATAGCAGTGAGTCCCAGTGACGATAGATTAGAGTCTGTTTTGCAAATCTGGGCTTTTCTGGGCTTTTTTTAAAGACGCCATCTGGGCTTTTTTCAAAAAGTTGACTGGCATCACTGGAATTCTGGCATTAACAAGGAACTAATATTCAAATGTGTAGAAGAGAACTAAAGGCTCGTTTTAATGTTTATCTAAAATCTATTTTAATACTACAGAAACATAAATCGCTAAAGTTCCAAAATCGAAACATAGTCATATAGGCCTACTGTAGTTCCGAATATATTCATCCAATCAAACAAAAAATTACCGTTTCAGTTAGCATCTATCTTGCGAGTACTTTTCCCTTAAAATTCTTTTTTCATTGTTTTGAAACCCCAAATCCAAAAATTTAATTTGCACCTGAACTCATTAGACCTAGCCTAATTATTGACCGAGTCTGAATTGACTTATATAGTCCTTGATGACGGCCCTTAATTTTCGCCAGCATCTTCTCCAAATGTTAAAGCTTTTCATCTGTTTGCTAGCAATGAAATAGGCCTACGGTAAATTTCATTTCTTCCCATTCATTCATTTCATTCATTTGTTCACATATATGGACGACAGAGGTCCGTTGTGCCAATCTCGTGTTGCGCGAGTTGTGACCGCGACCGATGGCTGAGTGCCATTCATGAAAAAATTGTGGAAGGAAGACCATCGCTGATCTGCTGGGGCCGTGTACGGCGTGGTCTGCCAGGTCTTCTCCAGCTCGGAGGAGGACGCGTCTCGGTGCGTCGCGCAATGACGCAGGCAAGAGCGCGATGGGCTGGAATGTTCTTGTCCTGGCGAGCCACGTGACCGAAGAGAGACAGACGGCGTCGCGTGATAATTTCTGTCACTGGCAGGAGGGCAGTCTGTTTGGAGACTGCTTCGTTGGTCACGAAGTCGAACCAGCGAATGCAGAGAAGCACCACCACCTATCGCTGAAATCGCAATTGCATTTCGTCATGCGCACAAGCAAAAGCGCTGCCCACAGCTTAACGTTCAATACCTTAGAGATGATCCTGACAGGGCACTTCAATACAATATCACCCTGAATAACAAATTCCAGGCCCTCGGAAACCTCCCAGCTGGCGTGGAAGCTGCTTGGACGTCAATCAGTGACATCATTCGAAGCTCCGCAGAAGAAGTCGTTGGTTTTAGGAAAACCCGTAAGCAGCCATGGTTATCTGATGATGAACTTGACACCCTCGAAGAAAAGGCCGTCGCCCGGCTCAAAGGAGATAAGGTAGAGCGAAAGCGATTGAACGGCGTTTTCAAGGACAAGTCGAAACGTGATAAGGAAGCGTTCTATCAGTCCTTGGCTACTGAGGCAGAGGAAGGACTGCAGTGATGTTAATCTTGTCCTGGTCCTTGTGAGGCCTTGTCCTTGTCCTCGAAATTCCTCGAAGGTCCTTGAAAAGTCCTTATAAGGACTGGGATTTATATTTAGTCAACTTGAATACCATTTTCAATTGTACTGATAGAATACGAGGAGGTATTCACTTAAGGCAGACGGCTCTCCCTGCCTTAATCAGGCGGAAACATTGAGTCGTTGGCGTGAATACTTCTCCGATGCGCTCAATCACCCACCAGCAGAAGTAAGCACGGAACTAGCGAACGAAGCGTCCACAGCTTCTGACAGTCCTGACGTATCAATCGACATGCCAACCCTCAGTGAAGTACGCACAGCCATTCAGAAACTACGTCACGGTCGCGCAGCTGGTCCAGATGGAATACCACCAGAACTACTCAAGTGTGCAATTGACCCAGTTAGCAATGCTCTCCACGAACGCATCTCAAGGGTGTGGACAACTGGACATGTACCAGTTCAATGGAAGGAGGGAATTGTTCTAGCACTGTACAAAGGCCGAGGACCAAAGACCGAATGTTCGAGTCACAGGCCAATCACCCTCCTGTCCGTTCCTGGGAAGGTGTTTGCCCACGTGCTTCTTGCGAATCCACTTCTGACAGCGAAACGTCGCTCACAGCAGTCCGGATTCACGGCGGGCCGATCCACGATGGACGCGATTCTCGCACTCAGACCCCTGTCCGAAATCCATCGGGAATTTAACAGACCGTTGCAGGTGGCTTACGTCGATCTGAAATCAGCCTTCGACTCTGTAGACCGTCAGGCACTTTGGATGTCACTCAGAGGCATTGGTGTTCCAACGTTCTTATTGAGCTTAATTAAAGACCTACACGAGGGCACGACTGCAAGAGTGTGCATCAATGGCATGCTATCTGAGGCATTCTTCACTGCCTCAGGAGTCCGTCACGGCTGTGTCCTGGCTCCAGCACTCTTTTGCAGGGCTATGGACTGGATCCTAGAGCATGCTATTGACCAGACCGGGATCACCCTACCGGAACATAGCTTCTCCGACCTAGACTACGCTGCTCTTCTGGAAACGCCCGTTAAGAACCTAGAAACATCACTCAATCAGATTGAGTCGACAGCCTCCAAACTAGGGCTACATGTGCCCTGGACAAAAACCAAGCTGCAGAATCTAGGTTCTAGAGGAGACGCAGGAGACATATACGTTAATGGACACCAGGTGGAAAATGTGTCAGAATTCACTTACCTGGGTAGTGTCCAGAGTTCTGATGGCAGGTGTCAGCGGGACAATACTCGCAGAATCGGCATAGCTGCATCCGCCACGAGATCTCTTCTTTATGGCGCCAAAGACAGATACAGCTCGGTACTAAGATCCGAATTTATCAGTCCTGCGTCCTGCCAATTCTCCTATATGGTTCTGAGACTTGGACTCTGCTTACACGAGAAAAAGACTACAGGCATTCCATATGCGCTGCCAGAGACAGCTTCTCTGCATTTCTTCCCGCAACGTGAAAACATCTTCCGGACTGGACTTAGCCTATCTATGTTACGTTTTTCAAAAGCGGTGTTGTGATACGACACCCTCGTCTATTATTTCCACCAGAAAAAGGATTATCTCCTGGTCGAAGACACCTCCCTGCTTTAATATAGGAACTGGCGGAGTTCAGGCTATATATTCAATTATTAAAGACAGTTGCTCATCAGGGTCGGATTATGGTCCGAGTGGGCCTGGGGCTGAGAAGTAAAAAAAGGTCGTGGCTTCCATAATTTGAAAATTGCCCCTTGTAAAATTTCCTGCCGCCTTCACTGAAAATCGCCCCTATGTATGGCAATTAGGGTGGTCCTCAAAAGCAAAGTTATACTTTTTCAAAGTGCTTTTGCATTTTCCTGTTCCATTTGGGATAAAAACAAATTGGGAAAAATTCCAATCGAATCTAAACATATTTAGTACTGTCACACGACCCTATATTTACAGTATGTGAAAAGTCTTGCATTGGCTGCGAAACCGAAGTATTTTAATAAATTTTTGATATTATTATCAGATTTTCTTGTTGCAGAATTGGTGGTTATTATATATTGTTTTGTATCAATTTTAATTCTGCCTCCATTTCTGTATGTGATGTCACTTGATTATGCACTTTTCCCAGACTTTTATGAGGAAATATGGCCACTGTGTGATTTCTCGAATCTTTACTAAAATGGTCACTATGGAGTTCGCATGATATGGTGCAACGTTCTAGCTACTTTAGCGCAATAATTGCTTCTGAATTTGATAAGGTAGCCTTGAAAGGGCACGACTGTTGTCATTAGTACTTTATGGGCCAACCCTTGTTCTTTCTGACTAAATGACATCTGTGTGGCATGGAATGGACCAATTTGACAAGGTGCTCATGTGTTATGATGTGATTCCAGGCTGCAATTAGAGACTAATCAGCTCGCGCCTTTTCTGAGGCTGATTCTTGAATCTCGGCTGACACTACTACTGTACATTGTGCAGTATGTACACTACTACTACAAGTTCTCAATAGTGTCAAGATCAGGTGACTGAGCCGGCAAATCAATGGACTGAACTCCATGATTCTTCTTCCTACAAGCAACAGTTTTCGCTCTGAGACAGGGTGCATTGCAGTCCTGAAACAAATACTTGCTAGAAACAGCTGTTTAGCTGATGGCAGCATACATTTCTCTAGAATATCTCTAGAATGTCAATGTATTTATCTGCATTCACCATCCAGTCAACAATATGAAGTCTCCCAACCCCACTGGCTGCCATGCATCCACACACCATAACTTTCGTTAACACTGACATGTTTAGGCACTCCGGCTTCTATTCTTCATGTGGAAACCTTCTTATAAAAATCTTGCAGAATCGGCATAGACTGCAAAATGTGCTTTCATCACTGAAGAAAACTTTTTTCATGACTGACAAACACAGTATTCTAGACAAGGCCTTACTAATGAATTATATAGTTTTCTCAGAAGAAGTTCAGGAAACGTTAGCTTCCGGTTATCAGGAGATGTTCTTATCAGACTCTATTGCCTCTGGTGGCTGACTTCCTGGGCCGACCGCAATGGGGTCGATCTGTCGGCATATCCTTGTGCTTCAGTAAATGAGCACAACCATGCTTTGATTACAGCCGACCTTTGCTTAGTTGATGAGTACATATATGTAATAACATAAAGACACAACAAACATAGTCTAACGTTTTGCTGATTCATGGTAATAAAGGGTCAAATATCGGTGAAAACTGGCTTTTCAAAAGGATGTTTTGACATTTTTAGAGCATGCTGTGTAGCACCTATGATAAAATTAATACACCAGTCAACTCAGCTGGGAAAAGACATGCACACTGCAAATTTCAGCCTGATATCTGCTGTTTTTCTCAAGATATTAAACTTCAAAAATCGTAAAACATAACACATAGCGCTGACTCATTAGCCTCGATTAAAATATATATCTCTGAGAGTTTTTGACAAAACTAGCTGAAAATTTCACGATTTACTCAACTTGGCCTGCCCTGGCAGATCTGAGATGGTATGGTGAACAATTGTCTAAATACTGGCTGCATTGTCATGGAATGACCCTGTTTGTAATTTGAAAAAGTGTGACAGTGGTTAATAAGGGCCTATGAATGCCAAACTTGGTAGCAATGATTTTTATTAGAAAATGAACAGTTTAAACAAAAAGCACTTCAATAAAATCTACTTTTAAAATTTTGTGTACATTTGAAGACCACCCTAATGGCAATAAGTTAAATATGGGAATAAAATAGGCTAGGAAAGCCAATCTTGTGTAGGTAAATCATGACATAAAACATTTTCATATCTGCATTGTTTCAAAAACGTGGGCTTCCGTTTCTAGGTTGACCCCCCCCCCACTGTTACCTTCCATTGGCACTGAATTCAGAGTAGACCTCCACTCTCCTCATGTAGTCATCAGTGGCAGCTCCATATGGAAGACCCGTGCCCCCCCATTATTGAATGCCTGGCCTCCCCCAGTTGGGACCACTACATACCTAGCAACAAATAGTTGGCACCCGAACGCCCCTGCCCACACTTGCCAAATTCTGGCACTGGGAGTCGTCATGAATGAATTTTATATATATATATATATATATATATATATATATATATAATATGTTAATGTTATATTGTCACAGATAGAAGGGGACTAAAAGACTTCCCTTTGTTGTCTGCTCCCCTATACAACATCAGATCTTTCAAAGTTGTGAAATTTTCAAGAATTTTGCGGCTTTGGTATTTTGAAATCTTATGCTGCTGTTGAGAAGTAGTTGCATCAAGCTTTGGCAATTCCTCTTTTACAGAACAAGTCTGTGTATTCAACTGACGTTTGTTTTGACATTTCTGGTGACGAGTCTTCTTTTGATGGCATTTTCTCTCCTCTCTGCTATGATAACGACCAATTTTGACTTCGCCGACAGTGTCATCATCGGAAGAAGCAAGGTTTTCAAGACGAGCCGCAAACTGCTTGGTTCGCTCTTTTAGAAGTCTGCTTCTGATAGGGCGTCGAGTGATGTATCGGCTGCCATCTGGTCTTCTTTTAGCTATCCATTCTAAGTGAGACCTCTTCTCGTATTTGCATTTATTCTGCGATATAGCTGCATGGTCCTGTGTTCTACGTGTATCTCCTGCAGGTTCCAAAGAAGGTTCACCTGGTAACAAGGTGTTGGAAAGAATCACAGTTGCTTTGCCTTCTGCCCTATCATTTTGGTGAAAGGCCAACTGCTGCTTGAATAAACACTGTTGCACCATAATTGTGTGCTGTAGATTAGCTTGATTTGTATACATGATGCCTTCAAACTGATCATATCTTTGTTTGATCAACTCTATTCTGGAACAATTCTCAGGTGACAAGAGTTCTGCATTAATAAAGTTTATTGATTGTCTAATTTCATCATTCAATGTCTGAGATAAGCTATCAGCATCACCATCACTGCTCCATTCTTTGTGATTTCTTTCTTGAATGCTGATATACGAATGTTCTGAATCGCTGTGATATACATTAAGTATGTAACTTGACTGAGATTCTGGTGCAGTGAATATGTCTATAACATTCTGATCAGTTTTCATATCATTGACTTCTAAAGAGTTCTGGGACTTTCCACCAATCTCTTTTGGTATTTGCAACACTTGATGATCTGGCAAATTCTTCAAAAATTCCACCTTTGTCCCCATTCGTGGAACCGTCCGATTATGATAAGAGCATTGTGGCTGGCTAACAGCATCATAACCATAAGAAGCCTGCAATATGTCACTGCCAAGCTGCATTCGTGACATTTTGCTCAAAAGAATTTTCATTCCACAATAGCAATGTAAAGGTCTTGTCATTCTGCAAGGTCTTTTGACAAAATCATTAAGAAACAGCTTCCCAGATGCCTTAAAACATCCTTGACACTCTGCAGGTACTAATGGCAGTTCCTCTGTACAAGGCTTATTCAAGGACATAAAAGTTTCATAAGCTGCAGAGGATTTCAATGCACCAGAATTGCCCAAGTTATTTAGAGATGACTCAAAAACTTGTTCCTGTAAACAAAAAGTGCAAGTTCAGGAGTTCTAACATTGCTTTAAACATCAGCAACAATTCAAAGACACAATGGATTCACAGAGGTACAACACACAAAAATTTAGAAGCAAAGATAGAAATGCTAGAATAGAAAAGACATTTACTGAAAGTAGACTATTATCATTGATAACACTTAAACACCATTGGTTTTAGCAAACTAGGTCACATTTTTAGGATATGTACCGTAATCAACTATAATACTACAGAAAGTGAATTGTAAACCAGTACAAACTGCCTCTATTATGCAATAGTATTAGAATTTATAATTTTAACAAATAATCTACAATTTAGCACTCTATGTATAAATTCCAAAGTTATAGCATTGCTGTCTTTTAACTAATACTTATGTATTAGGTAAATTAGGAAATGTTCTGAAAGTTTTTAAAGAAATAGCAAAGCCTTTTAAAATGATAAATTTGACATCCAACTCTGTTGAGACAAAAGGAAAGCAAGCTCGGTCTCTTACATCTCGATCAAGATTCACAACATACCTGCGGTCTATTGCCTATCCACCATAACTGGGACACCGGAATATTGGACTGACATATTGGATTTTGATAAATATATTTTTGTACGATAATCAGAAACTATCCAGGATAAAAAAGAGTTGCAAAATTTGTGACTTAAGGAAATCAAATACTACATTTCAGAATCAGAAAATGAATTCCTTACTGCTAGACAGTTTTGAATGGCACTCATAGTCTTCAAAGCTATTAGTACTGTTGCCATCATAGTGTGATCCAAATCGAATCATGGTCAACAATAATTAGTGAATAGATAGTATTTTTACCAAATATTTTGTAAAATATAAAAGAAAATGGCTAGATGCAAGTTTTTGGAGAAAGCCTGAAATAGTATCCTGTACACAACCTAGCTCAGATATTTTAGCCCTCTTTAAAAGCCACAAACACATTATATAGAACATTTCTAAAAAATTTCAGTCTATAATATCTTTTAGAACCTTATAGCATTCCATATGATCCAATAACAATATTTCATAAGCCTCGGTTCAATTTACTAGTGACAATTTTAACATAACATTTAAAGCAATGTAGCAAATTGTGTCTACTTAAAATCACTCAATACAATCATTTAATCTGTCTGGATGTATCTACAGTATTTTAATAAAGAAGCAATAAAAACTCTTTCACTTACTTTAGCAATGCTATCAGATGCTTCTAAATAATTGTAGATTCTGTCATCCTCATTGTGATATTCAAGCAATCTATGTAATTTTCCTTCTTCCCTTCCATCTTCACCATCGTCTTCATTTTCCCATTCAAGCTTTTCGAGATCATGCTGTGACAAAGAAAGATTTGTCTGTGATGACATCACATGCTGTTTTCTGTCTGTTGTGTAGAGCATTTCTCTAAAATAAAAATATTCCATAAAAGTTTGCCATTAGGTTGTTTGGTAATTTTTTAAAAACAAAGATCAAATGCATTTGGCACAGCCTCACGCTGAATCATCTTCTCTGTATAGACAGTGGAGGGACGTTGAGTTGCCTCAGAACCATGGCAACGAAGAATGGCATGACGCCACAGCGTGGAGGGAGGAGTGAAATACGGTATATGGTTAAACTACAGCACTCTTCATAAATGCTCCATCTCTCTCTCTTTCTCTCTCTATCTTTCTCTCTCTCTCTTCTTCATCTTACCTCTCCCTTTCTTCCTCCACCCTCTCCCCTCTCTCCTGTTTCAAAGCCTCCAAGACAAAACTATTACAATAATTTATTTAATAAACTGTGTGCATATAGCAAAATTATTTTAAAGCCTGAACTTAATTTGGTGCTAGATTTGAAATCAGTGGCGTGTAGAGAGTGGCCGACGCCCAGGGCCAAGTTGTCCAAAGTACGTCCGTCGAGCAAAAAAAAAAGGTCATCAGGTCAAATTTTACGCCCCCCCTGGTGCCCGACGCCCTGGGCCAAATTGTCCAGAGTATGCCCACTGAGCAAAAAAAAAGGTCATCAGCTCAATTTTTACGCCCCCCTGGGTCTGCGCCAGGGCCACCGCCCCCTTCTACATGCTACTGTTTGAAATTCATTCATAATAGCACAGAAATGTTTTTTAGCTTATACACTCGTCACAACAAATTTATAATATTGATCCAGCATAATTTATGAACAAATAAGAAAGTATCAAATGACACTACCATTAGTTACATTAACATACTTTTTACTTTTTACAATGAGATGAATAAAGACAAATAAACAAAAGCTTCATTCCTTACAATTCAGCATCTTCCTCACAGGCACATACAGCTGCTGCTGCTGCAGTTGATAACAATGAATCACACAGTTCCTGATAGCCAATCTCCACACAGCCGTCAGTCTGAGTAGCCACCATAACCATAGTAACAGGCAGCAGAGATGTCATTGCCATTTATGGAACAACTGTCTCCATCTTCACATGAAAATTACTGAGCGACACATGACCATATCTTGTTTAGCCTGTCAATTATGCTTCTGTCTAGGGAATTTCTAAAATTAAAAAAATGAATTGCTATAACCACAATTCAAACCTTCAAAGTTTTCAACAATTATTGAAATGTCATCAATAAATTAGAAACATAATGTACAGTACATTAACATCAAAATGAACATTTAATTACTAATGGGTGAAGATTATTTTCTTATCAAAACAACTAGAATCTTCCATAGTTCAACTACAGCACTCTTCATAAATGTGTGTCCTTTCTCTCTCTCTCTCCTTTCCCTCTCTTCCTCCTTTATTTCCCACACTTCTGTCTGTCTGTGTGTGTGTCTGTCTGTCTGTCTCCAAGACAAAACAGTTACAATAATAATTTAATATACTGTGTACCTTCAAAATGTTGCAAATACTTTCATTAATAATTAAATGATATACCGGTACATAAATTTATTATCGCATCTTTGAATATCAGTGTGATTAATGAAACAAAAGGAAACACTTCCTTGCAAACTAATAAAAATATAAAAACTGTGTTTTACTCTAAATTTTACTGAGCCAAATAAGAGACTATGAACAATATTATTATGCCCATTATTAAGCCCTGCTATTATTTTAGTAGACAATCTTTGTGATTCACTCAATTTTCCTTGGCAGAGACGTTTGAAATCCTGCCAAGATAAATAAAGAACTACTGTGACACTGATTTAATCATGAAATCTGACATCAGCTACACAGTAAATAGAGCACTTCAGCAAGGTTTAATTCACTTGATAACTCTGGGAAGGGGAAAAGAAACAGAGAGGAAGAGAGAGTGAGAGAGACAGACTGACAGAGACAGGCATACAAGCAGAATTATAAAATGTACTCAACTGATATCAAGTCAATTAAATTGACAAAGAATACCATAGTAACCTTGCAGAGAATAACAATAATTATTGATCTTACAATTTGAAAGATCACAAAATTTTACAATTCTGAATACAGATAAATAACTAAATTTATTCAGCTAAAAAAACTACATCTTTAACACAACAAAACTTTTGCAATAACATCACAATGAAAGCATATATAAATTTTTATATGACAAAGAGCAAGAAAACTGTAAGTACAAACAGGAAACATGTCACCTAGAGACTGTGTTAAGCTACTTCAAATTGAATTCAATAATAATAATGTGATTTAAAGTGGTTTAGGAGGCTAAGTAAGCCTGTGTGAAAACCATTGTAGTAACCCTCCACATTCAATAACCTAGTTTTCCGAGATGGCCTTTGAATATGTTTACTGTTTCAACTGTCACTCCCACCTTGTCCAAGCTGTTCCATTTGTCCATTACCCTTGCACTAAAAAATGTTTCTTTCTTGGACCCACCCTCTGCTTAAAGAATTTGCATTTGTGGCCTACTGTGCTGCTATAGTGTACCAATGTAAAGAATCGATCAAATGGCACACCTACCATACTTTCCCAGTCATTATTTTGTATGTTTCCATCAAATCTCTCTCTCTCTCTCTCTCTCTCTCTCCTCTTTTCTAAAGAACATTGTCAGTCCACAATATTGAAGTTTTTTTTCGTAGCTTAAATTATGGCACCCATTAACCATCTTCGTTGCCTCATCTTTGCAGTTTTCTAAAAGCTCTATATCTTTTTCAAGAATGGAATCCATGCTTGAACACAGCATTCTAGAAGAGGCCTTCCTAATGACTTATATAGTTTTACAATTATCTCTTTGTCTTGACTCACTATTGTCCTTTTCATCATCCCCAACATTTGGTTTCCCTTTTTGCTGCTTCCATACATTGTTGAAATCATTTTAACAAACAAGATACTATTTAGCTAAAATACAACACATGAGGAAATGTGAAAAAAAGAATTTCACATATCAGTCAATTAAAATTTTAAAAAAGCTGAGACAAATTTTAAAAAGAATGATTAGTGATAAATCATCAGTCAACAAACAGAGGATGCAAAAGGGAACAATTCCAAAGCTACTTATATATTATATTTTATATGCATATGCATATGCAACATGTGTAGAGATTTTAGTGATAAATCATTTGTGCCACATCAATAAACAGAGGATGCATATATATAATATATATATATATATATATATATATATATATATATATATATATATATATATATATATATATATATATATATATATATATAGAGAGAGAGAGAGAGAGAGAGAGAGAGAGAGAGAGAGAGAGACAGAGACAGAGAACACAGACAACCTAATCAGCATAACAATACAGATCAACAAATCAGTCAGATCTAAAATGTACATGCCTATGGTCCTACATTGTGTAAATTTATGATAAATTTAATTAGTTTTTATTCTCATAAAAGTCTGTTGCCTTTGCAAAGTGTAGGTCCAACAGAATAGCTAAGGAGGACACAATGACTCATTCAAGTATGATGAATTATGACCACTGCATCATGAAAGAGGCTTAAGTCTGGCACTTTGTGTCTGTCTGTCTGTCTGTTGGTCTATCTGCCTTCCTCTTCCTGGCATCAGATGAATGGTAAGTCTGGCACTTTGTGAAGTGGCACAAAGAGGTCCTCAGCTAAAATCTCTACACATGTTGCATATGTAGATAAGAATTCCAATTGCCGGTACTCTAAATTGAATCAAATGAATTGAGAAGGAAGCTTCGATCGAGTCGTCGAGTCCTGCTGCTTGTCCCTCCTTCGTCAAAGACCTCCAAGTTTGGAGAAAGGTCATTCTCCAAAGAGAATCCATTACTTTGGAACTTGTTACCTGACGTTGTGTCGGAAGCTGTCTCTGCGGAATCCTTTCTTAGGAACTTAAAAACACACCTATTTAATATGAGGATTTTACTGATAGAATTATGGCAAAGTGCTTTTGTCGTAGGCCTTAGCCTTGTTTACTGCGCTGGAGAAATTGTCTAGAAATAATAATAATAATAATAATAATAATAATAAATTAACACTGCACAACAAATTTTTGTCAAAGCTTTTCTTCCTGAACATTTTTTGGTGATTGTGATAGGTGCCAGGTGGGTGAGCAAAAATATAGTTTTGGTTTTGCTGCATCTCCTAGGAACTATGATAAATAGTTATAAAAGTTTATCATAAATGACATATTCAATAGCACTAAGTTGTTACATCTTTCGTTACTAACAGCAACACCACGATTTTCTGGGAAGAATGCCAAATGTGAGTTCAGTAAATGAATCTTTAGTGATATGCAGACTTCATTCTTCTAATCATTTTATTCTCAACCTGGTTTTATGACGATTTGCATCAGGAGACCTTCAGAAATATAGGGTTGTCTCTTTTATTGTTATTGATTTACTCATTTTAACATGTAAAAGGCTGACAAGCAAAAAGAAAAAAAGGTCGTCAAGACATTTTATTCTGCAGGCTCCAATTTCTCTCGGCATCATTTTTGGATCAACATAACAGATTAAAAGGGTCGTGGCACTAAAGGTTGAGAACTATTCTATATGCTTTAACCACACCGATTTAATTTTTTTCTAAAAAATTTTTAAAGTCAAAACTGAAGGACTTTTAGACACCTAAGCCAAATGTTTAATTAAAACAGTAATTAATTATATAATTATGGGTATGACTCTTGGGTCACAGGTGTCAAGGTCCCCATGACTCCAAATGGAGTCATAGCTTCCATTGAGTAATCAATAATTTTTGCTAAAAGTTTGCAAGTTGTAGAACTACAGTGTTACTGTTGTTTTTATTTGCTAGAAACAAATTCTGTCCCTGTGACACACATTGGCAGTCCCAGTTGATTCACCTAAGTCCACACAGCTGTGTTCTTGCACTGCCTTGGTTCAGAATGAAGGAAATTTGACATCTGACTCCTTCTGGAACTAATTTTCTTATCTGGTTTCTCTCTGTTATTTCATGCTAGTTGTAGTGTTGATTACAGATGTAGAAGACATTGGCATTGCAAACTAATATGGTCACTTCTGTTCAAATCAGTGCTTCAAACTTAACCAAGCAAGATGTGATATTCTTATGGTTTTCCTTTCTAAAAATGAGCATTTCAAAGGGATAATGACACCCAGGTCATGAGACATGGTTAAGAGATAGTTTCAGAGACGGTGATTGTTTTAAATACTGGTTGCATCAATGGTTGCCAGTCGTCCATTAAAACCTTTAAACTATACATCAGAGCTCACTGCTAACTCAAAATTTTTGCATCTGCCAACTCTTTGAAAATATATTACCAAAAACTTTTAAGGAATTTGATGGACAAAATAACCCCATTGTCAGTGGCGTTGTACCCTGTGCCCCTATCCATCTTCCCCCAGTGGCCCCTGTTGCAAATACTTAATACTACATACCTAACAAAAATGGTTGGCCCCCAAGATTATATTGCAGTCTTGCAAATCCTGGAGCCATCAGTCAGACTTGTTGAATGTGCATGTCTGTCTTCTGTCCATGACAAGAGGGACAGCGTCTTGGGGCCCTGAGCAGGCCAACAGTAGTGGGGAGGTTCTTGCAGAGAATTTATAAAATTTTATCTAACAAATTCAAGATTTAAATCTGGTATTATGCTAAATTGGGGCATTCTCTGCCCCAGATCTCTAGAAAAAAACCTGGAACATTTTTAAAAATTGGGGAGTGCCAAATGCCAGTGTAAAGTCTCAAACGCATGCACCAAATTTCAAGATTTGAATCTAATATCCCCAAAATGTTCCAGCAAATCCCCATTCTAAACCCAGGTTATGCCACTGTCATGCTCTATAGAGTCCATCTGTGTACTATGTGATCAATAAGTCTTCTTTGATGAATTTCTCAAATATTTCTTAGAGAATAAAACTCTGTCTGAGATCTGCATCAGTTGGAGCTTTAGTTCCGTTCACAGCCATTGACTCAAAATGGCAATGCATAAAAACTCGTTTTTCTAAAAGCAAAAATTCATTCACGTTTTCATTGTGCATTCAATAATAATACATGAATGGTAGAATATTTTTCAAATCTAAAAAAATGCACTAAAAGTATTAAAAATTTGTCCTTAAAATAAATATTTTGCTCAATGTGGTAACTTCAAATTAGCACAATGCCTCAATCAAAGAGGTTAGCTTGGTACTATTTTAGACAAAATATGCATATTTTATGTATCAAATAAAATAAACTTGTACTTGCATTCTGTAGTTAGAAAATCAAAGTTTATACAATGACTCCATTTGGAGTCATTGGTAGTGAAAGGGTTAATCATTTTATTCATCAGGTGAAAGTAGTTTGGGGATCTGTACCAGTAGTTGCCAAGAAAATTGTCAACAATGTGTTGGAAGGCCTTCCTCCCATCATTTTTGGATCAACTAACAGATCTTCAAAAGTGCTATCCACTCACAAGTTGTCTGATAATTATGAGGACCAACCAAATGTCCTCTTTCATATTGGCATCGCTTATTCTTGGGAACAGCTGTCTTGAATGACGAAAAACTTTGCCTTCCTTGTTCATAGTTTTTCACAAAGTTCTTCATAAGTCCCAGTTTTAAGTAGTTTTTATGTGAAGAGAAGGCAAATAAATCTTTGCCAGGTCGACAAGAGGTTCATGCACCACAGTTTTCTGTCCTTCAACTAATTTTTAGAGTGGTCATCTCTGTATTGAGTAATGTGACTGGCATGGCATTCACAGATGAAACAAACTAAAGCAAGCCAGCAACTCATGCGACTAAAAATTAACATCCCGTAAGTAGATCAGTTTATGTTTCAGAAGCCAAGCTCATTTTAAATGGTTCAATATCCGGTCCATTAAAGAAACCCAGACACTGCTAAGGCAAAAATGCATCTATGAAAATATTCCACAAACTTAAAATTTATTTAAGGTGACAAAATAACATAATTGCAGTTATTTGTACTGACAAATCCATCTTCTGCCAAAAGTGGCAAACTGAACATACAGTAAACGATATATTCAGTCTCATCCTACCATCAGACAGCTTGTTTTCATTTCTTAAGAATGACTGGTAAGCATTGGGCATGTCATACAATAACCAAGAAATGCAATTTATTATGAAACATTACCAGAAAATGTAATCAGTAGATCAGATAAACTCACTCTATCCTGAAAATAATATCCTTCTTCCAGCAAATCCACAGATAACTAAGTATCTCTAAAGAGCAGCAGTGTAGTGTGCAACTGTGCATCATATATCATGAATTTTTTTCTGTTTCATCATGGAGATAATACAGGGAATGCACAAGCAATGCTCTTCTGCATGACCATCTTGAATTCATCTGCTCATGTGCTAATAAACATTCTTGTCCTTAAAACCAATGTCACAGTGGAAAGGCAAGTGTACATTCTTACTAATACTTTATTTAATAGAAATAGAAACCGCTTTCATTGAGGATTGAAGAAGTAGCCTGGGAAATGATAATGAGATTGGTGATGTAGATCACTGACATGAATTTCAACAAGGTAATAACCAACAACTGCAAACTTTCTGTTTTGTGCAACTTGGATCAAATACAGCACCTGAATCACTGGAAGCTACCACAAGACAACATTATCATAGTCAAAATGAAACCTTCTATGCAAAAGTGTTACTCATTAACAAGTTTCAATCATTTTAATAGTGTGTGCATCAATTTCAGAATAAAATAAATAGTTTTACTAATTTCAGAGTAAAATAAATAGTTTTAACAGTACATGTTTGCTTCAATACATCAGCTCTTTCCTGCAGAATTAGCTTATCATAAATAAATTGATTTCAGAGCACAAGAAAATTTCATCTATTTTCTACAGCTTCTCTTTCAATTTAATCATCATCTTCATCACCATCATCGTTGTCATCATCGTTGTCATCATCATCATCATCATCATCATCATCATCAAATTCAGTCACTCTCTGGCAAGAGCAAATATAAAGTAATAATGTCAAAGTACATGTGAACACAAAAACTCTGAAATTGGAAACAGAACAAAGGCACAATGGAATCATAAGAAGCACCCACACCTGTTTGTGTATTCAAGGCTTTTACCAATGGGGGAGGGTGGAGGGCAAGCAAAGGAAGACTTAACTGGAATTCTTGAGTGCCTATTATTGTGCCATTGTGACATTTCCCAGTACTGAAGAAAGGAATGGGCAGTGGTCACCCAATGACCATCCAGGGTTTAATCCAGACCATTGGGAGAAAGGGATTTTTCTTATACAAATTCTAACCTAAAGTATACCTACCCATCCTGCATTTCACTGAATTTGATTCCTTCACTCAAACTGAATATACTGTTCACGCAAACTGAATATACTGTCAACCAATAACTAAACCCCCATATACCACTCATCCATTCATGTCAGTCTAGAACAGGGGTCTCCACAGATTTTTTGCCAGGGACCACATTGCTGACTTTTGAAGGCTGTGCAAGCCACAAGCACAAGAAATTAAATTTAGTAAAATACAGCAAATAATCAGACTTGGAGTCCTTGAGGCCGTGGCCTTGACCTCAAGGCAGCTCGAGGCCAAGCGACGATGTCCTTGGCCTTGTACTCGGGGCCAAGCCATCGCGCCATGGAATTAAACAAGAAAATCGCCTATTCGCACTGTTGGACTATCAGCAGCTTAAAGTGTGTCTCAGCCCTCTTGTCATTATCAAGGAGACGAATAATACCTGAACACATATAGTCTAGTCTCCTTACTTATTTACTAATCCTAACTTCCGTTTAACCTCTGTTGCTTAGTATTTCTGAAATGCAACACGCATATTTAGTGTGAATAGCCATAACATTTAACGTTTGCTTGTAAAACTTATCAAATTTATGCTAATAATTGCATAACTGAAAGTGACATTTTGTGTTCTGTTGATGTTGATAATATATATATATATAGCATTTTCGTCAATATACTTTGGAAATATATATGTTGAAGTGCCAGGCCTGTCCTTTACCAGTTCACCACAAAATACCAACTTGGGTGTCTCAGTCTATCATTTGTTTTTAGCAACTGTGCAACTGTCAAAAATCAAACTTTATGGTGTAAAAGCCTACATGCAAGGTCCTCGGCCTTGGCCTCGGACCTGAAGTCCTTAGCCATGGACATCTGGTCCCGGTCTTGGCCCTGCTGTCCTTGGCCTTGTGCAACAAGTCCTTGGCCTCGAAAGTTGTGGCCTTGACTCCAAGTCTGCAAATAATTGACACACACTCCATGTAGCCTAAAATGGTGGGAAAATGGCTTCACTTTCAGATACCATAGACTCTATCTAGTGATAACATAATCAAAGTCTATGTCTCTATTAAACAGACAGTGAAGCAAGAGATTCTTAGAATAGATTTGTAGTCAGTGTTGTAATAAATACACACTTCACTGAAGTATTGAAATACTTTCATAAATACTTGGTTCTCAGGTAGTACTTAAATAGTATTTAAATACCCAAATACCGGGGTGAGTATTTAAATACTTGATAATGTATTTGACATACGATTCACCACAACCATATTTTTGTGTAAAGAAATGCTAGTTAAAATTATTTCTAACAATGTCAATGTAGGCCTACTTAATGTTCAACTGTCTAAAACCATCAGTAAAGAAAATGTAGAAACGACTGACGAAATAGTAGAAAGTCTTGCACATGAAAATTGCAATAAATCAAAAGTATTTAAAATTTCTTAAATACGTCCAAATACTCTATGGTATTTAAATACTATTTAAATACTTAATTTTGGATGGGTATTTCAATACTTTCTTAAAAACTGGACAAAGTATCTAAATAGCATTTAAATACTAAAGTATTTAAATACTGTACAACACTGTTTGTAGTATTTGCATATGTTCATCTTTGGAGATCCTGGTCTAGAATGATCTGACCAAAGATATTTCTAAATATCAGTGAACCTAATATCCTCACATACACACATCTAATGAGATGTTTAGCCAACTTTCTTATTTGACACTAGGCCAACCTGTCAGCATAGTCTGCACAAAATTACACATTAGAAATAGGTTGGTCCTAAAGCCATAAGCAGTAGTCAGTCAAGCTGTCATCAGCTGTTTTCCACTTTTGAAACTGTAGGCCTACACAAGAATGAAAATATGACAGATGGCTGGCATATGTGAATGTCTTGTATCAGAAAATCCACTACAGAAAACCCCTCCCCTTCCAGTGGCATTCTGGTCTCAGCACTCACATAACACCATTTTATAATCCTACTCCCAGTCAGCAATGTGATTTGTTCCCCTTCTTCACAGGCACCATCAAACCAGATGACCAAAGGGATATGTAGATTTCCTTCTTTGTCTTGTAATATTGTTACATTTGCAATCTCATGAGGACTTACCTGTTACTAATCACATATGATTGATTCTTTGAACTTCCTCTAAAATTACCAGTACAGGCACAAAGTTCAATGATTTTGTGCTTCTCTGTAAGTGTGCATAATGCCAAAAATATTTTCAAAACTCAGTTTTATTTTAAGATAGAATTAAAGCCTATTTGTTTTGGGGGTTGAGAGAGTTTACCCAGTAGCTCCTACAATAGTTAAAAAGGACCCAAATCAGTAAAAAAAATCTTGGTTTTCAGCCATCTGATCCCACTGGAGGCAGACAATTTTGGATGGGTTGGATGGGAGTAAACTGATTTCCCACTGCATTTAAAAAAAAGAAAATTGGAGAAAGTTGAGCAAGAGCAATATTGAGTCACTGGATTTCCATATCTAAAAGTATACAAATCAGTACCTGTATTTTATGGACAATAGAAGAGTCATGCTTAATTCTTACAGAGAGAAGACAAGATAGTCTCTTTCCTTACTGTCATTAACCCGTTGCAGAGGGATTTAATTTTTTCAAGTCGTCCCCAATCGGGGTATTTAATTTGAGGAAAAGGCATTCATGTGAAAATGTGAACATACAAGTTTTAAACTTACTTTATTTCAGGCTATATAGAAGCTATAAAGATGCGGTTTGCACCGTTGTTTAGCATTTTTATTGCTCTTTCGAACCATCCGTGTCAAAAGAAGAAAATTTTGGGGGTAACCCTACAGCCCAAAATAGACCCTCCCAACATTTTGGTCAAATTTTGTTCCAAGCCCAATAGCAAAAAATTTCAGCAGGACTGTGAGCTTAGAACATTATAAAGGGGTGTAATTGGAACAGAATAATGCAAAAATTTTGAAGATTGGACAAAATTTGGAGCAGTTATGCTTTTTCAAGCAATATTACCGGTACTCATTGGTCGAAGAAATGACAATTTTGTGAACAGATTTTCAATCTGAAAAACCGAACAACTCCGTATATTTCAGGCTATATAGAAGCTAGAAAGATGCGGTTTGCACAGTTGTTTAGCATTTTTATTGCTCTTTCAACCATGCGTGCCAAAAAGAAAATTTTGGGGGTAGGGTCCACCCTACAGCCCAAAATAGGACCCTCCCCAACAATTTGGTCAAATTTTGTTCCTAGCCCAATAGCAAAAAAATTTCCATGGTAACCCCAAACTGTTAGCGAGAACTTTGTAAAGGGTGTAATTGGAACAGAATAATGCAAAAATTTTGAAGATTGGACAAAATTTGGAGCAGTTATGCTTTTTCAAACAATATTACTCATTGCTCGAAGAAATGACAATTTTGTGAACAGATTTTCAATCTGAAAAACCGAACAACTCCGTATATTTCAGGCTGTATAGAAGCTAGAAAGATGCGGTTTGCACCGTTGTTTAGCATTTTTATATTGCTCTTTCGAACCATGCGTGCCAAAAAAGAAAATGTTGGGGGTAGGCCCACTCTACAGCCGAAAATCGGAACCCTCCCCCAAAAAAATTTCAAAGCACAATAGCAAAACATTTTCAGCGGTGACCCCCCAACTGTGAGTGCGAAAGTTTTAGGGCGGTGTAATTGGAACAGAATGGTGCAAAAATTTTGAAGATCGGGCCACAATTGGCAGAGCTATGATTTTTCAAACTCCAGACTTGAGTCTTTCGAGGCATTTCAATGCAAAATCAACGGCAAGTTGGACGATCTTCTGCAAGTTTTCTGGGTTATATTATAGTCAACAACAGCGAAGAAAGTGCTTCCATCTATCGAATGGCTAGTAAATAAATCGAATAGTCGCTTTTTTGCGGTTTAAAACTTCAATGTCCGGAGTACACACATCCTTATGTGGCGCGCCGTGAGCAAAGTTTATAAACGGCTTTACCCGTCTGAATATGATTTTCTGGCGCCGTCTTAAGACGGTGTTGCCCAGGAACGGGTTAAATTTTATTCACTTTTGCTGAAAAAACTGCAGTCAAATTCATATGAGGCCAATACACATGTTCTAAAAGTTCTCAACTGGTTACAGCTAGAGACCTCAACATCTTGGTATGTGTTACCAATTTAAAAAGGAGTATAGTCAGCTAAAAATAATTTTATCTGTCTTAATTTCACTTTATCTAAAGCAGAATAGTACAAAGGTTCTCATATACTGTACTCAAATATTTCACATTTTATAAATGTGATCATACATTTTCTCAAACACAGCAAGTCAGCAACCAGTTCCTCCAGCCATCATCAAATTCATACAAGGAAAGTCAATATATATATATATATATATATATATATATATATAATATATATATCTACAAGTCATTGTTTAGCATTTTATTGAAGATTTAACACGTTGACTGCGATGCAATTGCTGGGGCGCGGCTGGTGTCGAATGCGTTCATGCATGACCAACGTGAATACCGCTAGATTATTTTCAAGATACAATCACGTTAGACGCCTGTAAAGGAAAATATTTTTTGAAGCAGATGCGTTTTAGAAGCCATCTGTTACTAGTATCATGTTCTCTTTACTCAGGTATGCACCAATTCATAGGAAAAATGCCGGTGCCCTGTAAGGTGACGGAACAATAGTTAGCTGAACTTAGCTCAACAATGGCAGTGGAGAAATTACTGCCATAAAATGGAAACAATTTCAATTTAAATTCCAGCCTTTATTACCTGGTCCAAATGCCTCCCTCACACCCTGAGCCAAAAATTGTCCGCTTCACTGGATGGAAGACTACAATGCAAGCCACGTAATTACATCGTATTCTCCGGGTGTATTTATAGGGCGCGTCAGGAGGATTATAATTATGTGGTTGATATATTGTGGTTTTTTGAACAAATGTTTATAGGACAAATATTCATACACTTTCCATAGAATACGCCCTTTTGATTGGTCACTCATTCTAGTAGCTAAAGGAAGCAGGAGAATGATTCATTGTTTATTTTGCATTGAAATAATTTTATTGAAGATTTAAATATTAAATATTATGAGATTATTTAAACTCTTAAGTTGGTCTGGAATACTATTGCAAATGCAATGTCCATAATGTTTAATGGTAAAAAGTCTCTAGTTTGTTTTAGCATATGGAAGATGTAGTTTGTTACTGGATCTGGTCACATGTTTATGGATGTCATGATTAAGTGTAAAATATTTACTTTACTGTCAAGATCTATTGGATTAATTATAAATTATTTAGTGCTACAAAAAGTTCATCAGATTTTTATATAAAATCATATTTTAACTTAGTACTATAGGTTACTTTTTAGTCATTTTACTTTTTTCATAACTTGACAATTTTTTCAGGGAGTGGCAGAAGTCATGTAATCAGTTCTGGTCAGATTCTGCTTTTGGACAACAGTTCAACCAACTTTGAGGTAAAATAACTTTGATTGGAACAAGGAATAAAATTTTCAAGGAATGAAAGGAAACTGGAAGCTGCAGAGATGTGGTTTCTCAGACGTATGCAAAAAATGTCATGGACACAAAAAAATAACAAATGAGGACGTACTAAAAGTTTTTGGTGTAAAAAGAAAACTGATACAAACAATAAGAAAGCAACAGTTGGAATTTTTTGAACATCTAACTAGAAAGAATGGATTGGAAAATTTAGTCATAACAGGAAAAATAGAGGGTAAAAAAGCAAGAGGAAGACAACGAATAAATTATACAGACAGCCTAAGAAAAGCAATAAGAGCTAAAGACAACATTGAAATAAGGAAAACCAGAAACAGAGAAGAGTGGAAGTTCATGGTTGCCGACATAGCAATACATGGCACATGAAGAAGAAGAAGACAATTTCAAATCTTTACTCAGGATTTAAAATAACATTACAGAATTTAGTGGACGCAATCTTTAATTTAATCAAGAGTTGAAATAGGCAATCAAAGTTTATAGATTGCAAGCAATCATTTAACCTTCCCATAAGCATGTTTTCTATAAGGACAAGCTATACCAAATCAATCACTAAAAGCAAAGCATATCTGCAAGATAAACAACACTTTCCACTTGGGAATTTGTAACTTTTGATTAAATTAATTCCGTTAAGTAATTCATCTTAGCCAGACAGATATGAGCAAACAAATTAGTACTCTATTATTGATGTATGAATACATACAAAGACAGACATACCTGCATCTGGCATACAGACCTTATAATTCCTGAGAATGGAAAAGAAAAATTATATCTATAAGTATAACCTTTACTTTCAGAAATCATATATAATAATACACTTCTATGATTTCTGCCTCCTACATTGAGTCTCCTTTTTCATGTTCTCAGTAAGCATCACAATAACAGCATGCAGAGACTGGTTGCCCGGAGAAGACTGAAATAGGTGGGGCTTATATGTGTGCTGGAAACTTATTGGTCATGAATACTAATCAATTTTACTGAGCAGCAGCCTTGGTCATTCAATAACCAAATTCCAAGAATGTCTGGATTCCTTGTTGACCAAGAACTATTATTAACTCCTAGCCTCCTATAAGGCAAGCCTAAGTTGAAAACTTGTATATTTACAGATTTGAATCATGAATCATACTATGCCAATGAAATCATAATATCAGTATATACTATTAGTATATGCTAAAATTAATATTAGATGCATGTCCAACAGTTACTAGAAGTCAGATTTTTACTCCAGTCATAGTGGTTCACAAAGTTAATGAACATACCATTAACCAAAAAATGTGATATAGGGTCTAAAGACCTTGAATGGCCAATATTAAAAGGAAATCTCTAAACTCCTTACAGTACAGTGGTTTTCACACAGACTTACATAGCCTCCCCAACCACTTAAAATCACATTATTATTATTATTATTATTATTATTATTATTATTATTATTATTATTTGTTCACTGTCATCTGTCATTGCTTAAATCAGTCTACTTTGGGAATAAATCTGATTGCCCATTGTGTCTTTTTAACAGAATATCTTTTTAAATACATTTTGCTCAATGATGAATTTTTGGGAAATTAAAAGTTTTGTAAGAAAGCAAACAAAGTTCAATATGCTAGGTGTTGACGGGCTTAATTCCAATGCTTGAGGGCCACCCCTGTGGAAATGAAACATTTTCAGTTTCAGTCTTTTGACACTTATTGGAAGAAAAACATTTTTGAATGGGAGCTGTCCAATTAACTCCCCAATGCTGCTAACATTAGCCACTGAGGATAAGCGAATATTTTCATTGTACACAAACTGACAGTATTCACTTAAGCTCCTATTGTTATTATTAACATTAATACTAATTGTAATAATAATCACAACTATAAAAATATTATTATGTTTATTATTATTATTATTATTATTATTATTACACTTCCATGGTTATTATTAACAACAATAATAATGTCATTATAACTATTAGCATCATTATTATTACACATGGTGTAATGTCAGCAATGGTCAGTATCAGTTTGCATTTAAACTTGGCATATAAGGGCAATCTAGAGTAGGGCACATAGGCCTGAATTGGAACCCAAATGGGTCTTGAAGAAATTTCCTACCTGAGAATAAATTTCCGCAGCATTAACACCCTTGATGAACAATTCTTGCCCATTTATGAAAAGAAGCATCACAGTCACTCCCAAGATAATATTCTGTTCAATTTTAGGGACTGCAACTTTTGCACAGGTCGCAGCTCCTTAACAGGATCAGCATTGAAATGCTATAATGTGATTTATGACAAGGGGCCTTTGTTGAATAGATCACATTTGTTAAAATGGTATCCAAACGACGCCAGATGCTGCTTCTGGCTGATAATAGAACTGTTACTCCCAGTGTCCCAGTGCATCGGCCACTCATTGGAAAATGGATTGTTTTGTTTGCAATGCAGATGCAGCCATCACTTAAAGGGTTCACGTAAATTGATTTGCTGCGCCAGTTTGGTCCATGGTCGACTAGTGATACAGCATAACACAGGCACTGCAAGTCAATGTCTATTTTAAAAACAGTGGCAGACACGTCATCGTTTCACATCATGATTTATTGAACTAGAAATGACTCCTGATTAGATTTATTCTCTCATATCAGAACGTGCTAGAATCCAACAATAATTTTACAAATAAAACAAGAAAAGATATCTCAGCATAATGTACTGCTTAGTTTCCACTTCTAGATTTTTTGTCTTACAATGTTAAATCAATGAAATATTACTTTTAAAGTCACGTTATCTCATTTAAATGCTACTAAACTTAACCTGGATAAGTCAAAAAGTTAAAACACAATCTGTTGTCTTTTAATTTTAAGATGTAATCAGTTACATTTTTTGATTGAATTATTTGAATACTGAAACAGATTTTCATTACTCCATTTTATAAATTTAAGTTCTACTAGATTGGTATCCTGATATACTTAATGCAAAAATAGAAAATATCTGAAAGCTTAGTAAAAAGCTTGGCTAGTAGCATATATTTTTTTACAAATCTAAAATAAATATGTGTTATTTAAATTTCCATGGTCATCTGTGATTATTGATAGAAATTTAGGTGACATAATTTTGTTCAACTGTTAATTAATTAAACTAATACTGTGACTATGGTACTAGCTCTGTTTGAACCTGGTGCATAAATCAATGACATACAGTAGCATACTTGGCTATAAAATGAGTCCCGGAAATTCCTGACCTCAGAGGAATTGTACAAAATTTGCCCAGAAATAATAATAATAATAATAATAATAATAATAATAATAATAATAATAATAAGAAATAAAAGAAGAAGAAGAAAAAGATAAGAAATAAATAAGAAAATATAATAATAATAATAATAATAATAATAATAATAATAATAATAATAATAATAATAATAATAATAATGTCTAAAGTGGTAAAGTGGTTCAGTAGGGTCTGCCCTTTATGAGAACCACTGTTTCACTCATCCATTCATTCTAATTATTAGTCAAGCCGGTTTAATGCAGGGATTTTTCGGGAAAGGTGCGGGACTCAGAGGTACTCAAAATGTGGAAAAAAGTATGGAAATTTCCCATTTATGTTCCTGCTTCACCTCACGCATATGCAGAAATTGAAATTTAGTGCAGCCATACATGCAAAAATTGCTTTTTGGTAAAAAAGGCTGATGAGACAAAAAAACCAAATCCCAACATGAATTATAGAACATAAATTTGTCAATTTTAAAAAGCATCTGCCAGTCCACAGACCATTGAAACAGTTTCCTTAGATCCTCCTGTAAAATTTTAGCACAATCATCAGAATCAACATTTCTGCACATCTTTGTATCATCAGCAAACTTTGAAATTTTTGATTACCGGTAGTATAGTAATCCTTCATCGATATCATTTTTATATATTAGAAAAAGTCAGTAGCGGAACCAGGCATACATGAAGCAGGGCCTAAGCCCTTGCCACTTTTTGTCCACCCTGCCTTGCTTGCAGAAGAACAATGAAATAGACTTAATAAGTTAAAATCTTAAAATCATTCCAATCAGGAATCATTGTCTATGCAATGAAATGGAAATGTTAGATGCACTCAATGTTCTTAAAGTGACACAACAATGAATGGTAAAAATAAGATGGTGAGTGTGACACATCTGTAGTCAGTACTGAAAAAATGCAAAAAACTAAAACAGCATTCACTGCAACTCAATCAACCAAGAAACAGATTCTGTCACCTTTACAATTATATGTCACAGTGACAAAAATATCTGAAAAAGCGAGTCAGTTTCATACGATAACAGCAAGACATCATTCATATGCAAAGAAGTACTGTTCCCCATAACTGATAAGGCTTAGTACAGTTAAGCATTCGGTTCTCACAAGAATGTGTTAGTATTGTGTGAGGTATTGATGAGTTTGTGCCTACAAGCAGACCTAAGCATTTTTTTAAACATTGATGCTAAGAAATTTTCTAAGCACTACAAAGCGAATGAAGAAGATTTGTCATTTGAATTAAGGCAAATGAAATGAATGCTTCAGTGGATGAATGCAGTGGGAAAATACCACAAAATCGCAACTCCAGGACAATTACATCTTCAATCTGTAAACTTTGCAGAAGAATGCAAATTATGCCACCTGGCAAGAATAGCTTGCATGCTGTGAGTGAATAGTGCTTATCTAATTTGGTGATGCTGTTAATCCACTCAAAAGGAACCAAAAACTGTATGGATGGAGTAAGCTGTTGACATGTTCATTGTTCATCTATCGTATCCTGTCTGTACAGGTAGATTATAGATACAACTTAAACAATAATTTTCGCTTTCGTTGTGAACTTCTTATAATATTTGTACCATAAGCCTACATAGGAC
Organism: Metaphire vulgaris; assembly: GCA_018105865.1. NCBI lineage: Eukaryota > Metazoa > Annelida > Clitellata > Crassiclitellata > Megascolecidae > Metaphire > Metaphire vulgaris. Next base: position 18,288,305 of record CM030833.1, read on the forward strand.
AACAGAAGACTGACAAAAACAGAATCTGCCAAAAAGTAGACAAATGTTAACTTTTAGCTCAGATATCATACTGTCCCTATCCTATTGTATAGCATACTGTCAGGTAGTTCAGATTGTATACTAGTGATAGGCATACAGTTACTGTCACTACTTAGTTGCTGACTGTTTCTACAACAGGGTATAATAATATGCATGGCATGAAAAATTCATTATTAATTTAGGATTAGAATTAATGCAATAAACCAGTTTAATTTCAAATTTGCAATAGGTCACCTATACATTGCATAATTATGCAATCGACCAAATATTTCTCTGACTGCTTTTTAAATGCAAAACCCTGCTGTACTTTGACAATTTTTTAAATTAATACCTTTTGAGACTTTTGTCTGCTATATATATATAGGCTACTACTATAAAGTCCTGTGTTAAATCACGACCCCTTTGGTAGGCCTAGTTCTTTAGCCTTCCTTCTGCCTGTCTTGCTGCTTCTCCACTAGGAGTGATTTTTGGAATTGTCCATGCCTTTTGCTGGTTTGAATTACAGACAGTGGCAGCACCACACACACACACACACACACACACACACACACACACACACACACACACACACACACACACACACACACACACACACACACACACACACACACACACACACACACACACACACACACACACACACACACACACACACACACACACACACACACACACACACACAAGGGTGGGCCTAGGCCCTACCATTTTTGGCCAGACAAACAGAGAAATAAACTTAATGTGCTAAAAGGTTCCCTGTTGACATATTTCATTAGGTCCCCAAGCTATGGCTCTGTTGGATTACCACCAATTACTGCTTGAGAGTATTATAACTGGTGATATATAGGTTCAATGGTTCATAATATAAAATAAATAGAATTCCCCTCAAATATAGGGTTGCCAGGTGTCAGGTATTTAGGTAATTTGTCCAGTGAAAAAAATGAAGGCAATACTGGACATGTATGTGTCCAGTAGCCTATTTTCTTGCAAAGTACAAAACTACAGCAAATAAGTCACTCTCAGTCTAGTACAATCTGATTTCTGGATTTGACTTTGCGTGGCTGACTATTAAACTTTGGATATAGCTATTTCAACTGTAGTCTGTACTCTGTAGAACTTGGACACGTTCAAACAATAAATTCTGAACCCTCATTTCCTATAATTCCAGCATTATCTCCTCAAGCCTTCAGGTCTAAACTTAAATACTTCCTTTTTCTGAAATAATTTCCTCCATAGCTGCAACAACCTAGCCTCACTGCCACAGACGTCATTTCACTGTTTTTCTGAGGAGCAAGACACTTTTCAACCTGACAAGGTTGTTTGCGAAAAACTTTACGACTTTTTTAGCATGTCGGTCATTTTGTATTAAATCAATCAAGCCCTCCTTTAGGGTTGATGACCTTTTTTTGCTTTTCAGTATTTTTACCTATGACTTAGCCGATTTACATTTAAAAACTAAATAACACAAATATTGGCAAACAAATGTTGTCCATAAAAATCAGGGGGGCAACGGCCCTCTGCCACCTCAAATGACGTCCCTGCTCACTGCCCTTCGGATATTGACTAGGGACTATTGCCTGGTTGATCTTTCACCTTTCCCATAGCTATTTTAAGAGAGGCTGAGCGCCTAAGAATAAGCAGCTACTGTTGTGCTGCTCTGCAAAGCGCTATATAAATATACGAGATTTTACTTTACTTACTTAGAATATACGCTATAGAAATTCAATATATTTTACTTACTTACAATGGTTTGAAGACGCGTTGAACCAGTAATTACGCAGACTTTTGGAGACAGGGACCTGGCAATCAGTGGCGTCGAGAGGGGGGTGCGGACCGCACCGGGTGACACCATCTAGTGACTTTTTTTGCTTGTCACGGTATTTGAGAAGGAAAATAAGAAAGATTTAGAAGAGGTCCCAAGTCTAAATGGGTGACACCACGATGTTACCGCACTGGGTGACACCAACCCTAGCGACGCCACTGCTGGCAATCCTAGTCAAATAACTTTCGTCGGTGATGACCGTGATGTTATTTGTCGACTTTTTCAAGTAACAAATAACGATTGTTGCACGGCGCATAGTTATTAATTTTTTATAACACCGAGATCAGTACAGCTTTATAATTATATTACCGTCGTTAATAGACGCACAGTCTACCCGAGTCTCGAAGATTTCAAATGCGAAACATAGAATGTAGACCGCATTGCCGGTGAACAAGCAAAGAGCTGTATACTTCCTAGAGTCTCTATGCTGCTTGTCGCGGTTCACAATGCAATAGCTCTATGCTGCTGTAGGGCTGTTGATTGCGGTCAATAAGAACGGACGGCGCCGCAATCAGCTGCTCGTAAATCAGTAAAATAACACTCGAACTATACATTTGATTTTAGATTTTTATTCTAATAAATACTCTTTAAGTTTTCCTCCCTCTTTCTTAATATGTTGACGAACTTTGGATGATATGATTACGCGGTTTTGACGGTATGTGTGATTGATTATGTCAACATTCCAATTATTGATTGTGCACTTTCTAGTCTAGATCAGTGAGTCTCCCTGTCTAGATTTAGTAATGTCTTATAGAATGTCAATGTCTTTTGTGACAGGAAGGGCGGCAAGTTAGTAACACGCTAGGGCATTTCACTGACGTTTTGGTATCACTAAAAAGAGATTCAGCTTTTACTCGTCAGATGGCATTGCTAAAATTAGTAGTATTGACAATATCACGAAGGTAACCGTAGATTCGGCTGAAAGCTGGCCATCGTCCTCCGATGAATGGCTTAGCCACCAATGGGCAGATGGCCATAAACCGGCAATCAGCACCTGACTTTTAAAGGTCATATGAGCCTATGGGTTGTCTTTTAGTGTTCTTTTACTCTACAGTCTACAGTCTACACTGTCCGGATAAAAAGGGTGCCAACTCTATTTTCACTGTAACTTTAAGAAAACTTGACCGATGTCTATAAAAAAATTGCAGTTTTAAACACAAATAAATTTGTTTCATATAGATGCAAATATTATCTGAAAAAGATTAAAATGAATATTCAAAATGTCCACCAAAAGAATTGATTGAAATTGACGTGATTTCAGACATCATCACCACTGATGATTTACAGATCTTGGATCGGGGTGTGAAAATAAATGGCAGCTGTTACCGTGAAAGAGTATTAAAGGAGATGCTACTATCAGACATTTGCTTTGTTTCTGGTGATTGGTACATCTTCCAACAGGATGTATCTGTCCTGATCAGAATGCAATTTCCAGTGAATGTATCTGTGAGCAGAAGCTTCTTTATTTAACATTGTTCATGCCGAAGTAGTATGCCTTAACAGTAGAGGCACATCATGCTCATGACACCATTCTCTTAACCGCAATTGGTCTCCAACAAGTTACTGGCCTTTGTCTCCTTGACCTCTCTGCTGCATTTGATAACATAGATCACAAAATTCTGCTCGAACGACTCTCTCTCTGGTTTGGAATATCTGAAAAAGCTCACAACTGGTTTTCATCTTATCTTAAATCCCGGTCTTTTCAAGTGTCCTGTCTTAAGCCAAATTTCTCTATCTCACAGTGTAGATTTTGGAGTGCCTCAAGGATCTGTTCTTGGGCCTGTACTGTTCAGCCTTTACACCACACTGCTCTCATCTTTAATTAATTCCCTTAATTTAAATCACCAACTCTATGCCGATGACACTCAGCTATTCCTTTCCTTTATCACCTCTTTCATTCAATGCTTCTATTATTGAGCTTGAATCTGCATTCTCATCAATCTCTGCTTGGATGTCATCTAATCTCCTCGCTCTTAACCCTTCTAAGACAGAGTTTCTTTTAATTGGACTACCCCAACAACTCAAAAAAATTGACAATCCTAAACTAGCTTTGGCTCCTGACACCACAATAATCCCTGTTCCAACTGCTAGAAATCTAGGATTCAAATTTGATTCTTTTCTAAACTTCGAATCACAAATCTCCCAACTATCAAAAGCCTGCTATGTTCATATTCGTGACCTTCGCCGCCTATGCCCTTGCCTAGATACTAAAACTGCCTCCACAATTGCCACCTCAATAGTCCACTCCAAATTAGATTATTGTAACTCCCTCTACTATAACCTTCCCAAAGCCTCTATCAATAAATTGCAATCAATACAAAATACACTTGCTCGTGCTGTTACTAAGTCACCTAAATTCTCCCATATTTCACCCATACTAAAATCATTACATTGGCTTAAAATAACTGAACGTATCCAATATAAGATAATAACACTTATGTATAGCTCACTTCAGTCATCAAAACCTGTCTACCTTAGATCACTATTAACCCCTCAGCCTCCTCGAACCACACGTTCATCATCTTACCTCACTTTGTCACGCCCACTCAATCAGTCATCCCTGAAAATTTGCAACCGTGCCTTCTCATACGCCTCGCCTGAACTTTGGAACTCGATCCCAGCTTCCCTCTGCAGACTTGGACACTTTCAAACAATAAAATCTGATTCCTCATTTCCTATAATTCCCGCATTATCTCCTCAAGTCTTCAGGTCTAAGCTTAAATCATTCCTTTTTCTAAAATCATCTCCTCCATAGCTGTAACAACCTAGCCTCACTGCCCTTTGGATTTTGACTATTGCCTGGCTGATAACATACCTTCCCCATAGCTATTTTAAGAGAGGCTGAGTGCCTAAGAATAAGCAGCTACTGTTGTGCTGCTTTCCAAGGTGCTATAGAAATCCACAAGATTTTACTTACTTACTTATTTACCATTGAATTGTTGCAAAGAGAGATTCCTGCTGTCATGCCACCTGAACTGTGGCAACCAAGCTACTTGTTGAAGTTGTTGTGGGACATTCTAAAAGAAAGGGTCTGCTGGCCATGCATTTCAAATCTGAAAGAACTGAAGCAGAGATTGGTGACTGGTGAGTGAGTGGGCAAGGCTTGATCACACCGTCATTGCAGCACCAATTCATCAGAGGTGACGACGTCTGAAATCTTGTGTCAATTCTTTCTGTGCACATTTTGAATATTCATTGATCGTATCTGTCGTGATCGGAATGCAATTTCCAGTGAATGTATCTGTGAGCAGAAGCTTCTTTATTTAAGATTGTACATGCAGAAGTAAGTATACCTTAACAATAGAGGCAGAACTACCATTATCCAGAGTGGTTGCATTATGATTTGCCTATAATCTTGCATGCAACAAGTCTACTAAGAAGCCCTCTACTGTATACACAAACTAAATGAGCATAATTAAATGCTTTGAGAGAAAAAGGCGATCAGAGCAAATCATATTTTAATAAAGCTGATTTGAGATAACACTTCTCATTAAAAAATAGCAATACAACTTCTGGAACACAAACTTGGATGTTAATTGTGGGTGGAATTTACTTAAACTTTAAAATTGAATTACTCCTCACAAATGACTTTCCTGACAGTTGTTGAATATCTAGTGAGTCAGATGTTGACTGATGTAAAATATTGATCAGAACATTCATCTAACAATTCATGTACTGTTGTTTCTTTATGGTAAATATGAAAGAATAATTATGAACTTTGATAATGTCAGTTGATGTTTTTTGAGGTTTTGCAGACTTATTGACTTTCAGGTTGGATTGAAAATTGTTAAAGACTATAGAAAGCAGGGACAGAATGTGCTTGTGCTTCTTTATTAGTATTGCATTCTAACTAACTTGTTAGCCATAGATATGACACAGACTTGTTTGCTGAATGTAATTATACTTTGCATGATGATGTTTTATGATGTAGTATCAATCAATTTGCTATTGTTTATTCATTGAACTATGATTGTTAAAAGTGTTATTTGTTTGTTTTAGCAGGCAAATGAATGTCTTGTTTCAATCTGTTTCTGCAATAACATGGCAGTGGAAACCATAAACAGAAGGGTGATCTGCTGCCTGTTTCTATTCGTTCTGGTAGATATTACAATATCAGCACTTCTCTTTGGCCACATATCTCAGTTTCAGGAGCAGTTAATTAATGAGGCCAAATTTTTTACCTTTTCCACCTCGGTATTCGAATTCTGGGTTTTTAGTTTGATTCGTACAACTGTTCTCGTGGGATTTCTCATTGGAACGTGCTGCAATGGAACACAAGAATGCAGTCATCGTTTGGAGAAAGCTAATGTCCCAATGCTTATTCTTGCTGTTGGCTTTGGAATTTATGGTGTCATTAAGATGCTGGCTTACTCTGAGGATTCAGACAGCATTGTTGAAAAAGGTGGCATTTGGTTTTGGTCTCAGTTTGCTTGGATTGAGTTTGCATCACTTGGTTTTTATGTAAGCTATTACCTGTTAAAAACCTATGGCATCTGTGAAATGGCATTGTTTGAGACACGGGCTCAGAACTCAATAAACCAAGTGGATGAAGAACAGCAGTGCCTCTTAAATAGCCATAATGTAGAAGATGGAATCAATGTTGAAATAAAACAGCGAACAGCCATGCAGAAGGCTTCTAGTGTGATGCGGCTGATGCGATATTCCAGACCGGACATCCCATATATGGCAATTGCTTCTCTTTTCATGGTGTTGTCATCTATTGGTAAGTTTTCAGCTTGTGGTTTTTATTTTGTAATATAAATGTCTAAATTTGGAGTTGGAATTTTGCTCCTGAAAATTGTTGCTGAATATTTGCACCTTATCTATTATTTAAGCCTTGCACTGCTAGTGGGTGGTTCTTCCCCTCTGGTTTTTCCAAATTTTCCTGAGGCCTGACAACATTTCACTTCATCTTATTTATAATAAACTTTCGTATCAGTAATATAATTAAGTTTGTGAGCATGAATTCAGAGTGCATTGTCTATGATCTTGGAATCAAACTTGGGAGTACCAGAGAGGCAATGGCTTGTCATACCAGTGATGGGTAATTATATAATTGAATTTTTAATTCTAATTAATTAGCTAATGAATTAGCTATCTGTCCAATTCTAATTCTAATCAATTGCTTCCAAAATTTTGCTAATTATAATTCTAATTCTAATGAATAGCATGCTAATTGTAATTGAAAATACCTAATTATATCTAATCAATGAATGAATTAATGAATTAATTAATAATTAAATACCTAATTATCACACTTGTTTGTGTCAAGTGCTTTGGACCTACGATTCAAACTTAAGTGGATAGAGAGTGCTGAGGAATGATGTTTTGTTCAAGGACAAATTAAATGTCAAGTAAACTCAGTATCAAAGCAGATAAACAATACACCTTTGACACCAGCTATGGACAATGACAAATCAGTCACACCTCAAATTAAGTCCCACCAGTGATGGGCAACTAACTAAAAATCATTAGTTGAGCTATAACTAAATTTAAACTAGAAATAAGTAGTTAAACTTTTAGTTGCAGACTAACTTTCTAAAATAGTTAACTAAACTAAAACATATAGTTAAACTTTTTGTAACTAATTTTACAACTATTCCCAGGTATCAGGTATGTGTTCATGAAAATATAGACGATGCTCGCAACATGAACATATCAATGAACCATTGAAATCATTAATTATTGTCTATTTAATATTTAAGCCTTAGTCTAGACTGCAGGAACACAAGTTTGTCAAGTTTGTTTGGAAAAAATGACCCAGAAAAGAATAGATTGAAAAGGGAATGTTTTTAAGAATTCGAGACACCAACTAAAAAGTTTTAGTTAAACTATTTAGTTATTAACTAAAATTTTTCAGTTAAACTAGCATGTTAAATAAACTATTTATATTTATTTAAACTATGAAGATTACTAATAAAATTTAGTTAAACTTTTAGTTAGTAACTAATTAATTAACTAGTTGCCCATCACTGAGTCCCACAACGATCTATTTGGATATATGGAAGAAACTTTACTGAAATCAACAGAAACTGAAGAGCTCCAAAGTTACTTAGATACTCCAACCAATATGAACACTAATTGTAATTCTTTTTGGGAAGACCATAAATTGAACTTTCCTTATTTAAACCAGCTGCATTTGCAGCATCATATTATACTGGCCACCTGCTGCTATTGAAAGATTATTTAGTGCAGCTGGATTTATTCTTAATTATAGGAGATATAGATTAGATGATACTTTGTTTGAGTTATTTTTACAAAATGCAATTCTGATATGATTTATATTACAGAGGATGAAATTAGTTTTTGCCGTTACATTAAAATGCATCACAATTTTTAGTACTGCACTTCTAATTGCTAATTCAAATTAAATTAGAAGGGATCTAATTCTAATTAATTGGTTATGTAATTTTTCTAATTCCAATTCTGATTCTAATTGTAAAACTTCAACTAATTCTAATTAATAATTAATTAGATAAGAAAGGGTAATTACCCATCACTGTGTCATACTCCCATTAAGTAAAAAAATTCCTTGTGGCATTTTTTCCTTTGACTCCAGTCATGTAATGGCACTTTGGGAAATATATATTTTCAATTTGACTGTAATACTATCATGAATTATGCTGCAGTTGGCCCAATGACTCAAGCTGACCTATGACAATTTCGCATTGTTTCGTTTCAGCGGAGATCTTCACACCCTGGTACACTGGTCAAGTAATACAGGGAATAGCAATTGATAAGTCACGTGCCAACTTCACAAGGGCAATCATCTTGATGGCATTATTTTCTGCTGGAAGGTCTCTATGATCATTTTGATTTCTGTTATTTTTCTATGTTGCTTAAGAGTTTGTATATCCTTTGTACTGAAAATTTGGCGACTTTATGAATATTGGTAATTGGAACTCAGTCAAACTTTAAGTATTGATATCAGTATACATGTAAATTAGTTTTTAATACTTTCACTTTGACTTATATATTAATAATAGTTACAAAAAGAACTAGCCCAAGTCACTGTATCTCTGGGATCAGGCTATTGTTCAGGCCATATAATGACCCTTGCCATCAAATTGAAGTCTGGTTCACTTAATTACTGCATCATTGCTGTCATAGCTATACATTTTTACTTTGGTATAGTGCCATCTGTGCTGGCATCCGTGGTGGTATGTTTAAAATTGCAATGGCCAGACTCAACATCCGCATACGCAACCACTTGTTTGCATCCATTGTTCAGCAGGAGGTTGGATTTTTTGATACAACAAAGACTGGTAGATATACATCTCATATAAAATGCTACTAAAACAAAAGCAAAAGAGTGATCAAATAAGTAGAATTGTGTTAAGGATGAGTTGAGGGTTCTTTCTCCAATTTTATTAATATTTTAAACTGTGTATGTCTTATGTTTGCTCTTCTGCTCTTTAGTCCTTGTCTTCTGCCTCTCGTGTCCTGCTTTATTTGCTTCTCATCTTGTTTTCAATTATTTCATTTTCCTGTTTAGCTATTCCAAGCCTCTTAGCATCTCATGATGATGGATGATGATGATTATGGCACTATGTAAATTTTAAATATATTATCAATGTTATAATGACCTGCTTGATAAATAATCAGGGAATTAATAATAATGTTTAGGTTGTTTTCAGTTATCCTATTATTGGGTGTTTTAATGTAAAAAAATTCAAATGGCATCTCTTCTAAGGGGTCATTTGGAGGCAGCTTGCTTACTGCAATAAGCACTTTGAATTGGTAAATTAATGCATCTTTAGCAGTTTCAGAAAGAAAACCACAGAGTTGGCATTGTCTGCCTTGTAAATTCTTAGGTCACAGGCACTTTAAATGATGGAACTAAGTGAGACAAAACTTCATTTTTGAAATTATGTCATGTTCTTTATATGTTTATTTTAAATGCAGGTGACATTACATCAAGATTGACTTCGGACACAACGACCATGTCAGATGCACTCTCGCTGAACTTCAACATATTTCTTAGGAGCCTTATTAAAGCAAGTAAGTTAGTTTTTTGAATAGATGCTTTTGAATTTTGCATGCCTATTTGATTGTAAACTCATTTGGCATACACAGTTAACTGGAATTTCTAAATTGTACTACAGTTGCAATATGTTCCAATTATATTATGGAACAAACAGTTTTTTTTGCTTTGTATTTAGCTAAACAGTTATTTTATTTGATCGTCTTTTAGATCTAGTTAATAATTTTTTAAATAATTTTTCTGCATTGATTTTAACATGCAACAGTTATACTATTCTTGTGCTGTATTCTTAATTGCACAACTTTAAATTAAGCTTGATTTTTTACTTTCTAGTTTTCTTACTGGTTTCCGGCTGCCTGTTGTCCCATTAGACCGATGCTTTGGTTTTGTGACTTTTATGAGTCAGTTTGAGCAGTCGAATAAAAGTAACTGTGTAGTGATAAATTGAATATGATAATATGTACAAAAATAACAACCAAAAGCTGTCAATAGAACTGACGGTGACATATGCTGTTGCCGTTTACATGTCATGCATGCATGCAATGCATGCATGAAACGTAAATATGGGACAAGCAAGGACTGCTTCAGTGATTATTGCATTAAACTGACTTATTAGAATATAAGCAGCTGACTGGTAGTGACATTACTTGCAACAATTTATTACTGACTCCATTGCATTAGAAGGAGAGGGGAACCAAAGAGAAGGCGATTAAGGCAACAGGGTTTTTTTCTACAGGAGAACAAGGATGAAAGGGTTCAATTAAATTATATTGCAGTTGATTTGCACTTCTGTACTATGGCCACTCCTCCAAAATACTATGGAGCTATATGAAGTCGCTGGTGCTCTTTCTATAAATGACTGTTGGTGAGATTTTTCTCATCTGGAAGGTCTTACAATAAATTATTAGATTGTGTAATTGGAGAGCTTGTTGTTTGCTTTTCTGGGTCGTTAAATTACTTGCTTCAAAATTGCATCGCTCACTGTATTTTACTTTGTTGTCATGGCTTGGTAATTAATTTTTCTATTGTTTTGTTAATAGTTGGCGTGTGTGTATTCATGTTCAAGTTGTCGTGGAGACTGAGCATGGTAACTGTTGTTGGTCTGCCAGTCGTCATGGGCATTTCAAAACTTTATGGTGACTATTACGAGGTATGGTGAAAAAGTTGAAATATTGTTGATAAATTGATACTTTGCATTTTAGAAATATATTTGTGTGTTTATAAGCTTATAAGCATTTATAAGCTCCATTTTAATGCTGCTTTTATTTGCTTGGTTGGAAATGTTGTCATTAGTAACTGCCATCTTGGATTATGATCTTTTAACTTGTAGTTTGGTAACTTTAAACACCTGGCATTTTTCTTTGAATTATTACATAATTAAGTCATAGATACATTGTAATACAGTTGGCCTGATTCCTATTGATTCATTACATCCATTTCTTGCATGTACAATTTTTTTGTAGAAATTCTTCATCTTTCTTTCCTTTCGTAGTTCCCTATTGGGTTGGACGATGCATCTGAATGAGTGCCTTCCACTTTTCCTTGTTCTTGTAGAAATTATAATTCTTTTACATTTTTCTTTTTCATGCACTTTCTATTGATTCTGAAACTTGTAGATTCCTTATACATTGTTATTTCTCACAGGCTTTATCGAAAAAAGTCCAAGATTCTCTTGCACGCAAAATGAAGTAGCTGAAGAAGTCTGCTCTTCAATGCGCACGGTTCACAGCTTTGCTAATGAAGACGAAGAAGCCAAAAGATATTCTGAACGCCTGAATGTTACCTACAAACTCAAAATAAAAGAAAGTTTTGCATTTGCTGGCTATATGTGGTCTACTCAGGTACAGAAATTGGCTATTATATTTTCAATTCATAATTTTGAAGCATTAATTAATTAATGGTTAGAACACCTATTCCACCTTTCTTTCCATTAGATAAACTGACTCACTGTGGCACTTGTGTTGTGCATTCAGTGCTGGCCAAATTATTATGAATTTGCTGTCATGAACGTGATATGAGTAATTATATCGGTATAAACGATAAAATGAAGCGATGCAGTGGTATAATTGCAATTTTGATTAACTACATACTGTAGTCTGCAGTCACAAATGACACAGTTTCTCAGTAACCGAGTCAGAAAACTTCTTTGATGACAACAGCAATTACTCTGACATCTGCAGGATCATGTGTGCATTTAGTCCTCAAGTGCAGAGTTTTGAACTCATTTTCAATGCAGTCCCAGTTAATAATGTGTCTGATCACAGTAACAGATTTGAATGAAGAAAGTAAATATAATATCCAAATGTATTATATCAAAGTTTTGTTGTTGTAGTCTAGGTTGCAATGTGGGTTATTGTTATAAATTAATGATACATGACTTTGATGTTGCAGCTGTTTTTTTATCTTGTTTGTCTAGCTATTTTCTCTTTCTCTTGTTGTATCAACATTATACTATGGTGGTCACCTTGTTGTGAATGAATTGATTTCTGGAGGAAATCTTGTGTCATTCATACTTTATCAAATGGAGCTTGGTTATGCTTTAGAGGTAAATGGCTATGTTATAATATGGATGTCTGGCTCCCTGGCAGATAAGTCAGTCAATTCACCAGCCTAGAGGTTCTGTTGTTGGTCACGATTTTGCTGTTAACATGCTGCCCATGTATTTCAGCCTCATTGTAACAGTCCTGTATTTCTTGCTTCTTTATTTATTCTTGTTGACACTTCATGTATTACTGCTGTGATGTGTGCAAACTTTACAAGGAGTGTTCTGATTTTCGATTTTTTTGGCAGATCCAAATTCATCTTGAAAAGTTTATCAAGCGCAGTCCTTCTGCCAGAATACCAAATGAACAAGAGAGAATGTCTTTGCATAACATTTTCTTACATCATCTAGCACAGGGGTCTCCAAATTATGGCCTGCTGGCCGTATCCACCCCACTGCAATCCGGCCCACGGCAAAGAATGAAAAACATGCGCAAATCCTACTAAATCTAATTTTGCCAGAAATGCATCAGTTTCATGTCTCTCACAGTAGTTAGAAGCCATTTTAACTGCACCTGATATTCTGCAGTCTGCATTATGCACTGCATCAATATTCAGCAATAAATACCAGTAGTCTTTTGTTGACAATTATTCGTTTGCCGTATTTTACTAAATTTTACCTCTTGTTGTTGTGGCCCAGCAAGCCTTCAGAAGTCAGCAATGTGACCCCTGGCAAAAAAACTTTGGAAACCCCTGATCTAGCATATCATGCATAAGGTATTCACAATATTATCAATCTTTTCTCCTGGCTTAATTGCCTTTAGGAATGCTATTTGCAATTTGACATCTTGTGTTGATTGTTTCTTTATTCTAGTCAATTTCCAATGTCTACTCAGGTCTCATGCAGGCGATTGGTGCGTCTGAAAAGGTATTTGAATATATTGACAGAAAGCCTCAAATTCCCACTTCGGGTTATCTTGCTCCAGATAAGCTTGAGGGAAAATTGGAATTCCAAAATGTGACATTTTCATATCCAAGTCGTCCTAACTGTAAAGTTCTGGAGGTAATGGATGGATGATCTTATTTCATTATATATTAACTTGGCTTCAAATTCTTTTAATGTACCTAAATGACTTAATTTGCCTTAAAATGATGATTTGACTAGTGTCAACCTTTTCTGGTATCTATACTTATTGCACTAGAAATCTCTTAATAAAATTAAGACTGAATTTGCCTGAAGCCAGTTAAGAGCTTAATTGCATGCATGATTCAATTACAGATATTTGAACAATTTTTGTGCCAGAAATGGTGCACAGAACTCAAGGTATAGTGTTGATTGTGTGTTTAATTATGTTTGGATTTTAGAATGTTTCTTTTGAAGTGAAACCTGGTGAGGTAGTGGCTCTCGTTGGCCCTAGTGGTAGTGGTAAAAGTTCTTGTGTGAATCTTCTGGAACATTTCTATGAAATGCAGGAAGGACAGGTTCTTTTGGATGGTCTACCTATCAATACATATGACCATAAATACCTTCACAAAAAGGTGAGACTTTTAAATACTATTAAATAAATGTACTGCAAACATAGCTTGCATTTTCTTCTGTTGCAATCCTGTTCTGCTACAATTCTGTTGAATTTTCCTGTTCAGTCTGTTGCTTTTCTTTGTGAATACCGGTACTCATTAATGTTTAAGTTGCATAAAGATCTTAAATGGATCATAAGGATACTGATGATTTCTGGAGTTAGAAGTTCTGGAGTTAGAGAGTGTATGCAAGACTCTGGCTAGTTTTAGTTTTCAAAGTTTACTAACAATAGCAAATTCAATCAAATGCTGACCACACAGACAGCATGAAGCCCAGGTTGGCTATGGGTGCAACAATCACAATCAAGCTGACAAAAGCATGGAAAGGCAGATTAATCAGTATAGTGACCAAGCTATGTCTGAAAAAAACTCAAATGACCTGTTGCAATCTGTGGTTGTGAGGCTTTGACCTTAAAGAATGAAGAAGAGAGGCATATCTGAGCATCCAAGAGCAAATGTCAGGAAACTACCGGGTATTGTGAATCCCATGGACTAGAAAGATCACAAATATAGAGGCTTGACCTTTTGCGTGCAGTTCAGATCAGAAAACTACGGCAGTCTTGTACCCATTTGCATGGCCGACTGCTGCATAGTGACAATGGCATGTGACACAACATGATTAACAATGGTAATAAATGTTATCATGAGTTTGCATGTATTATTGAAATTTATGATGGTTCTTATGGAGATGGAGTTATTTATGCCCATTTCCTTTGCTATTGTGTGTGTGTAGATTGCTCTTGTTGGGCAAGAGCCAGTGCTGTATGGACGCTCAATAAAAGACAATATAGCTTATGGCTTGGACAAATGGGACCTGGAGCAGGTAAAGCGTGCTGCCATGCAAGCCAATGCACACAGTTTTATCACTGAAATGAAAGATCAATATGAAACAGAAGCTGGTGAAAAAGGAACAAATCTATCAGGTACAGATAAAGCTTGTATAATTAATTATTAATTGCTTATATCGTTGCTATTGAGTGTGGACCCTTCATGAATTGTACGAATATATGGGACAGGGCACATTGGCCATATAGTGGTATAGGACATTTCTGGGACCCTTTTGAGTGCAAATAAATTTTATGGGCCCCTATACCACATCAATATTACTGCTTGGACCTCTGAGGTTTGCAATTTACCAGATCCCATTTTGTAATGCAGTATGACACTGATATGGAACTACTTCTTTGGGCCTACTTCATGTTCCACGATCACGAACTTCAGCATTTTGGCGATGAGGCTTTGCGTCAGTTGGTCTGACCATCTGGAATGTGCTTGATGATATGCTTGCAACCAAATACTCCATGACACTCAATCAATCAAAAATCTTTTATGGTGCCACTATCCAGGGCATCAGTTGATGGTTGATGGTGCACCATATCCAATCCGAATAAGGGTCAGGTCAAGCGGGAAAGGTCAGTCCAAGTGGCAAGGGAGCAATCTAAGAGGGATAGCCCATGCCAAACAGGTATGTTTTAAGATTAGATCTAAAAGATGATAATGTGCTGGTTTTACGAAGTCATGATGGTAATGAATTCCCAAGCCTATGGCCACAGACAGAGAAACAACTAGTGCCAATGAATGTACGACAATGAGGAGCAACAAATGAAAGTCATGCAGAGAATCTAGTGGAGTGACTAAAATGTCGAGGGATGAGCCACGTCATAAAATAACTGGGTTCATTGTACAACATGATTTTATAGACTAAAGTTTTTAATATATACTTTATAATTTTTCTTGAAATGCCTGTTGTAATCAAATTATCCTGTACTTATTTATATTTAATTACATTTGAAACTTTTGTTGTTTTTCAGTTTGAATTTTGTTATACAGCATATAACTGCTGCATATTACTTTTATTTACCTTAATGAGATTTATTTTTATACCAGGAAATTAGCAGAGTGGTAACAACGTTGGTTGTTAGAGCAGAAGGTCCGGGTTCAAGACCCTCAGCCATACTCGCTAGAGGGCAGTGTTAAAATGAGGAGCAGTGGTTAGAAGCTGTGATAAGTCAAGCAGGTATGCTATGCGATGCACTAGCCCAATATCCGTGGTATTGCACGCCTGGCTGAGGGCTATAGCAACGGAGATCAGCGCCGCCCTATGAGCCTGTGAGGCTTGGGAAAGACTTTGACTTTGTTGATTGTATTATAAACAGGTGGTCAGAAACAACGAATAGCCATAGCAAGGGCTATAATTCGTAACCCTACTGTGTTGCTTTTGGACGAGGCAACAAGTGCTCTTGACTCCGAGTCCGAACACGTTGTAAGTATTACACAACATGAAATAATTCAAATGGTTATCACTAGATTGAGAAAATCTCTCAAATTACGTGTAGTGAATTTAATCTTTGATATGTTGTTGTGGATGGATGATCTTGAATATCTGTTAAATTTACTGGATTTATGTAAAAACCAAGAAACAATAATGGAGCAAGTGAGAAACAGAGCAAACTAGTTGAAGAGCAAAGTACTAGATATGGACATTAAACATTGACTTTATAAGTAAACTGTAGATCACATAACAAGAAAGTTAATTTATTCCATTGAATATGATGTTAAGTTTACTGTAGAAAGCATGTTTTTTCTAATGTTTATCTGTTACAGTAGTTGGATCCCTCATGATTTGCTAATTTTAGTTAAAATGTAGTTGGCATGTATTAATTTTTGGAATTAATATTTTAAAGTTGTTTTGTTGATTTAGTTAGATATCGATATGAATAATTTGCTGTATTTGGTGACTTCAGCAAGTCTGAACTTTGCTAGACTATGCTGCTGCACTTGTAATAAAATATAATACCAATTTTTATTTAATATTTAGGTACAGGAAGCCATTTACTCCAATCTTAGAGGTCGTACAGTAGTTGTGATTGCTCATCGACTTAGCACAGTTGAACGTGCAGATAGGATAATAGTTATCAGTAAAGGAAGAATCATTGAACAGGGAACGCACAAAGAACTACTTAAGAAAACCAGCGGAATGTACTTCCGACTGGTACAACGGCAAATGCATGGTTTCGACGTAAGCAGCACACGCCCTTCCTCTCATGGGGAACGAAACTGTCTTTCAATAACAAGAAGCCTGGATGTTCCCAGCAGAACCTCCTCAATTGGGAATGTCAGTCTGCTTAGCAGCCATTCAGATGATCAGTTAAGTGTGACATTTGCATCTCCCAAATATGGTTCACTAGCATAAGATTTTGACAAATACAGCTTCATTGCAGGCAAGATAGATGCTGTTAAAGGCAAATTGTAATATTCAATTTGAGTGGTGTTTTCATTTTAGATTCTGTATACCAGTAATTGGAATTTTCTTAATTTTCTGATATCAGTTGTTTCTAGTCACATTTATGTATGGATAAAAGCTGTTTAAATTTTCAACTTTTCCAAAATAGCCTACACAGACTTTTCTCATATGATGTGTAGAATGACATCTATGCACTGAGATTCATTACTTATATTTGTTATATTTTAAAAATAAGCATTTGTATAGTATTCAGTGAATAACATCAATGTCTGATAACATATTAAGCTCAAGTTTTTGTAGCCACCATAGGCATAGTTCTAGTCAGGATCAAATTAAAACTTAGCAATAAAACAGTAAACTGTCAAATATTGCAAGAAAATTAGGAAATGTACTGTAATATTAAAATATGATTAAATAATTTCATCACATTTGTTTTATTCATTCTCATTCAACAAGGTTTGCTGATTATTCAGTTCTTCCATTAAATTGAGTACTTTCAGATCAAGGCTTATAACTTCTCTTCCACTTAGCATTTCTCCCATAGTTTCTCGCTGTTCCACTGACTGATCTCTCAAATAACCTCACGTATTAGAAATTGTGCTATATAAGTGTGTGATTATTACTGTATTATTACTTTGCCAGTTGTTTACAAAGTTGCAATCTTTCAACACATTTTTGAACCAGGCTGATCTATATTAATTTCTTATATCAACATAAATTTCAGGCATATTTCCCAGGCATAGGCGACAATTAATTTTACAGTACATACGATACAAATCTCATTTCTTTATCAATATGCAGTAATTGCAGTGGGAGCAATTCTGAGTGATTTTTAGAAATGCTCTGGTCCAGTGTTATCTCACCCCTCGTTTTCTCACCAAACTTGCCTTTTGCCAATGAAAGGCCTAAAACAGATTTCCTCCCATGTAATTTCCCTCTTCCTGTTGCCCCATTTGTCACCTTCACCATGCCTGAAATGAGACAAATGTATTTCCACCTGTGCCATCTTCCCCTGCTCATTTGTCAATGGGTACGAATAAATGGAGGAAATCTGTCCATGCCAGTGTGGTTGCATGTCAGAAGTTGCAGAGAAAGTCGATTGCCTGTAACTACTGTAATGGGGCTCACATCAGAGGGAAAGGCCAAGAGTGTATGGTAGGGAGAGGGAGATAGAGAAGGGAGGGAATCTGTTAAGTCAATTGCATCTGTGCAATTGATTAACAGTCAGCTCTAATAGGGGTTCACATCATAGAGAACGGGCAAGAGGCAGAGGGGGGGGGAGATAAAAAGAGAGGCAGGCAAATGGAGGGAGACAAAGAGAGGTACAATCTGTGCAATTGTTTACACGCCGGCTGTAATGGGGGCTCACATCAGAGAACGGACAGGGAAGGGAAGGGAGAAGAAGACATGAATTACACTTGATTTGCTTGCCCTGTTATGCTGCCACCCCACCCCTTACCAAAATACAGTAGAACCCCGGACAGATGTGGACAGGAAAACGCAGTAAGACTGTATGTAAATTACAAAACATTTTGCTATCACAAATCTCAGATAAACTTCTATAAATCAAACATCAATTTATATTCAAGTAAAGCCTATTGTTCCATTCAAATTACAGTACTCTGTGTGGAGTTACTACTGGTTCTTTTGTTAAATTGTTTTAGTAAAATCATAGTGCAACCAATTCCAAACAAATATTCTGAGATTTGAAAGATTGTTAAAACTACAAGCTGTGGATTTCTTAGTTTTATTTCTAAATTCAGAAAACTCTGCACAATTCATAGACATGCAAATGTGTGTATCATATGACAGTTACAAGCTATCAATATGTAAAATGATGGTTCACATTTATCTGTCTCATTCTGTTTCATTTAAATGTCATTTCTGACTACTCGCTTTCTACATTGACGGTCTGGGTTCCTAAAAACAAAAAAGTAAACATAATTCACACAATACATAAACAAAGCACAAAGATTGTATCGAAAAATAGAAATGTATACATATATAATTTCTGAAGCAAAAAAGCTACAAAAATGCATGGCAAAGATTGATAAATAAAGCAGTTACACAATCACAAGTTGTGACAAGCAGCAGCATACAGACTTCAATTTAAAAGAAATGTCAAGCAAACATCACACATGCCTTTGAAGGTGGTTACTGGAACATATGTAACCAATGTATACAACTTGTTGGGTGAGTCATCATCCTCATTTCTTTTGCGAGCCAAACGAACACGAACTCGGAATGGAACATTCCTTACAGAGAAAATCCAAAGATAATAACATAGACAAGCTTGAATATTCAACTGTTTATTCAAATCATGTATGCTCTAATGTATCAGCATGCAATTTATTACAATTACATCCTTTAAAATGTGGTTACACTTTGTACTGGGTTTTTAGTAAATTCTGCAAAAGTTATTACCATATTTGCACGATTATTACCCATGGGTAATACAAACTGCAGAAATTACAAACTGCAGCCCCCCTTGCGGGGTATATTCGCATGCAGATTATACTGGAAACTTCAAACCTCGTCAACGTTCTCGGCGCTCCATTGGCACCTTGTCAGCGCTCTCGGCACCCCGTACATCATGGCATATGCAGGTTATATTCGTGTGCGGCTTATGCTGGGACGTTGGAACATAATTCATAATTTTTCGCGGTTATACATGTATGCAGGTTATATATGTGTGTAATAATCGTGCAAATACGGTACATAATTATTGTCATAAATTTCTGGTATTTACCATTCATATTTGGCACTATTAACCTCTTTACCAGCCGTGACGCACATATTCATCATCGAAATTTGAAAATCCATAAAAAATCAGCCACTTTGAATTAATGCTTCGAACTTGGAATATAGATGTAGTAATCATTCATTTGCTAGATGAGCCAATTTCAGTGTATGGTCTGTGCCATGGCTATGCTAAATCCATACTTTTCGGTCACACCCCCATAGGTCTTTGGCTAATCCCTTATGGACATATAGCCTATGCTAAAAATGTAGTCCGATTTGCAAACTTTTGATTTATTTTGTTTCACTGACATTCTCCTACAACTTTGCCGCTCACCCATGTGGGGTTACTACTCAAAAAATTTAGATGGTGAGCTCTGACAATTTTTTGGAGGGGTGCTATTTTAGGCCATAAAGTGGACCCCACCCTAATTTTTTGTGCACAGATGGTTAGAAAGAGCAATAAAAAGACTAAGCAATGGTTTCATAGCCTGAGATTTTGCAAATTTGCAAAACTACAAAATTTTCTTTAAATTCATCGCTAAGACTTATTATGTTCTGACAAAGGGGTGTTTGGGTTAGAAGCAATATATCTCTATCAAATGTCACCCGATTTTCAAACTTTTTGATTTATATTCTTCCACTGACATTCTCCTACAACTATGCCACTCACCCAAGTAGGGTTACCACTCAAAAATTTTAGCCAGTGAGTTTTGAAAAAAAATTTTGGGGCGGGTGCTATTTTAGGCCGCATAGTGGAACCTACCTCCAAATTTTTTCTTTGAGCACGGATGGTTAGAAAGAGCATACCAAAGCTAAACAATGGTGTATATCTCAGCTTTTTAGGTTTCAGATAGCCTGAGATTTGACCAAATTTAAAAATTACAGCATTCAGTTTTGAAGAACACTTTATCCAAAAATAAATGGCATGCATGGTGATGACATCTAATATTTTAATGGACGGTAAAGGAGTTAATACTAATTTATGCTGTCTAATTGACGATAAACGAAATCTGCACAGGTGATGCAAATATTGGACAGCCAACAGCAAAAGTCATTAACATGAAATGGCAGGTAGTCAATGTACTTTTGTTACCAAATTTATGGCTTTTGCAAGTCTTGTTATTCTGTAGGCAAAATTTTCCTGGATAAAAAGAGATTCAATTAGACTTGAAAAATTCCTGCATCATTTTGTTAAGAATGAATAAAACGAGGCATTTTGAAGTACTTTTAATAAATAGCATATAAGCATAAATATAGTAATATATAGTTACACACACTAGACATGCCCAACTCTTATTAATTCTCACCTGATTCCCTGTGACCACATGAACTTGTTTAAACGTGTATCAATTCGAACATCTGGAGTGCCCATCATCTTTTCAGCAAATTTTCTAATTTCTTTGATAGCACGAGGTGCCCTCTTCTTGAAGCCACTAAAATATATTTATAATCATTTGAAAACAGATGCTAGTGTTAATTATTAATTTATTGAATCTGTTGAAAAATCTTAAAATTTTTCAATAAGAAATGGTGTTTTCAGATTGTATAAGGGGCTGTCCATTAATTACATAAACAAAATAGGTGTAGAAGAAATATGACATGGAGAGGGAGGGTCAAAATAAATTCACGTAAACAATTTAATTTCTTTATTTTTACTTCTAAACAATTTAACATCTTCAATGGCGCCTTCTGGCTGCCACACATGCGTTGACTTATTTAGAAGGATCAAAGACCGACCCATTTTTAAAAGCAGACTCAAAAATCATCTATTTTGGGAGTCATACCCTTTGTAAAGCACATTTGTCTTTGGCCCCGCTATGCTTGCGGCGCTATATAAATAGTCCAGTACATACATACATACATATTATTTTTCATTAGTCCATGTATCTCAATGCTATTACACTAATGGTTGCAACAAACATTGTTTCATATATCTTTCCCCTTAAATGGTCCTTTTTCATCCTAAATTTCTATTTATTCTATTTTAGATTTTTCATTTTGTTCCGTCTTCATGTTCGATAAGGTGTAAATGTGCTTTATATGTTCTATAAAGTGTAATTGCGCTACAAGACTTGTGTGCTCCTATTTGCATGTCTGTGCTTTGGTTTGTGTGCTGCTGGTAAGCTCAATGATACAGTAATACTTCGGCCTTAGTCCGCGTACTGATACATTACGCCATTCGCACCCACGTCTACCAATAATTTTAAAAGTTACACCTCGATGCATTAAGACAACATACACTCCATGAATGCGTCTATGGAGGTTGATCGTGTATTCTCTTGTCACGACTTCATTGGTGACACTTTTCTTCTTAGATTCTCGTTTAGCCGCTGTCATTTTCGAGCGGTCTTGCGCCTCCTGTTTAAAACACAAAAGCCAAACAGAATCGGAACATGCAAATATATATGGTGCAATGCAAGCCAAGTCTTCTGTTGCAATCAATCTCACACTTAGTTATCCTAAATCATGGCATGTACAGGTTAAAAGTTGACCAACTACAAATTCAAGCCAATTATTAGGGGTATTAGGGGTATGCTATTAGGGGTATGCGGCTTACATTGTGGTCTGCGGACTTGAAGCTTACCACGATTAGTAACCAATTTTAACGCAGAGGCCGGGGAGAGGAAACTAACAACGGACCATTAAAGCAACCGCAGTTAGAACTTCCAGCCATTCGAACGACTCGTGTGCTCATAACATCGCGACAAACCTACCTGAAGCAGTTTTGATTTAAAGCACTAAACATTTTCTTAATTAAATGTAAAATAAATTAACGCCAACTTACACACGCTCGATCCAACGATTGTTATCTCGGAAAAGGAAACGTCGAAGTAGAAAAACAGAGATATTACTGTGTTTTTGTAGCGCGTATTTGCTTTCGCTCTACATAGGCAAAGTTGTACATACTCATTTACAACTTTGCATAGGGGCCTATAGAATGCTAGTTATAAATTAATATAAACCGGAAGCTCGAGAAATACTTGTGTTGATGGCTCGGTGGACTGAACGTCAGCTTGGTAATTATAGTAGATGATAGGAGATCTTGTATTTTTGATAACAGGATTTTGTATGTCGAACAGTCCTAGTACTTTGCAACCACTCATGGTGACAGGAGACATGATAATAGACTGACAACTATAATGAGATTTAAAGTGGCTTAAGAAGCATTGCAGCCTATGTGAAAGCCACTAGAGGCGCTAACTGGGCCCCACCTCCTTCCTTCTCCCTCTGGTTGTCAGATCTTCCAATAAACTCAGTATTTTCAGATCTATATATAGGCTTAAAACACATCTCTTCCAATTAGCATTTTCTCCATAGTCGGTCTTGCTGTTTCCCTCTGACTGATCTCTGGAATGACTTGCATGGTCTTTTGCGGATGTATTTGAAGTACCATCGATTGATACCCCTGGGTATAATAATAATTATGCACTTCTATAGCACCAGTTCTAATACCCAAGGTATCAATCGGTGGTACTTCAAAATCAATCCATTCCAAAAGATCCAGGTCATTCCAGAGAGATCAGTCAGACTCTGAGGGAGAGTATATATATATATATATATATATATATATATATATATATATATATATATATATATATATTATAGGAAAAACGGAAGAAAACCGTATTATAAATGGTGCTATAGAAGTGCATAATAATAATAATAATAATAATAATAATAATAATAATAATAATAATAATAATAATAATAATAATAAAGGTAATAAAGGTATGGGATCAGCCAGGCAATAGTCAACATCCGAAAGGCCGTGAGACTAGGATGTTACAGCTATGGAGGAAATGATTTCAGAAAAAAGGAGGATTTAAGTTTAGACCTGAAGACTTGAGGAGATAATGCAGGAATTATAGGAAATGGGGACTCAGATTTTATTGTTTGAAAGTGTCCAAGTGTGCGGAGGGAAGCTGGGATCGAGTTCCAAAGTTTCAGGTGCAGCGTATGAGAAGGCACGATTGCAAATTTTCAGGGATGACTGACTGATTCAGCGGTACGTCAGAAGTACGTCGTATTCATAGAAATCATATGGTCGTATTCAGATGTACAGTACGTCGTACACACCAGAGCTATATATCTGCATAGATAGATAGCGCTGATATGCACAATTACACATTTCATAAAATTATATTCTATGATGGAGAGTGATTCTGGTGTTGTTTTGGATGTTAAGACGAGCTACGTGAGTTCTGCTTGTAATCGGACAGCGCTGTGCTGTGACTGGGGTCGGAATGGCCTAATTTGTTTCGGATCGTGTCATTCTGTGGCGCTCTATAGACCAAAGGTAATGCCGTTAACAGGATTCCATTGAATGTCTTGCGCTCTATGAGCGAAATTCAAGGATTTTGTATATGGCAACATGCTATCAATCAGTCAGTCAATCAATCAATCAATCAATCAATCAATCAATCAATCAATCAATCAATCAATCAATCAATTAAAAAACTTCTATGGCGCCACTATCATAATGCCCAGGGCATCAGCCGATGGCGCACCAAATCCAAATAGAATTAGAGCCAGGTCAATCCGGAAGATCAGTCAGGACAGCGGGGGGAGCAATCTAAGGGGGTAAACCAAGTCAAACAGGCATGTTTTAAAACCAATTCTGAAAGATGATAAATTCTTAGTTATACGAAGTGATTTTGGTAATGAATTCAAAAGCTTATGGCCACACTCTGAGAAACAACTAGTGCCAATGACTGTGCGAGAATATGGAACAACTAATGAAAGTCCTGCCGAATACCTAGTGGATTGAATAGTAGGTTGATGGATAAGTCGACATCTTAAGGTAATAGGGTTCATTATATAATATGGTTTTAAATACTAAAAGACAAATTTTATAATGCTACAGGCAGTGCCAGATTAAGCACCATGGAGGCCATTAGGCAGTCAAACTTTTGGGGCCCCAGGGGCCAGGCCCCTAATGACTACTAGAACGCCATTGAAGTGTAATCATTATTGTATAACTTCAGCATCGTCACGTGCTTTTCATATAGTGCTATTCTTAAGAATAAGAAAGAAAAAATTCTTTCGTCACTGTCTTGTGGGGGCAGTGGGGCCCCTAAAAGTCGCGGGGCCCATAGGCAGTTGCCTACTCTGGCTAATGGATAATCCGGCACTGGCTACAGGTGTGATGATAATAATAAAACAATAATTTAATAATTAGGTTCTTTAATAGCACAATTTCTAATGCCATTAGGCATCAATCAACGACACTCCAAATCCTAACCGTAAAAGACCAGGTGTCAGTCAGTGGTAGAGCAAGACAGGCTGTGGAGGAAAATCTGTGTAATGCAATAATAATCGTCTTTGTAACGGGAGCGACTTTAAATAAACTTATTAAGTGAAGAATGGCAAATTAAGTAAAATCTCCGTAAATTTATATAGTGCTATTGATTACTACCAGAGTTGCTGCTTTTTAGGCATTTAGTCTAGCTTTATGCAATGTAATATTTGTATAGCACATATTATCTTTATGCTTTTTAAAAGCAGCTATTGCCAGAATATTGGTACAGGACAAAGCAGTCTATTCAATTGTTACCCCAACAGAAACACTGGGTAAAGGTAGAAATAATAAATAAAAACATCTAAAATATGTGTGCTACAAATTAAATATATACATATGGGTGAATGAGACAAACTAACTATTTAGAAATATTTAGTGTTAAAGTCATATAGTCCATCGCAGTGGTTCTCAACCCCTGGTCTGCGGACCAAAAGTGGTCCGCGAAAGGGGGTCTAGTGGTCCGCGACGAAGTCTGAAAAAAAACGTATATTTTTCATGTGAAAAATCTGAAAGACAAGCCAAAAATGGTCATCAACACAAAAAAGGTCATCAGCACCTTTTGTGTGTATTTTGTGCATTTTCAACATGAAAAAGTTGGACAAGCAAAAAAGATTTTTAAAATGGTCTTCACGGCTAATGTTTGTGTGTATAGGTTTTCATGTTTCTTATATATATTTTAATGGTTTTGTTTAGTTTTTTGGCCTTTTCCCAGGTGTTTCTGCTTTGGAAACTGGGTAGTTTCATTTTGCCTATGCTAAATGTGGTGCTCAGCTGGTTGAGGATTACTAGGTTGCTAGGACATCATGGTTGTAGTACTAAAATATGTCTCTCTTATTCACTACTATAAGCAGAAAGTAGCAAGCTAAGCTTTAATCAAAATGTTCTGATTCACTTTGAAGATCCAGAAAGTTCTATTAGGTTACCACATACTTGATCATGATTATGATGATGATCAAGATGATGGGAAATTAAAATGAAATGACAAATTAAAGAAAGATCAGTTTTTATGCAAGAACCATTTGTTAACTATTTTTTGCTTCATTGCTGTGGAAAACAAAATTGACCAGAATATGCAGCTTGCATTTTATTTGAGGTTTGAAAAACAATTATGAGCTGTGTTATGCCACAGTTAAAACTTGTTCCATTCAGTTAGCCTAAACCTTGTGCCCTTATCAATCACTCAGACATTTTGATGCATCAGAAATTTGTTATAGCAATTTTTGCAGCAGAATATTAACATATGTTGCAGCAGAAGCAATAATGCATTAGTGTAAAACCAGGATGTTAAGAAAAATATCTAATGCTTAGAACAAGTTCAGATGTTATTTAAAATCATCAAGAAATGTATTTTTTCTATTGATCTGCTAACAGAAATACTCACAAGTGATTCAACTTATATTAGACTTGTGAATTATATGGTACTTGATCTCTAAATAAATTATTATAATGAGATGGTAATGATACATGTGTTAGTGATGAAAATTGTCTATGCTGTTACTTTAAGAATTTAAATCATACCGTAATAGTTTTATTCTATAATTTATATTAACTGATTTTTGTAGAGCCCAGCTGTAATCTTGGCAACTCTGGTGGAACACAAAGATCGAGTAAACTGTGTTAAGTGGATTCGTAAAGTCAACAATGGTAGTAATATCGAAGAAATGTTATGATGTCTTATAGTGCTACTAGTCGAACTTTAGGCAGTGTTTAATTTGTCCAAAAAATAATTAGGCAGACTTTGACTGAAACAAAATTTCACCTTTTGTTAACTTCCCATCATCCTGGAAACAGAATAATTATATTAATAAAACCATCTCATACTATTGCATAAGCTGATAGTTTATTAACACATTGGCTGCCCAGACCTTACATTTTAGGCCCTGGCACTGGCCAGGGCAGATGGCATACATCCCCTTTGTGTATAGCACTACATGTTCAGTTTGGCATCCAGGTAATTTTTGGCCTGGCACTGGCCGGCAGTATTTGTGTTAAATATGATTTGAGTGTATTAAATATGGTTTGAATTTTGACCTAGAGCTATATTTCAATTAATCATTGTAAGCTGTCTTAGGTTGTGTGCAGATGCAATGGCAAGAAATTGTCAGATTAATAATTTAATAGATTACTATTGGGCTATGTGGAATTTTTAAAGAGTTTCACATAAAATAAATCTGTAAATATATGATATTTATATGTAAATATATGATATTTAACTAAATGATGTAGCATTTACTTTTTGTAGCCAAATGAAGTAATATTTTCTTTTAGTCAAATTTATACTCCTTGTCTCAGTTAACAGAAGTTAAGTTACTGGGTAACCTTGAATTTAATAATTTATACAATGATAATTAGATTCTGACTGGCAAGTGGTAGAGACACTTCTTTGGAAATTTTTTTGTTCTTAGATCCTGAAACTGAGTTCATATCTGCTTCCCAAGATAAAACAGCCATATTATGGCAGCAAAATGGAAACAGTGTAAGTAACACCATAGTATTATATTAAATTTGCATTAAAATTGGTAAATAGGCAGCAAAATGGAAACAGTGTAAGTAATACCATAGTATTATATTAAATTTGCATTAAAAATTGGTAAATATTAGGGCTCTGTTGAAACTGCTTCAATACTTGATCAACTTTGTAATAGCTTCCAACTTTAGTTAAGAATTTACTTAAGAATTTTAAACTAATTCTATACTTTTTATTTGAACACTCAATTTTGATGCCTTTAGTATGTTGCTGTTTCCCGACTGGAGGGGCATGATGGAGCAGTTACGATTGCTGATGCTATATATGCTGCAAACAGTTCTGGCGATGAGCATTTGCTGGTTGCTACAGCATCAGTTGACTCAACGGTCAAGATATGGCAGAGGAACCCTGGCCAAGGTGACAAGAACAAAAATATAATATGCATGGCTACAACAGTACCCATTTTGTATAATGTATTTACTTGCATATATGTTTTTGAGTTTCAATATGTTTCAGTAATTTGCAACTGATTGATGGGCTATTTTGTGTTAAAGGCCATGTGATTATGGCTGTTATTTACTCTTGGGATTACAGAACATCCAGAACATTAGGTGAAGATTTCTGGCTGTCATCATAGACCATTAAGTTCTTGGATTTTA
Organism: Metaphire vulgaris; assembly: GCA_018105865.1. Taxonomy (NCBI): domain Eukaryota; kingdom Metazoa; phylum Annelida; class Clitellata; order Crassiclitellata; family Megascolecidae; genus Metaphire; species Metaphire vulgaris. The sequence continues at coordinate 18,316,617 of CM030833.1, forward strand.
ATCCTGCTTTTACAAAGTGAAAGTTACACTCCACTCATAATATAATTCATGTTTGAGGCATCACTTATTGTGTTTTAATGTGTTGGTCTGTTATAAAGATTTGCATTTTGCATTTCTTTCCATTGGAAGCTTAGAAGTCATTGTAGCTTTAATTAAACTTCTCCAAGATTCTGCTGGTCAAGGATGAATCCCAGTCAACTCAGTCTCCAGTGCATGTCTGCTCCTGTGTAGAAATTGTGTGTGCATAATCGTAGTATTATGGTGAATTGTGTAAGTTATACCCATAGAAGGCAGACAGTTGGATAGTATTAAAGGACATACACTTGCTATTTCAGTGAACAGTTAAATGCACACTGATGATATTTGATAGTACTGGGTAATATATTTGATGTTGATATTTTGTCACTTAAAATATATAAAATGTACAACTGTGTTGTAATTGCAATTATTTTTCATGTGAATCATGCCTGCAGTTGTACTTTGTTGTTCTTTGTCTGACTGTTGTAGAGAGCTGCTTATGTATGCAGACACTGGTCAGAGGCCAGAGTTTAGCTCTTTGTTTGGCTTGGGTCATTCTGCCAAATGACAGCAGTAAGCATTTTTCATTTCATGCATTATTGTAAAACCTGATTTCTGTTGTTTTACTGTATTATGTAACAAAGATGCAGTCAGACCCAGTTCAGTCCATATCTTTGGGACTCTCATGACTTTTGCACTATTAGTCCATGGTATGCATTTAAGGGATTTGCCTGTAATGGTTGTGTGAAGGAAACATTAACCCTTTGTCGTATTTATTTATAATGTAATGTAAAATTGAAGAGTATTCTCGGGGCAAATGGGAAAAGAGTTAAATGAATGTAATCAGAGAAATATGTGAGCAGCAAGATTTTATAATTTGAAAAGCTCAAGTTTAGTCATCAGATACTTGCATGCATTTAGCACCTCAATTCTCTCTGGTAAAGTCAATATATTTTGCAGTTTTTGAACAATAATTTGTTTCTTGTGGACATATACAAGTGTTTTTGCCTATTAATCCAACTAACAGACAATGTTAGAAATAATCATTATGAGTGGCAGTGGATTTTAGCAGTAGTAATAGTAGTTGAAGTTTCTGTTGCTGTAACTGTAGTTGTTTTTTTAAAATATACTAATTGTATACACTGTGGTCCAATAAATTCCACACCCTTTTTACTTTGGCTGTAACTTTGTCAAATTTTGACAAATCTTGATAAAACTTGATAGGAATGTATTTGAAAGAACCCTAACACACCGATGTTCAAATTGTTCGCACCATATTTTTTTGGTACGAATGGTATGTAACGAAACAAAGCACTTCATAATTATTCATTTACATGGCATACATTTGGCAACAGTGGTCATAGTGTTGGTGGCAAATGTACACAGATGGAAAAAGCATAGTGAGTGGATGGCAGGAAGCATCTCTCAGCAGAAATTGACAGTAGTAGATGTCATTCACCTTGATATCGTGCTCACTGAAGATGAAACTGATGAAGCCAGGTGGGAAAATGTTGAAATCCAACCACATGAATTTCATCGCTTTGAGTGGTCACATGATCAACTGTCAGTTTTGTGCCATAATTATGTTTATACTGCTCTCTCACATTATTCAAGGGGGAGTGAGAGGTAGCACCTTTCTCTAATCCTATGGATTGTCGCTAATACTCATCATTCGCAGAGCCAAGGAAGTGCAAATATAAATCCCACAAAAGATTCACAGCCTCTTCTTGTGTCAAGACCATCCGTGTGTGATGAAGAATCACTTCCTACTCAAGGTGTCCCTGTTACACAGAACAGGCAGATCTAGACTGGGAAGTAAAAAAGCATCCCTGGCAGTGGCAACATACTAGCCAGTGCTATATCCTGGGACTCTATGCAATTGATGCAGGCAAGGCAAAGAGATAGATACTCATGGGCAAGGATGTATCACCTAGTCTGGCCATGAAGCTGTAACATAGCCATAAAGTGTGGTTGGCAGGTTGGCAGGAGGTAGATCAACTGCTTTAAATTGTGAAATAATATAACAGCAGAGAAAATAAAGAAGACACACTCACCACTCACTCGAGGGTGCACTGATCATGATGATCATGTTAGTACATTCTATCAAATACTTCTTTGTAACTTTCTTGTTTTGGGAAACATGCTCCCATCGTGTTATAGCAATTTCATGTTACGGTATATTGATCTGCATGATGTTGTATAGAGAATGTCATTAGAGGGCTAAAATTTTGATTTTATATTTGACAATCGTTTTGGTGCATGGATTTTGTCTTGCAGCTCCTTTGTTGGCCTGTGCGCTGGATGATCTTTCAATCTATCTCCATGTTGAAATGAATGGAGAGGTTGGTATTTGTTTGCTAGCAGATGATAGTGTTAATAGAGTGCTGAGAAAAACCTGAAAACTGAAGATTTTATCTAATCATGCTTTCTATGGCTATAATTGCTAGAGGGGACAGATTTTGACCAGCATATTCACCAAACCATCATATTGATTTAAAATATACAAAAGATGTCCGTTTGTGATGTTAATGTTTCGGTTAGTCCTGTAATCTCTGATGCGTCTTGCTGTTATGGGCATTTTTTGGTTTGCAGATTTGTACGTGCACATATGTATGCTTGTATGAATACAGATGAATACATTATGCATGTGCATTATGCATGTATCAATTTATGGTGATATAAAAATATGGTTATTGATATTTCAGTCTGCCATATCAATTTGTTGTTTTTTACAGTTTGTTGAAGTCATGGCTTTGAGAGGTCATGAAGAATGGATACGAAGCTTAGACTTTGCTGTGGACGGTATTTCTTCATAAATTGCATATTTCAGATTTCTTTTCTGTGGATATGTTAGGCCTTTTTACATAAATATGCAATTAATTATCATGCATGCTAGCTTTTTAATTTTCATTAATATCATATTTCTTGTTCTTGTGTTTTGTTGAAATTTAACTCAAATGTGAAGGGATAATTTAAGAATAAAGCTGCCACACATGAGTATTAACTGTTGCTAGTTTTTGTCTTTCAGATGCTGGAGACATTCTTCTGGCCAGCAGTAGTCAAGACACTTACATCAGACTTTGGCGAATATCAAGAATCTTGAATAAATCATTGCACAATATGGAACAGGATTGTGATGAACTAAGAGTGAAAGAAATGATTTTTTCTGTTTCATCCAGTAAGATACAATAGTACCTTGAGCAAATCTAACAATAATATATCTCCAAGAGCTAGTTTTAAAAGCAGAATCATTCTGCTATTGCATAGAGACTGCTGTTTTATTTCTGTAATGTCGGACTTCTTTTGTTTGTGAAATTACTTGAATATTTGTCTTTTGAATGGTTTGAAGCTAGTTGGTTTGATAAGCTCAACAAAGGTGTGTGTGTGCATATGTGTGTGGCTTGGTTATTAGATTGGGTTTGGTATGTCCTGTAATTATTTAGTATTGTCAGATTGGTACTTTTGATATGGTCTTATTATTCTAGGCATTTCTATTTACCTTAGATTAGAAAAATCTAGTGTTTGTTGCTGTTAATGTCATATACAAAATAAGAATAGCAATGGCAGGGTCTACATTCAACAGGCTACATACCAAAATCTTCAAAAGACATGACATTGAGATTAAAACAAAAATAAGAATACTCAACACTTGTGTAGTACCAATACTTATTTATGGATGTGAATCTTGGACCATAAAAAAGAATTGGAGAAAAAGATAACAGAAAATAAATGACTTAATAGGAGACTAAGGATGTAATGTAATGTAACAAAATATTTGTATAGCGCCTCTTCTGAAGAATCACTCAGAAGCGCTCCCACAGCAAATTACTGCACATTGACAAAGAGATAAGTTTTAAGTCGTTTCAAAAAGAGGGCCATAGAATTAGGAGTTGCTAAGCTATGCATACTGGCGTCAAGAGCATTCCAAAGGATAGGGCCAACTGATTCAAAACCTCGCTTCAGGAACATGGAGGTTCGTGCTTGGGGCACACTGAGAAGACCATTGCTTGTGGACCGAAGACATGGCCGACCAGGGATAGAGCTAAGAGGATGGAGTAGCTCTGAAAGGTAAGATGGAGTGGCACCATAAAGAGAGAGTGCAACTGCTCTCAACATATGAAACTCAACTCAAGCAGGATAAGGCAGCCAGTGTAAAACCGACATCATATAATCACTAATGTGATCACGTCTTCAATGGTATACAAGGAAGTTGAAGGAACATATAACAAACGAAGAAGTTAGAGAGAGAACACCAACCGAGTATCATTGAAGTATTCAAAAGAGAAGAATGAGATGGATCAGACACATACTCAGAATGGAAGAAATAAGAAACCCGAAACGAGTTCTCGACTCCAAACCAGAGGAGAAAAGATCTAAAGGAAGACTGAAAAGAAAATGGATGGACAGACTGGAAGAGGATCTGCACATGGCAGGACTGAATCACAATGGAAAAACTGACAGAAGACACTGAATGACTTTGGAAGAAATAGAAAAGGGCAGAGAACTTTGGAGAGATGTCATGGAGAAGTCGATAGCTGGACACAGCTGGAGGACGAAGACCTGACCTGAATGCCATATATCATATCAATATTGGTTAGAAATGACTGCAGCATTTTGGTACTTGCCCATTTTCTGCATTATTTTGGTTTGAAGTTCATTAATACTGTCATTATATGACTTATATTATTGAGTTTCATCTGGCTTAAATTCTCTGCATCTTTGTTGAAGCAGTTATAGCTGATCAGAAAATTTCATCAAACTGCAAAGTTAGACTTGAGTCAGTTCTTCAGGGTCATGACAACTGGGTATTGAGCACACGCTGGCAGCCAGCCATATACACAGGTAATTAGTTTGGTTAAATGAATCAATTGGTTTTATGTGTTATAATTTCCAAGTACTTATTTGATGATTAATTTATATGATTTACACCAAACCTTGTGCTATGAAATATGTCTAGTAGAAATGTATGTAGACTCTGTTATGACATTTGGAAGTGTTTAAACTTTTTAAAATGTTATGCTATTCTAATATCCACTTCTTTTGCCAATGTTCATAGTCGGTGATTTGTTTTCACAAATCATTTAGTTTGTTTAATAAACTGTTAATGATGTGGCCAATACAACAAATGTGGTTTAGGGCTTAGACATTAATTAGAATATATTTCTGAATTTTCATATTTTATGGTTCTGGGAGGAGAAATGTCTTTATTTCTAAATGTCCGTTGCTTACAATATTATGTGTTAGGGATAGAAAACTAGCAGTCATGCAGATGCCATCTGGCACAAGTAGGCATTGGTCTGACATAGAGACATCCTTCTGATGACTTCTTCAGTGAAAATGATTTTACATGCGTTTATAAAGGAACCTCAATGTAACTACTCTGCCACAGCTTCTGATTAATTATATTATTTTACTGACAATTTAGAGGATCTGATGACAGATGGATTATTTTTCCCAACATGTCACTGGCTGAACTATTGAACTCGCAAGTATGCAAATATGGTAGTAAAAAATTGCCTTAAGCACCATGACAGATTATTGATAATTATCAATGGATGATGATGTCATCAAAGTTAATTCTACTGCAAATGTGTGTGCAATTTGTTTAGTAGGAGGTGTTCGCCATCAGCCAATGTGTCTTCTCTCAGCATCAATGGATAAAACTCTGATTGTTTGGCAGCCAAGTGCAGACTCTGGCATCTGGATGGAAAAGGTTTCTAATGATGTTCAATCAATACAGAATTCTTTTAACATATATTTGACATATCTCTCATTAACATGATGAACTCTATTGGTTGCCATTCTTGACTATTGGCATTTGTGCATCTGCATTTCCTTCTGGCATTGAAGTTACTCGAAGTTTGCTGTCTGTTAGGGTAGTCAGGCAAATATTTTGCGGCATCCTTGTGACATTTTTATTTCATTTGATAGGTTTTAATTTATCCACTTTCATAATTGATGTTTGGAAGGTTAGTTTAGCTTTTTGTTATGCTTGAAACAGATACAGAGCATGCTGTTACATTTTAATGCAGAGTCGTGTTGGAGAGATTGGAGGCAGCAATCTTGGCTTTTTTGGAGGTGTTTTTAGTCCCGATGGTAGTCATATCCTTGCTCATGGGTTTCATGGTGCATTTCACATGTGGCACTGTTGCCAGGTTAGGCTTTTCTACATACTTGATTGCAGACTTATAAGCTACTAACAGTTTGCTATGAATAAATATTTCAGATAAAGACACAATTCTTTTTTGCCGCTTAAGAATATTTATGTCGTAGGTACTAGGAAATTGATTTTAAACATTATTGGCATAGGTGATTGAAGTTTTAATATCTTTTGGTTTCCTTTGGAAGTAATGATAGACTGTTTTATCTGTTCATTACTATGATACATTTTGTGGCTTTACCTTTTAGTGAGATAGTGACAGAATTATTCTACCTTTAAAAAATTTATTATTTCATATGTAGCAATGTTTTATAATTTTATATCACTGCATGTTTTATATCTGATATCACTGCATTGTGTTAAAAGTTTCATATTTCTGTGTGTGTGTGTGTGTGTGTATGTATATATATATATATATATATATATATATATATATATATATATATATTATTTATATATATATATACTGAAAATTTATTAAAATTAATATTTCTGTATTCAATCATTAGGTTTACATAAAATATATTGTTTGAAGTGCATATGATAGAGTAGCATATCTTGAATCTCTCAAGAATTGGCATAATTTATGTTCTTGATGCTGAAGATGCTTTGTCTAATTTGAGTGGTAAAGACAGAGACTTCCAAGTTCTCATTTGCTTGATGTTTCCTTTATTTTCTAGCCTCTTAGTTCAAGAATATTTGAGGATAATGATAGGACAGGAACCTTGTGGAATTTGAAACTATGAGTCATGCATTAAAAATGTGACTTTTGCAAAAAAAACTGAATTTGATGCCTATATTTGAGATAGACAAAAGTAACTTGTTGCCAGCGATGTTATTAATTCGAAGTCCGTCGGCTGTTTTGAAAAGCTCCTAAAGACACACTTATTTAACATCTCTTATAAGTGACTCCTTTGTAAAGCGCTCTTGACTTTAGCTCCAGTTATGCTACTGCGCTATATAAATTGTCGTAGATAATAATAATAATAATAATAACTTTTAACATGGAAAAATTACCAGTATAAGCATGTGTAAGGTGTCATAAGAATGCAAGATTAGCACTTTTATGATACCTTTTTCTTCTTTAATCCAACAATGGATATCATTTAAAGATTTTATGTTGCATTTATTTATTACTGAATGTAAAGTTGGTTATATTATAGGATTCATGGCAACCTGAAGTCACATGTGGTGGCCATTTTGGACCTGTACAGGATATTGCGTGGAACAGCAGTGGAGAATATCTTATATCAGTCAGTTCAGACCAAACAAGTCGTCTCCATGGTTGCTGGAATGCTGAATCCAAAGTGGAAGTGAGTTATATTTGCATAATGAGTGATGCATGATCAGTTTGATGCTTGTGATTCTTTATGTTATTTTGGTTATTGTCTCAAAGTAGAGACCAATTTAATTTTAATATTTGATATCTTCCGAAGTTTGTGACTTAACAATAATTAGATCATCTTTGTATTGAAACACTATAGTTGAGTGATCATGTGTGGATGTGTGTGTGGAAATGGGGAATCTTGTCTTGTAATTGGCAGAGGTGTTTGATGACATTTCTGTCAGGGTTTACGTTTATGTGGCTTTAGAGTTGTTGGCATGAATTGGCTCGGCCACAGATTCATGGATACGACATACAATGTGTAGCAATGTTGAACAGGTGAGCACTTTCTTTCCAGTGCTGTCTTTGAGGCATCTGTGAGATCTTTCTAGAATAGAGCAGTGTTGCTTTGTTGAGTCAGATTGTTTTTGGCTTAACTGAGCTTTGACCAACTCTGCTGATAAAAGTATTTCTTGTCAGACTCTTGGACTGGCTTTGGGTAACCATCTGCCCTTGCTTCTCCTGCCACTGCAATGTAATGCTCATTTGATATTTTTGTCTCTCCAAGTTGCATCACCTCAGCATGTGCTCCTCAATTACAGTAGCCTCACCTACATATGGTTTTCCGTAGTGCTCTTATTTCTCACGTAATCAGTTTGCCAATGATGCTAAAGTATGTCTTAATTTAGGTACTATAAGTTTTATGTCAGTTTTATTCATTATCACAGATGAACTGTATTGATTCCCAGTTATGCACCAGATGAAACATTAGGATCTCTTCTTGCACAATAGTATAGTAATGCAACGTGCTGCTGCTGCTGCTGTTGAAACTCATTATTCCGATGTCCTTCCCTCGTGTCAAGGAAGCCCTCCAGCCAGCCTGTGTTACATGATGACCTCGTGATCAGTAGACAATGGATGCTGAATGCTAATCAGTCTGTGAATAGGCTTTGCCATTATAGAACCATTGCTATTCTGTAAGATTACTATATAGCAGCCAATATGAATAGATTATTTAGTTACTTTACATGTCTCATTAATTATATAAAATTTTTATAAACTTTATCATGTTTTGTGTGCTGTCAGGTTTTCTTTTGCCTCTGGAGCTGATGAGAAAGTTATTAGGATATTTCAAGCACCTAGAAACTTTCTTGAAAATTTTCAGACTCTTACTGGAGCAGATGTGTCCGAAGCATTAGAACAACTGGTAATATAGATAGTACAGTTTTGGTAGAAGTTCTAAGCAAATTGTTATCCTTTTATTTATTGCATTTTTTCTTTTAATTTTGTAGGAAAAATCAGCCAAAAATCATTATCATATTTTTTGTTACTCTCTTATCAAGTGTATATGTATATATTTTGATAATTTATTTTTGTGCTCTTTTAAGTTCATGTGGTAAATTGTGTGTGTGTGTGTGTGTATATATATATTATATATAGTTAGTTAGTTAACAAGTCAATTTCTATAGTGCAAAAAACTTGGAAGAAGGCCAAAGTCAGGAGTGCTTTACAGTTCATACAACGTCTGATAAAGGTGAGTTTTGAGTTTCTTTGCGAATAATTCCGGGTTCGACTCTCTTCCTACGTCACTAGGTAACGCATTCCAAAGAATAGTATTTCCTTGTGTGAACTATCTTTCTCCAAATTTCACTGTCCGTGAAGGAGGAGGAACAACCAACTTGACATCTCGGCCTGATCTGAGCTGAAGACACCTGTTATTAGACAGAAGTCGGTGAACCAGGGCTACCAAGTAGTCCGGGAAATACGGATGTGCAAGGCCCAGAACGTTAACATGTACCTCTTAAAGGCAATACGCTCTGGAATGCACAACCAGTGTAATATGTCTTTAAGGAAAAGGGAGATGTGTACTCCCTTTCTTACTCCAAAAATAACTTGGGCGGAGGCATTGAGAATCATCTGAAGTTGACAATGTTGGTAGCTAGGCAGGCCCCAGAGAATACTATTACAATAGTCAACTCTGGTAACAACAGAAGCACGAACCAGAAGAGTTGCCGTCGAGGCTGGTAGGTGGCGGCGTATCTTCCTGATCCTATCCTTTGGAGTTGGTAATAGCAGGATCGGATAACATTGCTGAAGTGACCATCAAACGCAAGGGATGAGTCAATGTGAACTCCCAGTAGGCGCACATCAGTTGAAGGAGGAATGCACTCTCCATCAACCAGAAACGGTTCGCAACTAATCAAATGCCTTTTCCTGGGGGTCGAAAACCAAATGAACTTCGTCTTACCAGGATTGAGTGCAGGTTGATTGACATCGGTCCACTTCTTTATCCTGGTAATACAATCACAGATGCGAATATGAAGTCCCTAAGTATCTGTGGGGAGGCAGAAAGAGTAGATTTGCAATCGCCAGCAAATATTATATATATATATATATATATATATATATATATATATAATGGAAATGTGCTGGGAAATTATAGATATGAATGTAGATTAGAAAGTAGCCTCCTTCTAAAAATACACTTCCAGAAGCATGTAGCCAGAAGAGCACTTATGACTTAATGATGGCATGATATTTTACTTCTTGGCAGGGATTTGTTCTTTGGAACTCACTTCTAATGTAGTAAACAAATTTATTTATTTTTGTCAATGTACCCTGTTTGCCTACATACTTTTAGTCTTTGCACAATTGTTTGATGGCTCCGCAATGCACATTGTGGAGTCAGTCTTTTCTAAAAATATGTTACCAAATTAACTTTCTGCATTCATATAAACAGAGGTGGCTGTCTGCAGACGATGAGGCCAGACTTGTGTCAAAAAATCATGTTTTTGCTTTTTTTGCATTTTGCATTTTGCCATTGCCTATATACTTGCTTAGTGATGCGGTCAATTGTATGAGCATCAAACTGCTTTGCCTTTGTTATATTAAGAATATTTAACTTTATGACTATGGCCACCTGGATGTTGCATCCCGTGCTTATGGCTTTATTTTCATGTGATAAGCTGACCAAAGTAGCAAGTCATTGTTGTAGAATTTTGTGATCTATATTGCTATGCTTTTGACATTTTGTTACAACAGGAAATTAGTCATGTGGCAGAGGGTGCAAGTGTTCCAGCCCTTGGTTTATCAAACAAAGCAGTTTACAGCAGTGATTCAAAATCCTTAAGAATCGAGCCAAAGGGAAACAATGAATATTCAGAAAGCTATTTTGCACCACAAATTCTGACAGGTTTGTGCTTTGAAAGATTGTGAATCACTGTTTGTATGTGTATGTTTCATATTTGTTATCAGTACCATACTTAGCAGTCAGTGCAATGCAGATGTGTACATTCATGTGCATGTACACATCAATCACATTTATATATCTAGGAATGTGTTGCACTTAGGGAGCTAAAGATGAGGAAGTGTGATGATTTTTACTTGAAAGTAGCTCTGTCCATCCTGATGTATTTTCACAGCAAGCATAACAGTATTTGACCTAAAAATTGTATGTGTTTGAAACACTACAGATTTTTGGCCTGAGAAGAAACAGATATTAGTAGAACAGTTAGAATTGTTAAAATAATTTGCTTTTGAAAATATATGTTGATAGTAATGTTTTTAGCACCACCAACCGAAGAAAATCTTTTGCAAAACACTCTGTGGCCAGAGGAACAGAAGCTCTATGGTCATGGATACGAGATATTTGCTCTTGCATGTCATCCAAATGGATTAGTGCTTGCATCAGCATGTAAGGTATTCAAAATCAGTTTTAATATCTATTATAGTTATCAGGTATGCCAACCTGTGCTATATTCTGGGTGGTACTGCCACCAAATCAAATTTTTAAAATTTCCCTTATTCTGCATACTTAACAAATCAAATTTTTTAAATTTCCTTATTCACATCTGTGTGTATAAGTATACATGTGTGTGTGTGTGTATATATATATATATATATATATATATATATATATATATATATATATATATATATATATAAGTGTACATACAGGACAGTTTTGTACTACATTTTAAAATCATTGCTTGAAAAATATCTTTAGAATTTGTTGCAAGAGATAGCACATTTTGAAGCATTCTTTTGTTATCTGCAGGCTACTAAATCGGAGCACGCTTCTATTATTTTGTGGAACACAGATTCTTGGAGAATTCTGACCAGACTTGAATCTCATTCTCTGACTGTTACACAGCTTAGGTTTTCACACAAGGGAGACTTTCTTTTGTCTGTTTCTCGTGATAGAACGTGGTCCCTATTTCAGAAGTCATCTGTTGATCTGTCAGGTTAATATTTTTAGTTGTTGGTTGTAAATAAATTGTATGCATCTTCAGCATCACTATTCTTTGCTAAAGATCTCATGTTTAATTTAAAATTTTCCCTAACCCTAGAAATAATTCTTGACCTTTTTTTGCTCGTCAGGGTAAAAAAAGAGCATTTACAACGTTTTTTTTTGCTCGTCGGGATAAAAATTATCAGCTCGAATCATAAAGATGCCCCGGGCCCCACAACACAATGGTTGAGGCTTGATTTGACCGGATGGACATGTGATCAATTGTGATTTTATCACTCTAAAGTTTCAGTGGCAGTGCTCACTCCCCTAAATTATTGATTATCATGCATTTTTGTTTTAACCAATATTGTTGCTAATAAACTATTGTTTGTATAGAATCTAGTATACCTGAATTTTTCAGTGACAGTGTGTAATTTATGAGTGCAGATATTGGTTTGAAATAAAGGATGATTGCTTTTGTTTACACAGAAAACCTTTACAAGAGAGTTGCCTCCAGTGATAAAAAAACATCTGTACATAGTCGTATAATATGGGCATGTGCTTGGACCCTGGATGATCAGTATTTCATAACTGTTTCCAGGGACAAACGGGTAATTGACTATAGGACAACTTTAGAGTTAGACACTGTTCAGATTATGCAAACTTAAGCTATTTGAATAGTGTTTTTGAATAGCAATGGAGATAATAAATGCTGTGACATTAAGCTGATTTGACTGCATTGACATGCTGAAATGTCTGTACAGTACATCGTTTGTGTGTGTGTGTGTGTGTGTGTGTGTGTGTGTGTGTGTGTAGAGGTCTATTCTTTTTCAAAGGTATTGTATTTTATCTTTTACCTTTTAAAATTGCATTTTGTATATTTTAATTTGTTTTATTGGTTTAGGCTGTTGTATGGGGTGCAAAAGATAATCAAAAGACTGGAAGAGATGCTCCAAGCTGTCTTGCCAACTATGGTGTATGTTCTCATTGCCTTGAATTGCCAGATTCTATAACAGCAGTAGATACAGCCCCAACGAAACTGTCAAATAACTCGTAAGTTTTAATTTTGTTTCTTTTATAAGTGTAGTTTCTTTGCTTACTTCAACCTGTATATCTCATGTGTCTTAGCAGATTTAACGGTATTCTGAGGGTTTGTATATCAAAATGTTAACCATATAAAATGCTGTTATTGACAGAATTCATGGCTTTGTCTCTGGTGCCATTTTGAAAGAACTTAAATTTTCTTTTGAGAAAATGCTGATTAAGTGATTGATCTTTTCTATTTACAGCTACTTAGTGACATTTGGTCTGGAGTCTGGTGTGATTTGGTTTTACTCTTGGTCACCAGAAACAAATCAATCTAATGATTCTTGGTCACCTTTATTCTCCATGACACAAAGGCAGGCATTTTTTTAATACATGATTACTAGAATGAGCAGATGGTGTCATAATCCAGTAACTACTGCTAGACCTGCAAGTCATGAGGTTCTGAGTTCAAACCTCTGCCATAAGAAACTTTTCATTTGTTTCTGCCTGAGGTGCTCCTCCAATCAACTCAGCCATTAATGAGAACATTGGGTGCTTACTAAGTGGCTGGAAAGTGGTATGGACTATTGAAGATGCTCAGTTGCTCACCCTTTAGTTCTCCTATGGGTAATTAGCCAATAAAGCAGTCTTTATCCTATCTTTTACAATACAGAGTGGAGTACTGTTGCTGCTGATGCATTTATTATTAAGCCAGATATTATTTTTATATCTGAGATCAGACATAATCACTAATGAATGAGATACATTGTACTGCATAAACAGTTTGCTGATGCTGTGAAATTTTAATCATTCCATTATAAACAAAAATGTTTAGCGTGTTTTGGAACTTTTAGAATTGTGTGATATTCACTAATATATAAGAATGACATTGAGTCAGTCAAAAATTTAGTTTGGCTGCATTTAGACTCAACTGAAATTCCTATTCTGGGGCAAATATTCTTGATCAGTCACTGATTGAAAATGCAAATATTAGCTATTAATTTGTGTACGACATTTCAATTTATCATATAGAAAGATATATTAAAGTATTTATCAAATGAACAGTGTGATGAACACTCCTGTACATCAAACAAGTTATCTTGTGCTTGTAAGATATAAAAATTAGAAACCTTGCTTAGTGTATCGACCAATTATTTCTCTGCCTTCAGTAAATGTAAATTATGCATTTGTGTTTTGAAGCATGGCACACCATCTTCCTATTAAGCGACTTCAATTTCGACCACAGAAGATGGCAACAGAAGATGATTTTCTAAAAGACAGCGTTTTTGAACTGGCTAGCTGTTCAGAAGACAATTCAGTGAAAATATCAAAAGTCACCATATTAAAATAAGACATTCTTTAGCATTAAAAAATTCATAAACTGTCTTTACTAAATGGAGTTTGTATTTAAATTTTCAGTCAGTTCCTTAGTTTCACAACTTAATTTGCTTGAATCTGGTCTATCAGTGCAAGGTTCGACTTCACTAGCAATAGGATTTGAAGTATCACAGTTTGTAGCATTAGGTACAGCTACATATGCTAATGGCTTTCGAATAAACAGACGCATATCGCAATAGTCCAGTTTAGATTTCTGAAGGTGAAATGCTGGAGTAACCCACTGACCACAAGGACACTGCTCACCTAAAAAAGCAAGTTTCATAATTTGGGTTAAGCAATTAATATCAATGAATATTGAGGATACAAGTGCACAGTATTGCAGCTTACAAATTGTGGCCACACCTTCTGCACCCTTATAATCTAGCTGATACTTCAAGACGTCATTTTTACCATTTTTGAATCACAAGTTGGCCATGCAATCTTTCAGTTTCACTATATAACATTTAGTGTAAATGCAGATATATTTGTACAAGGCAATATAGTGCTTATGTAGTGCTTTGATAATGCATCAGCCTATAGCACTATGCAGACCATAGCAAAGTCCACTTTGTGCTGGTGGACATGTGAGGCAATCTCCATACCATAATGTTGAAGCCAGTTTCTCCAATCATTTAAACTAGACCCAACACTACAGAATGATCCACAAACATCCAAATATGCTAATATAATATATACCATGCATATATAGTTCTGAAGAACAGAATGGCAATGATTTTATTCACCAGTTCAATAGCTGAAGTTGGAGTCAATTCAATCGTTATTATTAAACTTGACAATTTCTTAAGCGCAGTAACATAGCTAGGTGGCTAAAGTCAAAGTCGCTGTACAGGGAACGAAATGTTAAACAAATGCGTCTTGAGATGTAGGAACCGATCCAGAGATCTCAGTTGTCACAGCCTTCGGGAGCAGATTCCACAATGTCGGGTTGCCACGCCGAAAGGAATCATGCCTTGAATAACATTCAAGTACATAATTAATTATCACTAATGAATTTATATGTATTTGTGCTCACCTGCCCAGGTGAAAGATCCAATTTTTCCATGACAGTTTGGACAGCTCAGCTACAACAAAGCCATTAAAATTTTAAACAAAAACTACCAGTGACTTCCAACCAAGGTACATCAAACCCAAGGGTTCTGTAAGAGCCAACCAAATATGCATCATACTTGAGAAGTAATGAAAATGACAATTACGATTTTGTATCCACCTAAATTAAAATCTGCCTTTGTTTCAACACTTGGCCTCATAAAACTCGTCTGTGTGACCGCTCTGGATTCTTAGAACTTTCTTTTACTTAAAAATATATTCTGCAAAGGTTTTGAGAGCATTTCCACTCAGATTTAAACGGTGGTTTCCTAAAGATTATCTTTCTAAAAAATGGTATACTGTAGTTAAGTCCTTTCCATCTTATTGCTGTACAGCTTCATACCATAGCCTTGGCAAAGCACTCTACTTGCACTCCTGTTTTTTTATTAGCCTTCATTTGCTTCTTTGTATTCTAATTCAGGGTTCTCCAGATTGAAAAAGTTTCGCAAAATTTTCATTTCTCCGAGCAATGAGTTCTAGGGTTTGAAATATGATAACTACCCCAAATTGGGTCCGATTTCCAAAATTTTTGAACTATTCTGTTCCAATTACCACCCCTACAACTTTGCCGCTAACACAAGTGGGGTCACCACTAAAAAATGTTTGCTATTTAGCTTTGAAAAAATGATTGGCAGGGGGTCCTATCTTAGGCTGTAGAGTGGATCCTACCCCCAAATTTTTTGGGCACAGATGGTTAGAAAGAACAATAAAAATGCTAAACAATGGTGCAAACCTCATTTTTCTAGCTTCTATATAGCCTGAAATTTAGTAAATTTAGAACGTATATGTTCACATTTCATATGAACGCTTTTCCACAAAACTAATTACCCAGACTGGTAACGTCTTGTAAAATTTAATTCCCTTGTTAAAAGGTTAATATATTTAGAAGTGTTAGTTTTTATGTTAAAGTGGCTCTTGACTTTAGCTTTATGCTATGCATACAGCGCTTAATAAGTTGTTAGAAATAATAATAATAATTCCTCATATCTTGCCACGGGTCAGATTAAAGGCCTTGGCGGGACATATCCAGCCTGCAGGTCATACTTCGGAGAATCCTGTTCTAATTCATTATCCTGTCATTTTGCACTGACTACCGGTACATCATTTCCCAAACCTTGCTGATAGCCTGCCCAACTTTCTAACATCAGGGCAGAGTAATTAAATGAGTGGCATGCCAAATTTCAATCAATTCTTTAAAGAAAATCCTGTTTGATGTAAAGAAATGTTGATACTTGAAGATGACTGAAGTTATACAACTCGACAGTTGTTTGAAAAGCCATTAATGGGCCGTCCATAAAGTACATCATGCTATTTTTTGGCCATTTTTACCCCTCCCATGTCACAGACTGTCAAAAACCTCGGACCACCCATTAAAGCGTCTATAAATTACGTCACACAGGTTTTCTATTCAATATATCGAGTTTTTCATTCAATTTTCTGCAGCAAAACAAATATTTAACTTCCGACAATGATAACGAATTTAATTGAGACTCCAAATTTAATGTATCTTGGGTAAAGAAGTGTTAATGATCACTTTAAAATGTCTTTTACTATACTTCCTATCTGGTATATTTAAGGTTTTATTGATAATGAGTGTGATGTCACGCTGTTCCTTACCTCCCAACCCCGTCACAAACTGTCACACTTTCTTAGACCCTTCTCCCTCGAGTGTGACATACTTTATGGATGGCCCCCAATGTTAGAAATTTTTGTCATATGAAAACTTTTTGTACATAATTATAAATAATAAAGAATTGAATACAAACTATAAGTGAGAGCTATACCTTTCCTTTGAGACTTAAAATCATTGGTTGCATCCATGCAACAGGTTCAATAAATATGGATTCAGAACATGATCCACCCATATTTTGCTTTTCCACTGCTGACACAATTTTCACTTTATTATGCTTTTTAAATGAAGAATGGCCAAAGCCAACAATATGAGTCACAATACCACTTTCACGAAACAAAGATCGTCTGAAAACAAGTTATAAAATGTAATAGCAATTTTTGTGTTTCAATTCTGCATTGCTGTGAACACCACAAATGCATTAGATCAAAGATCAAACTTCAAATATGAGGACTTTAAATCCAAAGATTAGGTCTGATTCTGCAAAATAAATGCATGTACTTTTCATTTGTTTGAACTCTACTGCATTTTTAGGATTTGGACTTAAGGGGTAGGATCTTGGGATTTGGCCAACATATAACAATTTGCAGTAATTCACTTATCTGTGTGACCTGTCTAAAATTGCTTTTTGCTTTATTAGTCATTTGTTCAATGGAACCATACCTGAAATGTTACTAAAAAGTGGATCTGGGCATTCCTCAGGTCAGGTCTTCGACCTCCTGCTGTGTCCAGCTATCAACTTCTCCATGACATTTCTCCAAAGTTCTCTGTCCTTTGCTATTTCTTCCAAAGTCAATCGGTGTCTTCCTTCAGTTTTTCTGCAGTCCTGGCGTGAAAATGATGTTCCTTCCTTTAGATCTTCTCCCCTCTGATGTTCAGTTGCAGTCCATTCTTCTTCTCTTTCTGAACTTCCTCATGTGTTCTCTCTCTAACTTCCTCATGTGTTATATATTCTTAGTATAAAATCCTTAGTATTCTTCTGAGCCATTTATTTTCTGTTGCTATTAATTTTTTTCCCCAATTCTTTTTTATGGTCCAAGGTTCACATCCATATATTAGTATTGGTATTACACAAGTGTTGAGGATTCTTAAATTTGTTTTCATCTCAATATCATGTCTTTTGAAAATTTTGGTATGTAGCCTGTTGAATGTAGATCCTGCCATTGCTATTCTTCTTTTGATGATTTGATCTCCAAGTCCGAGCCTCCCTCTGCTTTCAATTCACTTCCCAAGTAAACGAATATCTTTACCATTTCCATTTTTTTCCATTGTGTGTTACTTTTGGCCAATCTCCCGCTTTTTTGCAATTGGCATTATTTTTGTTTTATTAGTGTTTATTTGCAATCCTCGTGAACATGAATTAGAAGAACAAATCATTTTTTAAAGTGATATAAAATTGGAATTATAAATACAACCTTTGTTAAGCTGGTACCAATTGGAAAACTGTAAGAGATATTTTAAAATTTAGAAACCAAACCAAGAAGATAATTTCAACTGCTCTTAAACATAATGTACTCTCAATAAGAATAGAAATTAGAATACTGAGCCAATGTACCGGCATTTCATGCATTTATACACTGCTTCTTCAGTGTGAGTAAGAGACGGATCAGAAGACAAGCAAGGCACAAGATTATCTTCTGTAAGAGTAACTATAAAAAATTTCAAATATGCATTAACAGTGAAGAAAAAACATATACTGTTTCATGTAAATCATAGGTCAGAGCAAGTTTAAATTCAATATGAAAGAAACAAGAATCAATGCAAACAATTCAATCAAAATTTCTGTGATTCAAATGAAAATATTATAAAAATTCTAAATGATAAACACGTGTTTTTTCCCGAAAATGCTTTTCTTTAATCTTAAAATATTTAATTAAATAGATAACATACAAAACATTTGTCAGGTTTTTGTTACTTAATTTGTATGAACAAAACAAACATAATAATGGCTCCTTTCATTTCAGAAATCTAAAATATTTATCCATGTGCATTTACTTACAATTCATCATATGCGTTGCTAATAAGTTCAGACGATGCTGTCTATATCGAAAATCATTTGCATTTACACAATTGCCCATTGCCTCAAAAAGCTCCAGCTGCTGCAGAAACCCATGATTTGGCCTACATAAAAATGAGCAATACTATATAAAAAAATTCAATTTCTTAAATAGGCATTGCTGTAACTAGTTATTTGTCTTGATCAATTACCGGTATATTATTTCTATTGTAGCATTCAAAGAGAAAGCAAATAATATTTTCATAACTAAAATAATTAAGGAGTTTTAATGATATTCAGAAATACTGTTTAGTATTTTACCCATTTGAACATGTCTTTCTATGTAAATTTAACTGGACAATGCTTGACTATCACAAAAGAAGGCATGATTCTAAAACATTGTGCAAACAAACTCATTGCTGCTGTCCTATCAGTTTCTGTCTAGGTGGTGGAGTACATGGGCTTTGAACAGAGCAGACCAGCAAAACCAGATAACAAGTCAAATTCAGCAATCAGAGTTTTTCACATCTGAGAAAAACTTCAATTGTTGGAGTGGATGACCAAAAGGATGAAAAGCAAAGGGACAGCCAAGAATGATGTTGCATAGCTGGATGATGGATGACTCGACATCAACAGTTAAAACAAACAGAAGGAGAAAGCTCAGAACATAGTTGAATGGCAAAGCTACAAACGGATTTGCACAATACAGAGAACAATAATGCATTTAATGCATGATCCATCTTCATCTTACAGACACTTATATGCTATGTTTGTTAATTTTACTTAAAATCAAATTATGAAACTAATTTCTTAATTTATGTTTGCTATCATTATAACATTTGATACGAACAGGTTACTTTCATGTGGGATCCATGATCCCTTCAGTAACCATTTCTTATTTCTTTCTCAACCTTCTGATTAGTTACAATGCTATTATTAGATAAGTCCATAAGCTTATGTACATGTTATTTTGTTCATATTTTATGTAAGTTGTGAAGAAATTATGGAGAAAGAAATAAAGATGTCATGTCAGAAGATGTCATGTCATCCCTACCCAACAGAAGGTCTCATTTTCTTCACAAGCTGCAAAGCTTCTGACATTGTCAGGTCCTGTCTTGACATCAAATAAGCAACAACAACTGTAGCACTTCTTGACTGTCCAGCATAGCTGCAATACATAATATGAATAGACTAAGATAAAAAACATTGTTCCTGTCAAACAGTCTAATATGGTTGGGTGGTTCATTAACTTTTAAAACCTTATGCACTAAGTGGACTATGGAAGGCTTTATAGATAAGCAACTGCAATTTTTTCTAGACCAAATATTGTAATAAAGTGACTGTAAAAGACAGATGCACATGACAAGCATTTCAGTTATATTTATTATAATTCTGTTACACTATTATATAACTACAATGCTATAATTTATTTCTGCATAACTAGTTTCCAGCATATTAAAACATAAATACAACTCTGTAATAAACACTTGATTTAAGAAATTACTTACCTGTAATTAGCAAAAATTACATATAGTAATTATTTGGAATTCTAAGCTCTAAATTACTGCATTTCAGCACTTGCAGCAAGTCTAGCTATATGCAGCATTTACAAACTGAATGTATTTATAGTTCTGAAAACATGGACTTTTTATGCAACAGGCTGCTCTCTTAAATTACAGGCTATGCCATACCCATACCAATGGACAAGGATTCCTCCTGATTTTCTTCCATCATCAATAAAATTGATGCAATCATCAATATGACTTAATATATCAAAGTCCTCAACATCGAGAGCATGAACATATTTGTAAACAAAGCCTTCCTTTGCTTCAAGAACCAATGGTTTACTAAAGAAGAACAGATTTATCTTTATAGAAAAGCATTCTATAACATAGAGTAAAAATAATCATAATTTAATATATAATATTTTATCAGTCACCTCTATCATACTAATGAACTCATTATATTCACGTCTCCTTAGTGCAACCAGTCATAATTTTCATTTCAAGGTAGCAAGCACTAGACAAACAAATGGATGGAACACAAAGATCTATGAAGGCTATCCCGTGAGGAGAAATAACAGAAAATGAAGCGGAAGGAGTAAATCAGCAAGAGATCAGTGCCTTCCCACTAGGACAATTTGAAACCAAAATGTTAAGTACTAATTAGATTTCTCGGCTAAATTAGATAATCAGTCAGACCTCAGATGATAGATGCCTGATGACAGTCTTTTTGTCTGCATGCTGTTGAATCCCATTATATCAAACTCGCTTATATTGAAATCCCACTTATATCAAAGTTTTAGTGCCGGTCCCACACAACACAATGTTAATAGATAGCTAGTAGATACAAAAGAGACACTGATATATCGAGCTGAACTGATCTGTTTGATATAGACGTTTAGTGGTCTGATCAGCAGCTATAGAGCCCTGCTGGGGGGGATCAGATAAGCAAAGATGGAAGAGATAACATAATTATAAAATAGTTGTATAGCCGATCATCTAGCCTCCGCAGAGTTTAGCTATTTAGCCGCAGATCTGACCACTAAACATCTACCGGGTATATCTCTGTTGAACTCCGCCCTCCCCCCTCCGATCGGACCACTAAACGTCTACCGAGTATATCTGGCCGCTGACCGGATCACTAAAAGTCAATATCAAATTGAGATCAGTAGATCAGCTCAGCTCAGCAGATTATTATTATCCTCTTTTGCATGTAACTAGACTGCAACTGCTTTAGTCTCTCTTGCTCCAAACTTTCACTGCATTGCATCTTTAGTCGGTGCTTCCTCAGTTTCATCCATGCTTTGTTTTTAGCCCGTCTCTTCCGAGACACCAGACTTCCTCGGTACCTCTCTAGTAACCAATGGAAGCTTTTTTGGTAACTGCTTTGTTTTGGTATTGTTGAATCTATAACCATTGGCATGCAGTTTTTAAATATTATCCAGCTCTCTTCAGTATTTTTACCCTTTAACATGTCTGGTATGTTCAAGTCTACAATCACCTTCCTGACCAGATCGTAGTTTCCTCTTAATTCTTTTTATTTTGGTTGAGTGCGCTCTCAAATTCTCAAATGAGCGACTGATGAAATACAATTGCGTAAAATGCAATGACGCAAAATATATTAGGTGTTTGCTCTCAAAATATCCAGGCAGATTTAAGTTTATAAAAATTACGCTTTGTTTTAAAATAAACAGAACATACTCAAATGAAGTCTTACCAATCAACAGTTAAAATGTGAGATATGCATTTCTTATCGCGCAAATCTCTACTGTTACACGCATTATCTAAATCTCCAAGATATAACTTCTCGAAAATGTAAGTCATTTTAAGCAAATTAATCTTTTGTTTCCAAATTATGATTCGTGTCACGGAAAATTCATGAAAAAATAATTTTCCTGATCGCTTATCGTTACTGAGCGATAATTGTTGTTTCTGGAATGTTTGTAGTATACAATAAAATTTTTTCTTTTATAGCACCAGTATTTTATCGGGTAAGTTTGGTTTTAGTTAGAGTCTTGTATAAGTAACTGCATGACATGAGTTAAAAAAGTCTCACTTAGGGCTAAAACGGCGAACAGAACGTCAATCAGACAACTGTAAAGCAATGGCCTTGTTTTTGATCAAACTGGATCAACTTCTATAACTTTGGAACTCAATTCCACTATCCCTCTGCTGTCTACACCATGGTAAAATAACAAATTCTGAGTCACAATTTCCTTTCTTTCTTGCAACATCTCCTCAAGTTTTTCTTTCTAAACCCAAAGCATTACTCTTCAGAAATAATATACTCCATAGCAGTAACCTCCCAACCACAATTACCCTTTGGAATAAATTCCCTACACGAACGACCCCCATCTTTGGCTATAGCTAATTCATACTAAGATTAGGCGCTTAAGAACAAGGAGCTACTGCGGTGCAGAGGCGTAGCGAAGGTATCCGACGCCCGGGTGCAAAGTGTACCGTTGGCGCCTCAACACTGACGACGAGCAAAATAAAAAGGGTCGTCACATCGTTCTCTCGGCGCCCCTCTCCATAAACTCCTGACAAACAAAAAAGGTTGCTGCACTTGTTTCTTCTTATTTATTATGGATTTAACTTACCCCAAAATCCTGATTTTGGCGCCCCTCACCTCGGTGCCCGGGGGCATATGCCTCTGCCCCTAAAACCTCTTCTTCAAAAAAATCACGATGGTATCAGTGGCTGCTGTTCAAGGTTTTTCTGAAAGGCCTGTCATTAGAAATTTACAAGATTTTACTTACTTACTTACTTCCTTATAATTGTCCAGAAACCGTTGAAACACAATACATGCAGAAATAGCAGTATATGGTATATTATAAAATGCTATAATCACACATTGAGCTACCAAGGGAGCTAATGGGTTGGACTCATACTTTGAATATGCCAACCCATCTTGGAAATGTCTAAGCAGTAGAGGAAGGCGAGTTTGTCAAACTTAGCATGATTTAAAGTGGCTTAGAAGGCATTACTGCCTGTGTGAAAACCACTAGGGTCACTAACGGGGCTTGAACCCACTCCGTCAGCCTGACGCTCCAGCACGTAACCCATTCTGCCATCTTCCGTCAGCACCAATTGCAAAATTTGTGCATTGAAATATTTGCGTAAAATAGAAAGGGCATAATGATCTAAAGGTAAAATGTGCCAAGCAAAATAAGATGGTCTTATATTATTCTACAATTGGAATTCTACTCATAATATATCACATGTCAGCAAAATACAGCATGATACAGCAACATACAAAAAATCATTTGAATTGCGGAATTATTATGACTTAATTTCATGCTTTGGTTGAATTTGTAATAGGAACACAGAAATGAAAAACTTTCAGGCTGATGCCCAGAGCATTATATCAAAGAGTTATGATGCAATAAAATAACAATAAAATTCAAACGGAGTCAAAGTTATATTCTGCATATTTATTTAACACATAATAATTTCTCGTATAAAATACAATTCTAGCATTCAGAATAAATTTCACTTATACGCAGCATGCAGGAATCAAAAGAGCACGCAAACCAAAGAAACATACATATGCATTCATATTTAATAATTAAAAACAGAAGTTAACTAATTTGAAAAACAGCAGATCCAATCAAGTACTACTGAAACACCGGAGCAACCAATCATATGTGCAAATGATTGCTAACACGACATTTCCATTCAAACAGACCCAAAAAGAAACATTTGATTCAAGTAAATAATTATATAGTACTGTATAAGTATCTATAAATTTTATATTATTGTTATTATTGAAGACATTGTTAAGAATGACTTTACTAACATTTTATTATTCACTGAAGTATTATGTAAAAAAATAGTACGTTTGATTTAAATTACTAACATTAACTAATTTCTTAAATTAATTTGAACACCATGTTAATCATCCGTGATACTATATAGCTGGGTTGATCATCTTGCAGCATTTTCCCCTTAGAATCTTAGAGCAGCCTATTTCTCATGTCTGTGTGTAAATCAGGATACTGAGTTGGCTAAGTCAGATTGATTTTCGGAAAATATAGAAATATAAATATAATAGGTCTTGGCTAACTATACATTACAAGAAATGTGTATGTATATTTAACAGTGTAGTTGATGAAACTCAACAGATCAGCTTCCTTTCCAATTAATTTAGACTAACAAATGCCAATCAGCACAATCCATACAAAATTCCAGTCTCTAAGTGAAATCTAAAATGGCAATCTTACTGAACTGATGTGAAACATCAAAACTAAATAACTTTAGCTGTTAGGTGGAAAAGGCCACAAAGTGAAAGGCAAATGTTACATCAGAATGCAACAGACCACAATTCAAGATACTAAACAGATAAAGAGAAAAATGAAATAGACCATCAACATACCAAAAACAAATAAACCTAAATTCATAACACTGTATTTCTAAACTAACACATAACACCACAACTTCTGTCATCAAATCAAACAGCTATTGATTATAAAAATATGCATCCTACAAAACTAAAAGTACTTGTATGACTTAATATAGCATGAGACTGCATATGATCATATAGTAATTATATGTCCTAAAATATGATTAATCTAACTTATCTACATCTGATAAGAAACGCTTGTTGACGGTATAACATATTTTGGCATAAAACAATATCCAAGCTTTCGGATATGCATGTAAATAAACTTGCACCAAACAATTTAACTAACATCGAGTTTCATAAAGGCCACTCTTCCCAATGTATCGAACCCATTTAACAACATCGTGGTCACTGTAGTTGAGTTTTGGCTCAAACACTTTCAAGTAACGAACTTTAAAGCCTGATGGTGCAAATGGAACCTAAAAATAAAAATACATAGAAATTCATCACATGGCCACAAAAGTCTATACTTCAATTGAGTTTCAACTCGAGCCACATTCTTGATGTTTTGCTTCAAGAAGTTGGGTGACATATTGGTAGCCATGACAAGAGCAGACTGCAAAGCAAATAATTAATAAAACCTGTTATGTGTCACACAAACACGCGCGCGCGCGCGCGTACACACAAGAATGAAACCATATCCCCTGATGTTAGAGCTCATGTACCGGTATGTAATTTTCAACTCCATCACTCTCTTGGCAAAAATGAAGCTGGTAAATAGGGCTGTATTCTAGATCTTTGACATAGAAAAGAAAACATCTATCCTGAAAAACTACACTGAAGTGAAACATAAGCCAGCTACTACGGTAACTACTGCAGCTGCCGGTGGTTTAATTATGGTTTTATTGTGGTTTTTTTGCAAAACTGTCCCATCTATGTGACAATTTTCGTGGTCTCCATTATCATATCATCCCCAAATACCTGCCATCATATACCATACAACCTGCATATAGCAGTAACAATAAAGCAGTAACAATTTCATCAAGAAATACAAAAATATGCTAAATATACTTCAGAAAGCTTAGAATCAAATTTTACCAAACTTCTGTGATTACATTGATTTGATATATGCAAATAAAAATATTCTATATATACATCTAACTCACAAATTTAAACAAATTACTTTAGAATAAACAACAGTGGTCACATTATATAATATAGAAATATACACAAGAAACAATAATTGAAATATAAGTTAAAAATCACTTTAGTACCTCAAAATTCATGGAAATAGGTGGACGGGTCCATTTCTTTCCCTCATTAGTACTTAGTAGCTCAATCTCGGCACTCAACTGACATTCCTTCATGCCTCCCATTCTCTTTATTCTAAACAGTAAAAGGTAACAATCTTAGACATAGCAGCATTATTACAATTATTATAACAATATAGAGGATGCTAATAAGAAAGGAAGACCACACAAGGAATGGTGTGATGATATTGAAGAATGGCATGGAAGCAGTTTACAGAATCTAAGTCACAGAGCAAATTAACAGGAAAGAATGACAACAACAGACTGTAGAGATGGCATTATACATCAACGAGCGATGAGTCCCCCAGACTCAGTTAATTGTGATGATGATGATGATGATGATGATGATGATGATGATGATGATGCTTCCCAGGTTGATAGGAAGGGAATTGCATAGTGATGAAGTGGCAGATACAAACAAGCATGCATGAAGAAGAATCTCCAGAATAGAATCAAATGATGAAAGCAATGTCCTCCTGTGCTCATTAATATCCAGAATCAATGATTTTCGAGGATAATCCAAGGTGACACGGTTCTAACATTTCCAAAGCACCATTCACATCCTAACTAAAATGACCTGAAAAAGCATTCAATGTGCAGCTGACATTTGTGAAGAATACAATTAAAGGAATTACTTCCAAACAATGGCATTTTCACTGGCTTTGTATTTTGCCTTTCCTTTCATACAGATCACCTGAACTCCACTGGTGTTAAGAGGCGTAGGAATACGAACCTGAACAAATAAGCACTCAATGTCAGCGTCTGGACACCACAAACATAACGAGGTCTTAAGTCTTTTCAATAGCAATTAATTCAATGTCTTTAATTTGATGATAAAAACTATACTGGGGTGGCCAAACTGAGGCTCGCGAGCTGCATGCGGATCTTCTAGAAGAAACTGCAGTTTATGAAATGTTTAAAACATTTTTTGAGCAGATTAACGTGATAGAATATGACAGCAAAAAATCGAATGAATCCTATATGAGCATGGATCCTTGAATAGGACGCACAAGTTGTAATTATAAATGTAATAATTTTGCCTGTGTGAAAAATTTATCACAGACCCCATAAAAAAGCAGCAGAGATTTAATGAAATTTTTCAAAGAATTTGATCACATTACCTCGTTTTCATGTCTAATTGTGGCAATGCAGCTTCAAAGTTTTGAAAATTGTCATTTGTGGGTCGCACCTTCCATGGGTTTGGCTACCCCTGAACTATAACATGAAATTTGAAATTCAATCAAGTGAATATTTGAAAGAGGTTTTACTACTCACCTCAACTTTCTGAGCCAAAAGTGATGGCTTAAAGTTTGACTTGACCACTACTTTAACTTCCATTTTATGGCGACCAACCTCACGCACAAGAGGTATAACACGGAATGGAAGACCAATGTCCTTTGTTGTGCGGTAACTGCAAGAGTTAAATTCAAAAATGCAACCAAACAAATGTTATATTAACTACTTAAATAATTTCATATATAGATAAAACTATTGGCAAACATATGTCACTAGGTACAACTGTCTGAAAAGGCCTTGGTTCTGTAAAAGCCCTGACAAAACAAAACTATAGTGATAATTTACGAGGAACATTTAATCAATCAAGCAACATGTAAATTGCATCTAAGCCTTAAAAATTACACAGAAAATTGCATCTAAACTTCCACATACTTTATGTATACACAATGCATCAATGCAGGCTAAATCTGTAAGCTCCAATATATCATTTGTGCAGCATATTATAAATACAAAATAACTGTAAAGAATGATAGCAAAGACCATTTGCACAACTGAATACGATATTTTAAACGCTCCACTCACCGCATCAATTCAAATTCTCCATCTGGAGGAATGAAGCTAATACTGTGCTCTGTCTCAAATTTTGACAACTTGACACACTGATGGAACTGACAGTCGTCAATGGCAATTGCTGTCTTTGTTGAACTCCTGAAAATGAAATTTACTATCAAATACAGTTTCCACAATTCCTTTTTCAACTGTATAAAAGAAGCTTTTTGTTCAATATATGCAGTATTTCAAAAGCAAAAAGCATATACACAGAAGATATTCTATGCCTAAAAGAGGCATTATGGTGCTTTTGCTTTGATTTTACAGTAAAATTGTTAGATAAGTAATCTTCACTTTGACAATGTATGTCAACATTAGAATATTTTTATCGAGATATTCTATACTGCTTCATAATTGACTGTAAGATTATTAAACTTTCAAATCTTGATGAGCACTTTTTCTTTCTAGAAATCTATTCCCATAATTAAATACCACGATCGTGGCATAAGTCATCTCCTTCAATTGTTTAGGAAGTACTGTACAAAATGAAACAAGGTGTAAGATGCAATCAGGACATTAAAAGATGACGTGTCACAGAAATGAATGTCATGACAAGATAACTCAAAATTTGCAGAAGCAAATCTATCAGCAGAAACACCAAACTCAATTTGTGCTGAGGATTGATCTAGAGCAATCTTGGAAAATAAACAAAACTGAAAAAATCAGAATACAAGCATTTGAAAACGAATGTATGAAAAAAATGCTTCATATATGCTATTTGGATTTCATATCCACAAAAAATCATATCAGATGATCAACAAACAACAGGAGTGGATAGCATATGAAGAAAAGGAAACTGAATTTTCCTGGACACATACACATCAAACTGGAGGACATAACTGTAAAGATGCAATACTGTCAGGACTCACAAAATGGTCAGATACAGGGTCATCATAGAATTATCTGGACTGATAACATGATGAAATAGACAAAATGAAAAGGATCTGCAATTCTGCATTGTTAGCAACACTGGGGGACTGAAGAAAGTGTGTGTTTTGTGTGGGGTGTTTGTCCATTACTGCAGCCAACCTCTGCAGGGCAACAATGGCGATTGAATTGACCTGACAAAGTAATGGCAATTTTTCAATTTAGTAATCAAAAGGAAAAATACAATTCTGGACAGAATACTTACGATTTGCTCAGATCCTCCAAGGCACTTCTGCCCCGTGATGAGTCCACTACCAATTTGTCATTTATACCAAATTTACATTCTGGCATTCCACTCAGGTAGCTTTTCATCACAACACGTGCTGCAACATGTGCGCTGAGCACCTGACCTGCAAAAACAATTGTCCATACAGATCAAATCACCAATAATTAAGCAAATAGTCAAACAGAATAGTCAGCTAAGTCACATACAATACTGTTTCAAAAACTTTCTAATAAACCTCAATTTGAACATCACGTTGTGTCATACTCCATCATTGCTATGTGGCAGTTGGCTGCACAAACTGGTAAGTAACATCATTGTCTTGCTAGCATCATCAACAGCAATAATATCATCAGCAAAAATATTGCTGTTGATCACATCATCTAAGTTATTGAAGCAGTCAGGTTTGCAAAAGGGAAAAACCTCAAGAAAGAATAAGTGCCCATCAAGTATATTTCAATTTCATAAATCAGTTTGTCAATTGCAAAACAGTTTGATATCTCTTGATTAAAATTTTTCTCCTATTGACATGAAATGTCAAAGTGAAGATTTCTTATCTAATATTTTGTACCTTGAGGTGACATTAGAAGATTAACACTTTCCAAAACATCAAGAAACAGTTCATTACGACGATACTTGATGCCTTCACGACGCCAGCCAATCTGTCCAGTTACCTGTGATGTTATCTGACTTGTCTCCTCTTTTGTCTACAAATAATACCGATAGAGATAAACAGGAAAACTTTTATAATTCTGGATTCACAAGGTTAGATCATCATTTCTATTTACATTTCTAATCCAAAACTCCAACTCATTATTCTTATCACATCTCAATGCTTTTCCATCATATAATCAACCATGACATGTCTAATTATTAAAAACACAAAAAATATTTCTTTAGAGTAATGTATCTTTCAAACAATTTATTACAATGTGCATAATATAACATTTCATTACACTCATTAGCTCAACAAATGTAAAAGACCATAAAAAACACAAAACAGCATGTAATCATGTAGAGATTCAATATTTTTCAAAATAAAGGCATGTCATTATACAACATCCAACCAGGTTTAAGCACAATGCACCACCCAGTTGATGACAATCACTGTTGTATGCAAATCACCAAAACAGCTCTCACTAAGAAGTGATGCCATCTGAGTCAAACTTAATGGGTTGAAATCAAACACAATAATCATTCACAGACCTGAGATTTTATTCCTGCTTGAGTAATAAAGGTTTTCAATATTCCCATATCAGTATTCTGAGGATATCCAAAGTCGAGAATTTCTGAACACATAAGCAGACAAATTTTTATAAAGAAAACTGAACATGACAAAAGCAGTTAGATAATGTTAAATAACAGAAAGCATTTTACCAGAGCTTTTATCAATAGCTAATTCAAGTGCAAGAAACTTTCCAAGGGCCACCATTGTTGAGCTGTTTCTGTGCTGCTGCCAGACAGAGCTTCAGAACACTCCAACACAACACACATTACTGTACAGTACCTATAAATAACGTTAATTACTATAATCCGCAGTAAAAATATTTTAAACAATTCACTACAGAAATCAAAGGAACACCAACCATCGAGTAATTCATATATGAGAACAAAATTGTTCTTTATGTTTTCTTCTGTAACTTTTCCAAAGTAAGATTGCATGATTGTCACCATCTTGATTAGGAATTCAAAAACCATTGCAGCATTGACATTCTGCTTAGTAACTGCAGCCAACCAGACATTATATCGCTTAATGTGAAAGAAACTTGTTCGAGCAATATTTGTGACAGGGGACCGTACTTGTTGTCGAGCATGAATGACGTTCACTCTAAAGGCATCTACGGCATTTCGACTGAAAAAAAAGTTCAAACTGAATATTCAACAAATTTAAAATTAAAATATTTTGGATGCTAAAAAGTGGATAAACTGAATATTTTAGCCTTTATAATAAAATTATGTTATGGGTGGATTCTATGTCTCATATTGCAAAAAGTCAGCTTTAGATTACACAGACATCATCAATTCATCATGTAATATGCAAAAACACATTTTAGCAAATCACTCAGTGAAAACTAAAGAAGTTCAGGCACGTCTTCAGAATAAAGGACAATAAGCTAATAAAAGGAATAATATTTGGTAACATGGAAGGCAAGACAAGGAAAGGCAGACTGCCAATAGAATGGGCAGATAACATTAAGGACTGGTTCAAAGAAGATCTGCACACCATACAGTGGTTGCTTTACAGAGGAAGAAGTGGTAGAATATCTTTCAACATATGACCAGGGCTTTTTTCAGTTGGAATGCACGGGAACAACGTTCCCACACCTTTTTTGCCAGATTGCATATATAATTATGGATATGTAATGATGAGTTTGGGGAAGTACAGGTACAGCGTTCCCACACCTGTTTTTGTTGAAGAGTAAAAAAGGATGAGTTCAAAAAACCTTTTTTCCAAGAAAAAAGCATTGCATATGACAATGCCCAGTGAGAGATGGAGGAGGAGTATTCAAATCTGATTCAAAGAAATTAAGCCAAACAACGAAATGGCCACCTTGTCATCATATACAAATATATCTAAAATCATGTTTTGCTTAATTATTTCAAACTAGAGAGCAGCATGGAGATGGCAATGGCAGTAAAACCACTATAACCATGGTCCATGGTAATCCCCAACAGTAATGGGGACAACAAATAAGGCAATCCCACAGAAATAATGGAGACAATGTCCACAGTAATACCCTGGGGATGTTGATGCCTGTACTCCAGTACAGTGCACAGTGTGTTTAAATAAGGTGACTAGAAATGCTGTTTCAAGCGTGTGCCAAATACCAGCCAAAGTAATATAGTAATGCCTAGGTTGTTATGAAAATCTGGTAAAGACTTTTGTCATTTTTGTTTTGTTTTTGACTTTAATGACTTAGAACTTACACAGAAAGTGTCAACTAAATTCCTGGGAGTAATAATTGATCAAAATCTTGATCGGAAGGAACATACAGACCTAACTGTTAATAAAATATCCAAAAACTTAAATATAATTAGACACTTAATTAAATTTATTACTAAAAAAAGCAATTCTTAACTTATATTTTACCTTAATTCATCCCTACTTAACATACTGCAACATTGTCTGGAGCCTTAACTATAAAAATCTGATTTAAAATCCAAATATTAAAAAATAAAGCTATTATTCTAGCTACTAACTTCACCCAATATGCCAATGCCTAAAATTTACTTTAAAAATTCAACATTTTAAACCTATATGAAATACACAAGCAACAAACAGCTATTTTGTGATTAAAAACATAAGCATTGATTGGGGTGAAGAATGGAACATCGAGACAAGTCAAGTCATGTTGTTCAACAACAGTCTCACATCATTTGTCCTCCATTGTTGACAAACACACAAGATCATACTAACTGAAGAACTATTGTTGAAAGAAGCAGTTTGGCAATACCATTGATTTGTGTACACAAGACAAGACCAACGTCGGCTACATTACTATAAGAGCACGTTACTTGCGACTCAAAATGGCATATGAGATCAGTTGTCTTACATTGATAATTTATAATATATATATCTATGAATTGCCAGGATAAAAGTGTTGCACATAATCAAGTGGAAAGTATGGAATAATTACATGGAGATGGGGTCAATCAATCATCGATCAATAAACTTCTATGGTGGCACTATCATAATACCTAGGGCATCAGCCGATGGCACAACAAATCCAATCCAAAATTGATCCAGGTCAAGCCAGAAGGTCAGTTTGATCAGTGGGAGAGCAATCTAAGGATGATAGGTCAGGCCAAACAGGTATGCCTTAAGATTAGATCTAAGAAGTTAACATGCTGATTTTATGAAGTGATGCTGGTGATCAGGGCTTTTTTTGTGCCGGAGCGAGGCCGAGCGGCGCTCTGGAAAATCCGAACCGCGTTCGGAAAATTCGAAGACTGGTTTCTTGCAAAATTAAATTATTAAATAGAAAATTCAGAACTATATCTATCTATCTTTACATTGTTGTATTGTATTGATTATAATCATTATATATACATATATATATATATATATATATATATTAAGATTCTTGCTCTGTTTGTCCAGTTTGTCTGTTACCTTCAAGCGTTCTGATTGGTCACCAATCGACGTTGCGGTCGAATGCATAACCTCTGTCCTGGGCTGTGCACGAGGCTGTTGCCATTGACAACCATTGTCTATTATTTTCTAATCAACGGAGCGTTCAAGCATCTTAATTGCAGCTCAAACCCCGTTCCTTTCCCTCTCCCCATCCCTCTCTCAAACAAACCCCCTCCCCCCCCCCCCTTCCCCCCCCCCCCTTTCCACCCCCTCCCTCCCCACCCCTTCCTCCCTCCCAACCCCCAAACCCTCCCTCCCCTCCGAACCCCCAAACCCTCTCCCAACCCCCTTCCTCCCAACCCGCTCCCAACCCCCTTCCCTCCACCCCTCTCCCATCCCTCTTCCACCCCCTCTCCCCATCCATCTCCCAACCAACCATCCCTTTGGTTGAGCTTGGCTGTGTGCCTCCGGAATATACCCCCTTCCCCTCCCGAAATTTACCGCAATTTGACGCAAATGTGCAACGTCATGCCCTATAGATTAGCATTTTGAGATTTTTGCATAGCTACGGAAATTTACCGCAAATTGATGCAAATGTGCAACGTCATGCCCTATAGATTAACATTATGACATTTTTGCATAGCTATGGAAATCTACCGCAATCTGACGCAAATGTGCAATGTCATGCCCTATAGATTAGCATTATGAGTTTCAAATGTTCCGTTTAGTACTTTAAACTTTAAAGGTCCCTTTTATAATTCCTTACGTTTCTATCGACTCCTGAAATTTTTATCCCCGGGTTTCTTGCAAAGGAATTAATTATTCATTGATTATTAGTTAAATTAAATGCATGTTTGTGCAGCGCCGAATGGTGAATAGGAGCTTCGTATAGCACCTATATCTCAGCGGTTATAAACGTTAGAAAGACGCGGTTACGCTTACGCTTAAGGCTAATTTTATACAGCACATTTAGGCTCGATTTGTGTAAGCAGTTTATGTTTAATTTGTTTGTTGGAATATTCGTTGCCTAGAACGGCGAGCCTGCACTGCGGCGAAGAGAGAAGCGAAAAGAGTGAAGCGAGCATTTTTTGTATAATATTAAGATCCTTGCTCTGTATGTCTGTTACCTTCAAGCGTTCTCATTGGTTGGCTGTGTGAGCGTTCTGATCGGTTGGCTGTGTTACGTTCTCATTCGTTACCTTCAAGCGTTCTGATTGGTTAGCTGGGTGAGCATTCTGATTGGTCGTTCTGAAATCTTAGGCTTCGCGGCGAAAATGCGACGCCTTAACGGCGACGCCAAGCCCGACGCCGGAACGGCCATGAAGCCGACGGACGCGTCACGTTGCAGCGTCATGATGTGTAGGCCTACAACTTGCGGCGTTGCCACGCGATGCGAACGTCACGTTGACGGCGTCGTTGCAGCGTCAGAGCTTGTGTATGGCCATTGAAACGTTGTTCAGCAGCATGAATTCAATGATTGGGTTTTAGTATTTTCCTGCACTGCGAAGTTTAACGCCACATCTTTCTAGTATATATATATATATATATGTATATATATATATATATACATATATATATATATATATATACTAGAAAGATGCTCAGCTTTCAAGATATATTATATACATATATATATATATATATATATATATATATATATATATACTAGAAAGATGCTCGCAAGCAGTGCAGGATAATACTATTCCAATACCTATACCTAGTACCCAATCATTGAATTCATGCTGAACAACATTTCAATGATCGCCACCCAGCCAAGCTCTGCGCGCCACGTAATAATTAGGCCTATGCCAAAATCAAACTGTGTTTGTGACACTGTACACGCGTATTTTTGTATGCGTTAAAATTCGTTAAATGATTGGGCTTTTGTATTAACGTCGTCGCACGCCCAGTCCTCTGACGCTGCAATGACTGACTAAACCGGTTCTACGAACAATTGTTACCAATAGCAACGTTTCTCCACCAACGCGCGGCGCGAAAACCGGTCTACCAATATCAACGTCTAACATATAACGCATATAAACGGTCTAAATATAGTCAACCAATCAGAACGCTATAACAGACATATATTTTATATTATAGATAGCTACGTGACTATGTCATATTGACAAGTGATTTCCGACTGTTGCGCTCCAAAAGATATTTTTTACAAAAAAAGCCCTGTTGGTAATGAATTCCAGAACTTGGCGCCACACACTGAGAAACAACTAGCACCAATGACTGTACAAGAATGAGGAACAAGAAATGAAGGTCCAGCAGGATATCTAGCAGAATGATGGGATGTAGTTGGTAATGGGATAGATGTGATGAGGACAAAATGGGGATTGGATGAAGTGATGGGGATGGAGAGAGAATGGGCAGATGAACTCGTCCCCATGCAGCTCTCTATTTTAAAACAATTAACAATGCATAATAACATATGTGCAACAAGAGTTTTTAAACTCTAGCAAAATGATAAAATCTGGTCAAACATATTCATGCCAAATTCTACTAACCCAATGTCGTCACGATAAACACGAGAAATCAGAACCTCGCCTTTGTGGTTATAGATAAATATTCCACCAATCATTCTTATCTGATATCAATGCAGAAGATAATCAAACATGTTCATACGAGATTCCTAAATAAAACCATCTGATAGTCAAATACAAGTAACAATTTTCAGTTCAATTGCAAATTCAATCCCTTTCACAGACCCTCTACAAAAGCTTAAATACCAGTGTCTATAAGGACAACGTTTCATTGCAATTATTATTTTGTTTTAATGGCCCAGAAAATAACATTTTGAAATTTCAGTCAAAAATTGCTTTTCAAACCGAATCTCACAAAAGTGACTCCTTTGTAAAGCGCTCTTGACTTTAGCTCCAGTTATGTTACTGTGCTATATAAATTGTCGTAGATAATAATAATAATAATAATAATAATAATAATAATAATAATAATAAAATAATATTTTACTACAAGACAAGCCTTACGATATTGAACAATTACTGAATCAATAACACATAAATCAGACCACTAGGTAAAATCTATTTTTAGAATCATTTTCGCCCTCCCTCAAGATGCTCGTTCAAAAACATTTGCTACTAATACACCTGAAATACTACTGTATATAGCAAATGTGGATATAACAGTTATAAGCCATATATACTGATTACTTTCTTTCAAGATAGTCATTATACTCTACTAAGATTATTATCTCATATAACAATAAACCTCAATAAAAATCCTCTTCATAGCATTTAAGAATTCCAGCACAAGATGGAGGTTGAATCACACAGGCTGGGACAAAATTTCTTAGAAGAAAACACCTGGGATAAACCATCCTAAGGCTGAAATGCACTGAGAGTCAAAAGTTTTGCCACTGATTTTCCAACTGTGCTATCAGGGATGCATTTCAGCCTAGAGTTTCTACCTTGAGTTATTTTATCCATGGTAAACTACTGTATATACCATATTATCATAGATTCGGCGGGGTGGGGCAGATGAAAAGGCTGTCATGGATCGGCGGGGTGGGAGGGTTATTTAGTAGAATCAGCGGGGTGGATGAAAAAGCTGGCGTGAATCCGTGGGGCGGGCTGGTTATTTAGCAGAATTGGCGCGGCGGATCAGCTGGGTGAATGAAAAAATGCATGTGCATCGGCGGGGTGGGGGGTCTGATATTTGTTGGATTCAGCAGAGAGTGGAATCGGCGGGGCAGGCAGGTTAATTAGCAGAATCGGCAAGACGGATCAGCTGGGTGGATGAACAGGTGGGGCGGGAACTGCTGGCTTAGCAGAATCCATGCAGGCAGCGATATTTCAACGTAAATAATTTGGAAGATAAACACAATAATTGGTATATGCTGTAGTGTGCAGAGTGGTGGGTGCCCGGGGCCAAAAAAATTTTCTATGCCCCAGGCATCTGTGTCTGACCAGCTTTTTCATCCACCCAGCTGATCCGCCACACCGATTCTGCTAAATAACCTGCCCACCCCGTCGATTCACACCAGCATTTTAATCCGCCCAGCTCATCCACCCCACAAATTCTGCTAAATAACCTGCCTACCCCACTGAATCACAGCCAGAGCCGTAGCTATGGGGTGGGACAAATTGCCCCAGGTGCCATCACGGGGCACATTTCGTACACTAATGTATTAATTTGATATAGCATTTATTTCTCTGGGATGGGGATGTAACAATTCAAACGAGTAGTAATAAGGGGATAAGCAAAAAAGGTTGTCATCCAAAATTTAGAGGATAAGAAAAATAAAGGTGGTCACCAAAAATTTAGCGGATAAGCAAAAAAGGTCGTCACGCCGAATTTATAAATTTAGAGGTGCAAATTCAAAACCTTGCCCCAGGCGCCGAATACCCAAACTAAGGCTCTGTATGCACCCCTTTTTCAACCATCCAGCCAAGGTTATTTCTAGGATTGTGAATTTAGGAGGGTGTTGGCAAAATTGGAGGTCTCTGCAGAATAAGTGTGAAAAAATGTAATCCCACAAAAAAGTCTGACAGGCACAAAACTCAAAAATCTTATAATTTCTCAAACAATCCTAACGAGCAAAAAACCCATCTCAGGTCTCAAAAAAGTCTGACAAGCAAAAAAAGGTCATTAAAGAAATAAAGTTGGAGGAGCATTACTTCTCAAATAGGGGGGTGTTTGAGGGCTATTTAGCATACATACCATTGCTAGATTAGGAAATTTTGGCAGGTGTCGACCTCAAATTGAGAGGGGTGTTGGGGTCTTAGGGGGGTGTAAAAATATCCCTGCGCCCAGCTGATATGCCCCGCCGATTCTACTAAATAACCAGCCTGCCCAGCCAATCCACCAGCCTTTTCATCCGCCTGCTGAATCCAATAAATATCAGGCCCACTCCACTGATTCAAACCAGCATTTTCATCCGCCACACTGATCCGCCCTGCCCCGCCGATTCTACTAATCCCATCTTAAATCAATACAGCTCAAAAATGGCGTACACACTCATAAACGGCGGGTTAACCACGTGCATATATCTGACCAATGAAAATGATCCCCACCGATCCGCCCCGCCCCCGCCCCGCCGTTTCTACCAACCCCATATAACAGTCGAACATATGACGTTATAATTTTGAAGTAAAACCGCAGTAGTATATTACTTTAAGTGTTTGGTACTTGTCGGCTAATTCACTGCCAACAAGGGGTAAATGTAAGGGCTTGTCGGTTAACCCTAACACAAATCCTGTCAATAAACCTAAACCTAACCCTAACCCAGCAGGACTACTACTGGAAAACGTGCTTTTTCTGTTACAGGACCCAGACTTTGGAATTCTCTGCCGGTACAGGTCCGCCAAACTGATTGTCTTACTACCTTCAGGTCTAGACTTAAAACACATCTATTCCTGACTGCATATCCGCCTTAACCTGGAATCTTGAAGTAAGGAATGACCTTTGGATTGCAACCTCGATTCACCACGGACAATGATTCACGACTACGATTATTCACTGAAGCGACCATCGACTGGTGCAGATGTACTACTACAATGGCGCTAAAGAAGTCTACTACTACTACCCAAATTCTAAACCTAACCCTATTGGTGGTGAATAAACTATTGGCGGCGAATTAACCGACAAGAACCAAGTGTTTTTGTTAACGTGTGTTAACAACTTACTGCGGGGACGATGAGGGGACGGAAAAGGCTGGTACGGGGATGGAGATAAATGCTGAGCGTATGGGACAGGAACGGGGACAAGCAGTGCCGTGATGGGGTTTGGTTGGGACGAGGAGAAATGCTTTGGTGTGGGGAGGGAACGGGATCAAAAATTGTCCCGTCTCACTCTCTAGTTGAAAATTCTAGCAATCCTTCATCCCTAATTAGTGCAACTCTCTCTCTCTCTCTCTCTCTCTCTCTCTCTCTCTCTCTCTCTCTCTCTCTCTCTCTCTCACCCATTAATCAAGTCTCTGTAACATCTGTTGAAATTGCCAATCTAAAGTTCGCGCCTATTAGAACAGAGTTCTAACTGTCTCATATAAGTGCGCGCTAATGAATTATGAATATCAAACGTAAGAAAAATAAATAATTTTAAATGTACTTTGCTACAGGTAGGCGTTGTCGCCGTGTATACTAACAAAAATCCCAACATGCAATGAGCACAACATAGATACCGTCAAAACTATCGCTAGTTTGTACCATAGATTTTACTATAATATTAAATAAATGATTTGTACCGACTGCGTGAGTGCGTTCAATAACCTTCCGTCGAGTAAGTAAGTAAAGTAAGTAAAATCTCGTTAATTTCTAAAGCGCTTCCAAAAGATGCACCGAAGTAGCTCCTTATTCCTATGCGCTCAATCTCAAATGAAGTAGCTATAGCCAAAGGTGGGTCATTCATGCCGGGTCATTTAATCAAAAGGGCGAGTGGGCAGGACGCTATAGCTATGGAGGAAATGATTTTATAAAGAGAAATGATTTTAGTTTGGAAAGAAAAACATGAGGAGATGTTGCAAGAAGGGGAGAAAATTGTGACTCAGAGTTTGTTATTTGGCTTTGATGTAGACAACGAAGGGATATTGGAATTGAGTTCCAAAGCTCAGGTGCCGCATATGAAAAAGCACGATTGCAAATTTTGAGAGATGATTGATTCAGAGGTCGAAGGAGAGTTACATGAGAAGAGGATCTAGTAGATCCAGGTTGTTGTGGAATTAAGAGATTTCTTAGGTAGACTGGTTTTGATGTATGGAGTGAGTTATAATAGGGGTGGGTCGATTAATCGAAATCGAAATCATAATCGCGATTTTTGAAAAAATCGTAATCGTAATCGACACGATTATTAAATAAATCGAAATAATCGATAATCGTCGAAAAAATAATCGAAATCGCGATTAATTTTCGATTATTCCCGTAAGTGATATTATACAATATTTCCGATTCAAAGAAAGATCAATTTACCGTTGATTATAAGATTTTCATTGAAAATGGATTCAACAGCGTCTAAAGACAGGTACCATCTTTCTGGGTTTGACAGCAGCTTTCGATACGGTGTGTCAGGTGGGTTTAATGTACAAACTCTCGCTCAACTTGCCACCCTGGTTCTGTCAACTTGTGGAATTACTCATATCTTTGACAGACGGTTCTGAGTTCACTTGGGAGATGTCAGCTCCTGGAGACGTCGACGAAACGGTCTACCATAGGGTCGACCCAGTTCTAGCCCCCACGTTATTCAATTTGTAGGCCTATAGGCCTACACGCGACTTAGGCCTACCTGGTACCATCAGTAGGAAGTTTGGATACGCTGACATATCGGTCTTGCCACCCAGGCTCGATCCTTTAAGGAGATTGAAGACCAGGGTTATTTCTAGGATTGTGAATTGGGGTGGGGTGTCGGGAAAGTCTGGGGTGTGTTTATTTCTAGGATTGTAGGATTGTGAATTTGGGGTGTCGGGAAAATCTGGGAGTGTCGAAATTTGGAAGTCTCTACCGAAAAAGGCTGACAAGCAAAAAAACGTTATAGAGACTCACAAAAAGTCTGACAAGCAAAAAAAGTCACCCGAGGATAAAGTTGTGGGGTCTATTTTTCCATTTGACTATAAAGGCCTCTTCAGAGGCTGAAGGAGGTCCAGGCCAGTTGGAATTTCAGGCCTCTCTAGCCTTCCCAACAATTAAAATTTTGACAAGCGAAAAAAGGTAATCACCAATTTTGAGGACCGCAGAATACCTTCCTAGCTTTCCCAAAATCCCAAAATTATCAACAAGCAAAAAGATCATCACCAAATTTTGAGGCCCTTCTAGTAGTAGCTATCTAGCTTTCTAGCTCTCCCAGAATTCTAGACAAGGAAACAAAGGGAGGCCCCCAAAATGATGGAGGCCCGGGCCGAATGGCCATCCTAGCCCCCCTCTGAATGGGCCTGTTTGGGGGTGTTCAGGGCTAATCACTCCTCTCCTTAGAGATCGACTCCACTGGATCCGTGTTCCACAGCGCATTGTCAACAAGCGCTGTTGGCTTACGTTTCGGGCTTTACACGATCCACTCTGTCCTGATTATCTAACTGTGCTTGTACGAAGATCGATTGTGATCGAGAGGAGATCGGTTCTTAGGTCCAGTCGGAGAGTGCAGTTGTTGGTCCCTCCCCCGTCCAAGACCCCTAAGTTTGGGGTAAGATCATTCGCGCGGGGGAATCCCGCCCTGTGGAACTCTCTTCCAGACAATGTGACTGGAGCAGTCTCAGCTGGACTTTTCATTAGAAATTTGAAGACACATTTATTTAATATTGGATATGAACTGTGTTAAGCGCTCTTGTTGTAGGCCTTAGCCTTGACTACTGCGCTATATAAATTGTCAATAAATAAATAAATAAATAAATACCTATGCATTCTGTATGCATATCATTGTCACATCACCAAATTTTAGGGGGTGTCGACCTCAAATTGGGGGTGTTGGGGGGTGTTAGGGGAGTAGAAATATCCCTGTTGAAGACCAACTGAACATCGATACACAGAGGATTGCCGAATACTGTAAAATATGGCGGGAAAGCCAGTTTCTAAAGGTACAGTGAAATAATCGAAATCGAAATCGCGATTATTTAAAAAACCGTAATCGTAATCGAAATCGTAATCGTGAAAAATAATCGAAAATAATCGTAATCGTAATCGAAAAATATAATCGTAATCGACCCAGCTCTAAGTTATAAGTCATCGATATTATTTTATATTCAATGCGTTCTGTTATCTTGAGCCAGTGGAGAGATTTGAGTAATGGTGTAATGTGGCAAAACTTAGGCCCTGGCTTAACAATATTAACGCAGTCTACTATTTTTATATAGTGATATCAGTTTAGTGTGAGGATATTTTACGGAAAAGTGCGGGACACAAAGGTCCAAAAATTGCAGGGAAATTTGCGGAAATTTCATATTTATATTCCTACTTTACCTTGTATATGCACAAGAATATCAGGAAAATTGCAGCGCTATCTCTAGCGTACTGAGCCGTGATCTATATTTTCCAATAGAAACAATTGAATTGCAAAAAAAGAACATCAAAACAGCAGCTGGGTTTCATGTATATGATATCTATGTATAAATAGATAGCCTAGTAAGATAGGCGAGGAAACTAGCGAAATGCATGAACCAGATAATGAAAATCGGGAATGGTACGGATAAATTGCCGCATAGATATAAACCGAAGTTGCACTGCGAAAAACCCAAAAAAGTGCGGCGTAGCAAAAATTAGTAGGTATGCTAAAACCGTTATCACTTATTTGCTTACTTACTCGCCTTTTTTCTCTGGGATTTTAAAGGAAAATCTGGGGTTTCGTGGGAAAACTTGAGTGGTAACACTAGTGGAGTGAGTCTACGTCTCTACGAGTCTACGACTCTACGGAGAAATTGCATCAGTTTCGTGGGAATTTGAGTGATGCAAGACTTGAATTTTATGTCTTAGGCTTCCGCTGTTCGTATTGTTAGGGACGATTTTTGACTGATTGCGGATTAAAGGTTTAATTGATTAGTTTTTCTGAATTATTAGTATTGCATTTGTATGTGCCGGTAATCAGTTGAGCGCGACTTAAATATGTAACATATTCTTAGAGAACTTCTATAGCGCAGTTTTAGTTATACAATTGGCATTAATCGATGGTCGCTTCGGATTCGAGTACGGGACCTACCTTTACATATTGTTAATAGGACATGCAGGATTTAGGCCAGGAAGAAGTACCATAGACCAACTCTTTATTTTAAGACAACTGATAGAAAATATACAGATGTAAATAAAACTGTATTATTATATCAATTTCATTGACTATAAACAGGCTTTTGACTCAGTATAGGGAGGAAAGCTTATGGCAGTCTATGAGATATATTACCATAGAAGAAAAGCTAATAACCAAATACAAGCAATATACAGGCAAATGGAAAATGCAGTTAAAGTTGATAAAGATCTATCAGAATGGTTTAAGACAGAAGTCGGGAATAGACAGGGATGCATGCTATCTCCATCTCTCTTCATAGTAATCTTAAAAGTAATATGTAAAATTGCAACTGAGGATCTAAACATTGGAGTTAATTATAGTGGAGAAAATATCATCATCATCATAGTTGCTTTCTGCCAGCTCATTAGTGGCACTATCTAGACACGAAACTTCTTCGTTTATCTTTTTTCCATTTTTAATCTCTTTCCATCAATTATAATTACTGATAACTGGTATTTTTCTAAGTCTTTTTTGATATTATCCATCCACTTTTTCCTGGGCCTTCCTCTCTTGCCTTCTTTGTATGCGTAGAGTTCTACCATCCAAGTCTTCTTCTGATATTATCTATTATTGTCCCTTACATCCCAAGTCTTTTTATGATGTCTTCATTCTTATTCTTTGTAGCTTGCTTACTCCTAAGATTACTGAGGTGAACTGATGTTGGGTTAAATGATTAATGGGCAAAGCATCCATGATGGAGGCGAAACCTCTTGTCTTGAGAGACTTGAGGGAAGTTGAGGCAAGATGTTTTGGTTACCATACATCTTGAGACGATTTGGGGCAGGTCCAGTAATTCAGTTTGGATTGGACACTTGGTGTTCCACTCTCCATCCTCCATTATCTTGCCCCTTTTGTGATGATTAATGCATGTTGTTAAAATTATTGAAAGGGAAGAAAAGATGACACTTGCTTATTTCATCTGTTCATTTATAACAGTTCTGCTTTTTGCCATGATGACAAATTATCAGACAAATTTGAAGTGGGCTTAGGGGGGAGGCATGTGCCCCAAAGGTCTTCCTTTGAGACCAAACGCTCATGAGACTACACATTATAATGCATACCTATATAGTGTATATTACACAACAGTGGCAGCTCCAGGATTTGGCAAGTGGGGGCATTGGGGTGGCAACTTCTAAGCAAGGGGGCCAACCATTTGTGGATAGGTATGTAGTAGTAAATGTGTGGCCCCAACTGGGGGGGAGCATTCAAATGGGGGGCACGGGCGCCCCATGTGGAGCCGCCACTGCTATACAATAGTTATGTTGTTTAATGAGCACAATGTTCTGTTATTCTATGGTGCTACGAATATTTGAAATTGTGTTATATATTTTATCTTAGGAGTGGTTTTAAAATTTTTATCACTAGAAAGCAATGGCAGAAGAAAATGAAAAAATTGAAATGACCCTTGAAGGTATAAACTTAGAGGATGATGTGGTGGACCCATGGAAAGTTGAAAGCAAATCTGCCAAAGGAGTTGATTATGACAAGCTTATCAAAAGATTTGGATCATCAAAGATTGATAAAGAATTGATAGACAAATTTGAGAGGATAACCAAAAGACCAGCACACATTCTTTTGAAAAGAGGCATATTTTTCTCGCATCGAGATCTGAATTACATTCTGGATAGATATGAGAAGAAGGAGCCATTCTTTTTGTACACTGGCCGTGGACCATCATCCGAGGCGATGCATTTAGGCCACTTGATACC
Source organism: Metaphire vulgaris (assembly GCA_018105865.1). Classification (NCBI taxonomy): domain Eukaryota; kingdom Metazoa; phylum Annelida; class Clitellata; order Crassiclitellata; family Megascolecidae; genus Metaphire; species Metaphire vulgaris. The sequence continues at coordinate 18,361,142 of CM030833.1, forward strand.
ATTTATTTTCACAAAGTGGCTCCAAGATGTCTTTGATGTACCACTAGTCATTCAACTTACCGATGATGAGAAGTTCTTTTGGAAAGATCTGACACTGGAGGAAACACACAAACTTGCTATTGAAAATTCAAAGGACATTATAGCTGTTGGGTTTGACATAGAGAAAACTTTCATCTTTGCTGATACTGATTATATGTCTGGAGCCTTCTACAATATGGTGTGCCGCATTCAGAAGTGTGTGACCTTCAATCAGGCAAGAGGAATATTTGGGTTTGGTGATAGTGACTGTATTGGAAAGATTGCCTTTCCTGCAATTCAAGCTGCTACTTCTTTTAGTTCCAGCTTTCCTGCCATTTTTGGAGGCAGAGCTGATATTCCTTGTCTCATCCCTTGTGCTATTGATCAAGATCCTTACTTTCGCATGACAAGGGATGTTGCACCTCGACTAGGACTTCCTAAGCCAGCTCTTATTCATTCCACTTTTATTCCTGCATTGCAAGGAGCCCAGACAAAGATGAGTGGAAGCGATCCTAATTCATCAGTGTATCTAACAGACTCACCAAAAGTGATCAAGACAAAGATTAACAAGTATGCATTTTCAGGTGGTGGAGCAACCACAGAGGAACACAAAGAAAAGGGAGGCAATTGTGATATTGATATATCATTTAAATATCTTTCTTTCTTTCTGGAAGATGATGATCGACTGGAAGAGATTAGAAGAACTTATACAAGTGGAGAACTTTTGACAGGATATCTCAAGCAGGAACTGATTGTCATCTTGCAGAAGATTGTATCTGATCATCAGGAGAAACGTAAAACAATTACTGATGAGGTTGTACGCAAGTACATGACACCTAGGAAACTGAACTATAATTACTAGAATGCAGCATTTTAAAATTTTATTTGAAGTTAATTGTCTTGTTATTGCAGACTATTTATTGTTGATGCTCTTATCTGGTAATCTGTGCTAAGTGTTCTTTAAGAAGATTATGATTGCTTTGTTGTAGGTCCTAATCATTTACATTTTAAAGTGTTCTGGAATCTAGCTGGTTTTAGTAGCTAGTTCTCTTTTTTCACATAACTGGAAACAAAGTTGTGATTAGGCTACCAGAGTTCTAGAAATATAATTCTAACAGTGAAATACCTTGTGGACAGGAGCATAGCGATGGGAGGGGTATATTGGTATATATAACTCCCCCCTCCAAAAAAAGTATGTTCAGTATACAGTAGGCCTATATATTGCATTATATATAACATTCATATATATATATATATATATATATATATATATATATATATATATATATATATATATATATATATACCTCTCAAATCAAATTCTAGATATGCCCCTGCTCATGGAGTCTTTATTTGAAATAATGAAAGTATTTGTTGTGTCGGGATCTAGAAGGACAGTGCTCAGTTAATTATGATGTTTTATGAAATTTTATCAGATATTATAAATTCCTCTTTCTCAACAAGCAGTGTTTGTTCCAGATGAAACTAAAATAGCAAAAATAATTCCTATATATATAAATCAGGATCTTAATAAATTGAAACTACAGTAACTAGAGGCTCAGTGGCAGTTCCTCATGGGAGATGAGTGGAGATGCATCCCCCACCGGACTTCCGGATTTTTTCCCTTGTGAGACCTAATTTTTGGGAGTAAAAATCTAGTAAAACTGGGGGAAAACTGCGGATGACCTTTTTTGCTCGTCAACCTATTTTTTGGTAAAAGTGTAGTAAATTAAGGGGAAAAATTCTTTTCAGCATTTTTCTGCAAAGTTTATTGATTTTCCCTTGTCTTTTCATCCCCCCTCCACCAACTTTCTATGGATTCATTTCATCCTCCACCAAGAAATCCTGGAACCGCCACTGTATAGGCCTATTTCTAATTTACCAGTTTTCTCTAAAATTATGGAAAAGGCAATGTTTAATAGATTAATTAAATATCTGGATAAATTTAATATGGTATCAGAACATCAGTTTGGCTTTAGACCAAATAATATAATTACATGTATAGGCCTACATCTATGCCAATAATGAACCTACAGTGTGGTTGATATGGTAACTTTTAACTTTTAATTTTGAATCTCATAAGCACACAATAGGTATCTTTCTTGATCTTAAAAAGCATTTGATGTCATAGACCATAAAATGTTATTAAGAAAACTTGATTACTATGGGCTTAATTTTAAAGGTTTATTTCTTATACTTGGTTTTCTAATTATTTAACTAATCGTTAACAATTTACTTGGGTGAATTCTCACAAATCCAAACTCAGAGATATAAATTACTGTATGGAGTACCTCAAGGCTCAATTCTTGGCCCTTTACTTTTTATACTATATAATAATGACTTGCCCAATGTATCAACTTTTAAAAATTATCTCTTGCTTGCTGATGACACATTAACACTAATTTAATTGCTACTTATAAGAGTCATAATCTGAATGAACTGACTGCTATAATTAACTCTGAATTAATTAAAATATCAGACTGGCTTAAGATTAATAAACTTGAATTAAATCTTGACAAAACTAATTTCATATATTTCACTTAAAACCTCATTCATACAAAATTGATCAAATAAAAATAAATGACACTAATATAACCCCAAAAATCATCTACTAAATTCCTAGGGGTGATTGTAAACCAGCATCTAAACCAGGGGTTTCCAACTCAGATCAGATGGCTGTTGCATTGGACCACAAACCCAACGTCGCGGGCCAGACAAGATTACAAGAACTAGTAATATCTTGGTCTAAGACTAATAGTAATTAACAGTGTAAATTGAAAATGTATGTATAGAACACAATGAAACATATCATTACACATTGTTATTTATTCTTGTTCTATGTCCTTGGTGGCTGTCCATTAATTACGTCAACAATTTAGGGGAGGGGTTTGAAAAAGTTTGAGGGGGGTCAAGAGAAGTTGATGTCAACAATTTCACTCTTTACAAATAATCAAAAACTAGAAAATTTTATGAAATACTACTTTTTATAATGGAAAAATCATGGCAAAAGGTCATAACCATCACATTTTAACACTCGACGAGCAAAAAAAGGAATAAGGTCAACACCGCAAAAAATAATAACCTTGTTAATAGGACCTGTCATTGATCTTGGAGGAGGTAGTCCTAAAAATAACGGTAATAATCGGTCCTGTAGGCCCCTACCTAAAATTGTTATTTTCACAAACTCGGTAGTAGGCCAGATGAAACTGGCCCGCGGGCTGTAGTTGGACAACCCTGATCTAAACTGGAAAGAATATCTGATGAACTTACCAACAAAATTGCAAAAAATTTAAAGGTAATTAAGTCTTTTAAATATTTACTGGGGAGTCTAATGCTCTTCATAAACTCTATTACTTCTTCTTCAGCAGCCCCTGGGGAGCCCATGTGACCCCCCTACTGCGTGATCAGCTGCACTGGCTTCGAGCCCGGGAGCGCATTATCCATAAGCGCTGCATGCTGGCTCACCTTCCGAGCGTTAAATGACCCGCACTGTTCACAGTACCTGGCTGAGCTGGTCCTAAGATCAACGTCGAACGCACGGAGGTCGGCACTTCGCTCCGGCCATCGTGTCCTACTGCTCGTTCCGCCTCCGTCACAGACTCCGAAGTTCGTAGACAGGTCCTTCTCTCGCGGGAACCCATTGCTTTGGAATGCCTTGCCGACTGCAGTGACTGAGGCCAACTCTGCTGGACTGTTCCTGAGAGAACTAAAGACGCACCTTTTTAGCTTAGGTTATGGTTGACTATGTGTGTGCAGCGCCCTTGTCGTAGGCCTTAACCTAGTGCACGGCGCTATAGAAATTGTCTTGAAATAAATAAATTACACTCTAATGCATTCATATCATAATGACTTTTGTGACGAGGGAAGGGGATAAAAACTGCCAAAAAAATGCGTGACGTCATTTATGGACGTCCCCTAAGTGCGTGACGTCATTTATGGACGGCCCATAATTGGATTCATCTGCGCTTCGGAAAAACTCACTGCAGTATTCGGCCCACCTCTGTATGACTTTTTTATCTATAAAGACTTTGTCATTCTTATTCTTAATAGCCATTTGTTTCGGATTCCTCTTTCTGTTAATGTTCCGTATTAACTTGTAATGGCTCTCTTCAAGCCTCTTGTTGTAAAAGACTAAAATGAGAAAAATGCACCGAGTATAAAACGAAAGAGCCTAGATATGTGCACTAGATTTGCGGTCGCCATGTTGACTCGGAGCTGTATCTGGGTATTGTTTTGTTAAATTTGTGAAAGTATTTAAGTAGCGCCAATTTTTTGTCTTTTAATGCCGATTCTTGATCTCTGTTCGTGGCAAATTTGATTATACTAGTCCATTTTGACGTGCCTTACTAATTGTGAAGAGATGGATGTTTGTATGTGCCCCGGTTTAGTAACTGAAATCTCGGACAATACAATCATTCTTTTAAGATTAGGCCTTAAAACAAGACACATAAGCAGCCAGATGCCACAACCCTCGATATTAAAATATTGACTACTGAGTGAGCCCGATGAGACTGCTTATGTGCGTCAGTCCTTATGTGAGATGAATGGCGACAATCGTCATGACAATGCTTCTAATGTGTCAAATTTGGTGACAGTTTATTTGCATTAATTGAAATTTTTGAAATTACTTTGCTTTTGTATTAACTATTTTTGCCAATATTAACGTATGGATTTTGTCTTCTTCTAAATGTATGCGATTCGAAATAAGTGATTTATGTAAAATTATGAATTTAATGCAAGAAGATTTGTTAATTTGGAACCTGCTGTTTTGCATCATATATGTTAACAGTTTGACAAATTTCGGTAATCGTGGGTGGTCGCTATTCCCATGTAAACAGGAAGTAGAAATCCGCACTCTAACCGAACAAACCGAAGTACCAGTGTATCAGTCCTCGCATCGTAGCACATATCATAGATTTAAATTATATATTTTATCCATTTCTTTCCTATGTTATCTTAAATTCTCATTACCTTATATCGAATGGACTACTTTCGGATTACTTTCTGTTTACATGGGAGTAGCGACCACCCATGATTACCCAAATTTCATTATGATTTCTATTTATTTAGTGTTTCTGTTTTATATAAAGACTTGCATTTTTTCAATTGTAGCAAGCAGTTTGGCAGCAGCTCTTTGGATTAAAAGGCTTCATACACTATTGTTGAAGGAGCATTCATTGTCATGTGTCATGGATGTGCCAGAGTTTGTAAAATGTGGGTGCTTCTTGGCTCATAGTTTTGGAAGTGCCTGTCCGACCCAATGCCATTCCTTACTCTGCTGCTGAGATCAGCCTTGTTCTGTCAGAAACAGTTGTGACATCGATTTTACCTATGTTGGCATCTGTGAAGATGGGTCAGAAGGTATCGGGTGGCACAAAGGCGATTGCCAGAGAACCAGGCTGCAGGTCACTCAACCATGATTACATCTACAATCCCGACTTTCAGAAGCCCAGCCGTCTTGATGCCCTTTTGGAGATGGTGCCGGCCAGTGATGAAGTGCGTAACACGAACACTTGGAATCCAGACGACCGCTCACTTAACATCTTTGTAAAGGATGACGATCAACTGACGTTCCACCGGCATCCAGTTGCGCAAAGTACAGACTGTATACGTGGTCGGGCTGGATATACTCGTGGACTTCATGTCTGGGAAATTAGCTGGAGCACCCGACAGCGTGGCACCCATGCAGTTGTTGGCATAGCAACAAAGGACGCTCCATTGCACTGCGTTGGCTATCAGTCCTTGGTTGGTAGTAACTGTGAGTCATGGGGCTGGGATCTCGTAAGAAACAAACTTTATTATGATTCAAAAAGCAACCAAGGTATAACATATCCTCGAATTCTTGACTTAGATGAAACCTTTGTAGTACCAGATAAATTTTTAGTCATTCTTGATATGGATGAAGGCACACTGAGTTTTGCTGCTGATGGACAGTATTTGGGAGTAGCATTTCGTGATCTGAAAGGAAAGAAACTATATCCAATAGTAAGTGCTGTCTGGGGACACTGTGAAGTGACACTCTTGTACGTCGGTGGCCTTGATCGTAAGTATATTGCTTGCTTTCCATTAATACGATTAATTGAGTTATGATATAGATTATCTTAATTTTAATTTATCTTGATTTAACTATATATGCTACTGCCTGCATAGGCATTTGTCTATCACAGTTGATTCAATACAAGTACATATTGTATAAAGGTAAAGGTAGATCCCATACTCAAGTCCGAGCATTGGGTTCCGTCACTTATCTCCACATTCTCCAGTCTAGGCAATCAGTGACGTAGGTGGTATAAGCCATTAATCTAAGGTAGGTTGCCATTAGTTTCCCCTGACCCATGTTTTCCCTCGCCGCTTAACGCTGCAACTCATTTTACCATCGCCTTCAAATGATTAAATCTGAGTTGACCTTAGGGCTCATGCGGGTATCGAACCCGTGGCCTTCTGCTCTATCGTCCAGTGTTGTTACCACCCTGCTAACTTCCTGCCCCCACATACTGTATAAGTAATATATAATTTGCCTTTATCTCACCACTGCGTGTATTGGCACATTTTATGGTGAAAGGCGAAGTTGGCGGCTCAATGGGGGCAATGGAGAGGCAATGATGAGACCTCACACTGATACCTCTACAGCTGTGTCACTATAAATCCTGGAATATGTTAACCATGGTAGAGGGGTTAAAGGACATTTGCTTGCATCAAAGTCTCAGTGCATTACAGTAGTGGATGTTTTTTACAAACCTAGGCCCAGCATAGGTGTATGGGTGACGGGCATAGGCATATACTTGGATGAAAAAGTAGGGGTCCAACCATTATAGCTTACCTTTTCTCTAGCCAAGCCTCTCAAAAAGTGTGAAGACTTGAGCCTAACAACCTAATAAAACTTTAGGCCTATGTATATGGGGAAGTATTGTCTGTTGACAAGAATGTGATATAGGTATAATTGATAATTGGTGGACTACTGAAAAACATTGTCAATGGGTACCAACCAGGCAACAATTTTGATGCAGATGAAAGGTGCCAGAAAAAGTTGTTGCAGACAAAATGTAATGTTTGCCATGGAGGATGATCGTAAGGAGCATGAAGGAGCATGTATCTGTGTTGGTGCATGTCACTATGGATGACAGTGAGAAATTTACACTTCTTTTGATCAGGGAATATGACGTACTATTCATATTGCTTGAAGAATGTTGGACTACCAATTCAAACAAAAAGCGTTAATGACTGGTGATACATTTGTTGAATGACTACAAAGCTGGAGTGACATTTTGGGGAAAAGTAGCAAAAATTGTCAATGTTTGTTGCCAATTACAATAAAATCCCATTAACTTGGACTTCTAAGTCAGATACCATGATAATAAGGGGAGACTTCAATGTCAAAGTAGGACAAGATTGGGAAGTGTGGAAAGGTGCCCTGGGAAAATTTGGATATGGAGAAGAGAATGAAAGAGGGCAAAGATTATTACAGTTCTGCTTAAGCAATAACTTAAGGATTTTTAATTAATAATGAATGCAGACTTTATATCATTCTTGGAGATAGCCAGGAAACCAAGCAGGAAATGGACATGGGAAGCACCAGGAGGAAAAACAAAAAAAAACATCATAGACTTCATCCTAGTAAACAATAGATGAAAAAGTAGTGTGACAGGGTGTAGAGCATTTCCAAAAGTAGATGTTGGATTCAACCACCAACTGGTGATGGTAGGCATTTAAAAAAACTAAAATGCATGCAGAACAAAGCAGTAAAAAGATTTGACTCTGATAAACTTAAGGAAACAAACATGGCGCAGGAATATCAAGCAGCATTGGAAAAGACAGTAGAGCTCATCAAACAACAGATACAGTAGAAGACTTATGGACAAGCTTCAAGTACGGATACACAGGCAGCAAAAGAAACTATTGGCTACATAAAAAAGAAACAAGAAAGCACCATGAAATCAGGAAATACTAGATATGAGTGACAAGAGAAGAGCGCTAAAAGTGATAAGGCATGACAGTGAAGAAAACAGAATAAAATATAGCATACTGTTGAGGGAAATAAACAAAAATCAAAACATGCAAGGAAATACAGATACGAAACAAATGCAAAGAAAGAGAAACCACAACAGAGGACAAAACCCAAGTAAGATATTCCAAACAATAGATGGCATATGTAGACATGTAATGAATAATATAGTGAATATCAAGGATAAGAAAGGATATATCCTAGAAAATAAGGATGAAGTCATGAACAGATGGAAAGAATTCTCCACAGACCTGTACAATGAACAAAACCCAGTGGACAAAAAAGTACTAGAAGAATCACCAGCAACAGAAAAAGGAGAAAATATGGAAAATTTCATGAAAGAAGAGGTAGAGACAGAAATATTGCATTTAAAAGGAAATAAAGTGTGAAGAGCAGACAACATAACATCAGAAATGATCAAGATCGGAGGAGAGACATCAATAAATTTACTGCATACATTATGTGACAAAATATATGCAGAAAAAGTGCCCAGAAGAATGAGGAAGTCAATAATATTACCTGTATAAAAGAAAAATGATAAAACTGAATGTACAATTATCGTGCCATTAGTCTACTGAGTATACTTGGGAATATATATATATATATACAAGGATGATACAAAAGAGGCTTTAAAAGTATGTAGAAGAAATTGTCACTGAAGAACAGGTTGGATTCAGTGCAAGCAGAGGGACGATAGACCAATTGTTCATGGTGAGACAACTAGTGAGAAATTCTGTAAGAAAAACAAAACATTGTATAAATAACAAGTCTTTGACTGTTTTGGCAAAAGGGTCTGTGGCAGATATTAAGCAGCTATGGAATACCAGAGAACTTCGTACAATTGCTGGAAGACTTATACAACAAATGTGTAAGTGCTGTGAGGATAGATGGTGAACTGACTGAATCGTTTAGCATTAGTTGGTGTCAGACAGGGATGCAGCTTATCGCCATATCTATTCATATTACCACTGGAAGCAATAATACAAATAGCACTAAAGAACAGTAATGCAGGAGTTTTGGTAAGTGGAAAGCTGCTAAATAACTTCTGATTGCATATAATATAGATCTTATGGCAGAGACAGAAGATGGACTGCAAGAACTAACAGATGAAATATATAGCAGCCAGAGATTTGGACTAAAAATAATCAATAAAGATAAAATGAAGGTAATGACCATAGGAAAAACTAGGAAACATATTACATCTTACTCAACAATGAAAAATTAGAACAAGTCAAGGACTTCTCATACCTTGAAGGAGTAATAATGGAAGATGGAGAGTGCGAGAAAGATATAAAGAAAAGAATTAGACTAGCAACAGCAGCAGTGGGAAAACTAAATAAAATTTGGATGTCAGCAGTATTATCTGTAGACAAATTCTATGGTTTACACAACAATGATTTTACCAATCCTGATGTACTGATCTGAATGCTGGAAGATGAAGAAAGAAGATGAAAGAAAGATACTTACTTTTGAAATGGCATGCATAAGAAGAATGTTAGGAATTACAAGAAGATATAAGATCAGGAGTGAAGTAACCAGAGAAAGAGTGAATATGACAGATACAGCAATAGACAAAATTCGAAGGAGAAGACTACAATGGTTTGGACATGTGTCAAGAATGGAGGAAGAAAGACTGTCGTTGAGAGCTCTGCACTGCAATATTGTGGGAAATATAAATAGAGGAAGACAAGCTAAGAGATGGATAGATAACATAAAGGAAGATGTAGAACAAAACCTGAACTTAGAAGAAGCAACACTCATGACAAGAGACAGGAAGTCCTGTAGTCATCTTGTTTAAAACTCATCATCATCCTAGATTATGGAAGATAAAGAAGAAGAAAAAATAACTTAGATTTCATAGGACCAGAATAATGTTATAAATGTTAACTGAAAGTCTGTGTTAACCTCTTTACCTGTGATTAATATTTTTATATTTGGTGCCATGACATCCATTTATTTTAGTGCAGCAAAACATCAATTGCTTTAAAATATTTTTAGCACAAGACGCCAGCTCTAGTGCTGGGAACATCAAAGTACTTTGATGTAGGCAGTGCAAGACACCGGCGAGTATAGAGTTACTAGAGTTGTAGGCCTACTTCAAGGCTAGTCGAGGGCAAGACACCAGGCTGCCACTAACGACTGGTTAACCAGTACTTTACAACCAATAGTTTTAATAACCTTAGTCTACTTTTTTAACCCCCCTGTCAACAACTGTCAAACTTTTTCAAGCCCCTCCTCCCTATTTTGTTGATGTAATTAATGAACAGCCCCTAAGGTTGGTGTAATGTTCAAAGGTGCCTGCGGTGAAAATTTACTTCTCCTTTATATATATATATATATATATATATATATATAACTTTTTAAAAATAAATTTTTATTAACAATGTATATAATTATTTTTTGTGTTTTAGTGTGCTGAAAAATAATTTTGACGTGTTTGTTTTGCTGAACACCACAGCTGTTGTTTTTTAACATTCGGGAGATAAATGTACATTTCTTTTTAAAGTTGTCTTTCTATGCTATTAATTGCAAGAATATTTGCTTCTGTCAGAGAATTCCAATTGTCAAGTGCTTTTCTGTGGGTAAAAAGCCCTGTGTTGGTGAGATAAAGTTCTGATTATCGTAAATTAACTTGCAGTAAAGGTGGATATTTGGTGCTCCTTGGAATCAGAACAATTATTGCAGTTACATTTTAGGCTCAATTTCATTTGTCTGTGTGAATAATAATAATAACAGCTAACTGGATGAATATTAGATATTTTGGTATTGATACAATACTGCCAAGGATATTTAGGGACTTGACCAGGAACACTAATTGACTAGACCTGTTCATCACGTAACATTTTTCTGGTTGCAATATGCATAAAATAAGAAATGCTATAATGCACTTAACTAGGAGCTGTTCAGTTTTTCTATTTGTTTAATTTTCTATGTGCTAAAGCAGGTAATGATGCAATTTGTTTTTTAGCTGAACCTTTACCGTTAATGGACTTGTGTCGTAGAGCTATCCGACAGCAGATAGGAAATAACAGACTTCAAGAAATTCACAGACTCCCGCTGCCCATCTGCCTTCAGATGTACCTACTCTACCAGTAACTGTTGTCCTACCGGTAGTACCATCTTGTTTGTGAAATTCCTTAATGCTTCAGAAATTGAAACAGCAGACAGACTTTGACTTTTCAAATAATTATTTGGTTATTCAGCGTCTTTATGAGAAACAGCACATCTGCCATAGTTGTTTTGATGCCTAGAATTATGAGCGGTGTCACAGCCACCACGTTGGCATCTGTACATTTGCCTGTTCCAGTCCCTGCTAATAACATATCCCATATGTGTATTGTCATCATTGTTTCTGTGTAGCATTGTAATATGGCTATATTTTCTACCTGCATAGTGTTGCAGGGGAAATGCAAGATCTGTTGATTAAGGCTATGATGTGGTATGCATTGGTCTGAATTATTTCTCAAATTGTTCTTTCCTATGTAGTGCTTAACAAGTTTATGGTAGATTCTGTATTTCTGAATATTATCCCTGTGTCATGCATCGAAGTTTCATTCAGTATCAAAATTAAGATGATTCACAATTGTGATGTATGGCATTTACAAGTGATTTTTAAAAATATGCATAGATTGATGTATTAATGTATTAATTATAAATGCATGCAGGATTTTAAAAGAAATTTCTCAAACCATGTTTAGAAATTTTACTTTTTAAAAAGAGCATTTGTACTGATATTTTTGTGCCAGATTTATGTCACGAGTTTTTTAAAATGAATGTTGCTAATGTGGCTCTCATAAAATTCATCAGATACATTGAAAGCATATTGATGATATTATTGATGTTTTTGACATTAACCAGTAGATCTGTGCTTTTTTCATTTAATTCAATAATTGGTGGGCAGCATTATTTGGGAGGGCTGCTGAAAAACTGAAATACTGTAATGAAAATTTTAAATCAAGATTCACAATTTTGAAATTTTATTGAAAAGTCAAACGTTTCAACTCTGGAATTTAGTATGCTTCCTATTATTTTGCGTCTAGCTCTAAAATTTTGTTACTGTGCCCAAATATCATTATACTGTTTTTTAAATTTGAGCAACAACTTATTAGTTGGTCTGAAATGTATATAGACAAATATTTTGGGACTGATCTACAAGTAACCCTATAGTGGTCAGTGGCTGCTATTCAGTTTTCAGAATCATGACTTTGGATGAATCATATAGATAAGTGTTATGCATGGCAATTATTATTTCATTCTAGCGAAGAAATTATTAGATTTGGTATACTTCATGGTTAGCTTTTTCAGTCATCTAAGAATCAAGTTTGCAGTGCCCATGCAATTCACACAGTTATTTGGTACAACTATTTGCTGTATAATTATTGTTTGACAATACATAATTCTCTTCTATGGTGAGTTGAACTCCGACTTGATAACTTTGCTTCTGATTTCACTCTTTGCTTTAAAGTATATTTTTATTACCATAATCTTACTGTTTAAATAATAAGGAAAAACTCTGATGTGTAACTTTTGAGCATACTGTCTCTTGTTCTCTAATTATTACTTTTTAGTCTACATTCGGAGATAATTGCTTAACCCTTAAACTGCCAGATACTTTGTAACTATATGCAATGTAACCGAGTATACTTGGTTCCAGTGGTTTAATGGTTAAGTTTTCAGCTATTATCAAGCCATTTCTATGTCAAATAGCATTCTTTTATTTGATGTTGCTATCTGTCATTAGAAAGAATATGTAAAAAAAGCATTGTGGTTTATTGTCCATTGCCAAAGTTTTATATAAGAATTAACAGTCATCTGTGAGGCAGATTGGCTCATTCTTTAGAATAGCCAAGATGGCAAAGGTTTGAATTCATGTTTTACGGTCTGAATTAGATTTACATGTTTTAATTTGACAAAGTCATTTTCTTTATTTGTTACTCTAGCTGTATATGATTTTTGCAGTTAATTCATTTGTGTTGTGTGATGACAAAATAAAATGAATGAGGGACCACCAAATTATTCTGACTACATCAGAATTGTAACATAGACTGACATTAAAGAGGAATGCTTGGATAAATGTTGTGTATATGTTCCTGAATAGATATTTTACTGGTCTCTGAATGCCTTTGGTTCACTAAGTTCTTTAAAGACCATTTTGGTAATTTATTTAGGACTTACCATCAAATCTCGAGTATAATGTGCACAGGAGTTTAACGTGCACGACTTTCTGGGGTGCAGGTCAAAAGGTAAAATCGATTTTCATGAATATAATGTGCACCCTTAAATCTTTGCACTCCGTAACGTTTTACTTGACCACCGGTAAATTTATTTATTGCTGACTGAACTGCAAATGTTGTAAATGTCTAGAAATTCAGTAGTAACAGTTCCTGAACTTGTGTTTACTATAATGAATGGGAGACTGTGTACCCTGGTATCATATTAAGCAGAGATTCCACTGTTAGACTGTCCTTAATTATAGGCTGAGTCGGGGTGTCACTCAGTGACACCTGGCGTTGTTTAATCCAGGGTTTCCCAAACCCTGGGGTTCTGCGACACGGATAGAAGGGTTCCGCGACGAGGATACAAAAACCAAACAATTATTATTGATTCAATCTGTCTTCAACCAATAATGATGAAGTATAATTTTATAAAGATAGTGCGGCAATAGAAATTGCAGCGATCATTGATTCTGTAAATAAACCTAACTGGCGATATAAATGCAGTTGGTACTTATTATATATTATGCCCAAACTGTAAACTGTAGGAGTGTAGTGCCTATGTGTTTCAAAAATTGGACTAGTGACTATTTTATTAACATTTTTCAGCTAAAATAATTTTTATGTATCTGTTATGTAGGCCTACACATTATTGTTTTGCGAAACAGTCATGTCTTTACTCGTATTTTCCAATCCATGTTACGAGTGGGGTTTCGCTGACAATGTTCAAGAATTCAAAGGGTTCCGTGGCACGGAAGGTTTAGGAACCTCACGTTTAATCTCTGCTAGTATCCAACAGTAGTCGTTAATACCACCCGCATTTTGGTTTCAAGTCATGTCTCCCTCTCTCAAGTCATCATCTCCCCTACTCTCCCTCTTCCTGCAAACTGTCTCTCTCCCTCCCTCTGACAGCAAACAACAATAAAGTAAACTGTCAATAAAGTCACTAATGTGGTTCCATGTAGTCATCCCCTCTCTTCCTCTACCCGCCCAGACCGCCCCTCTCCTTACTAAATATCTCTCCATTTCTTTCTATCTCCCTCTCTTTCATTAAAGCCATCTGCTTTACAATTCAAATGATAAGGTAAACACTAAGGAAAGTGAGGGTAAAATTAAGTTCTTGGGAAAAAGAAGGGAAATTTTGGTAATCTTTGAATATAATATGCACCCTTAACTTTATTGAAAATTCTGAGTTAAAAAAGTTTACACTGTACTCGAGATTTTACGGCAGTAATTTTTTTATATAAAGATCTAGCCATTAAAGAACTAACTTGAAGTTGCAGCACCACCTTCATAGAATGTGTTTTCAGATATTGTGACTTATTTTTCTGTTATATTGCCTGATATACAATATGCAATATTGTATAATTATTTATTGTCTTGCATTGGACTTGTTTTGTACAATTCTCATCTGACATGACTGTGTAGAAAATTAACCAGTTGTTTTCTGTCTTAAAAGTTTTTTGCAATCTTGTTTCATGGTAACATCAGATTTATTTTTCAATTGTTGATCACTGTTTTCTGGTTTATTTCATTTGTCAATTACTCTTTTTAAAGGCCACAATTGCATGACTTTAATGACTCTAGTCACAATTTCAGGAGCTGTCTGGCTCTAGAGTGTGATATTATGAACAAGTTTGTTTATTTATTGAATTGCTTAATCATAATTATTAGTCATTATGTCGTGAAAAAAAGGTATAAATTAACTGAAGTTAATTTGCAGACGAGTTAATTTAGTTGCTCTAGCTCAGTTGTGGAATGAACATTGCTGTTAATTAGAAACTCGTTTGTGTGTCAGATTTTACCGGTAGATGTAATTTGGAATTGTGGTATGATTGGCTGTCTTACCTTTTCTCTGATTTTTTAAAGATAAGATATGCTAAGACATCTTTTTTTCACAGATCTCATAATTGACTGACACAAGATTCACAGTGTTCTCATAGATACTTTAGGCAATTACTAAAGTTAGATTTTTATAGTTAAGAATTTTAATTGTCATTTGACATGATGGAATCTGATTGAAATGTTCAGATCTCTTCAGTTTTGTTACCTTATTGTTTAGTAACAATTAACTGCCAGCTGGAGTGATGCTGTGATCATTCGTTAACTGAATTAATTTGCAATCTGTGTTTGTCTTGTTTTATAAATTATATTGTTTTGTTATTCATTAAGCATACTGGATAAGAAATTCTGTCTTGTTGATGACAATTTGAAAATATAACTGAATGCTGTTAACTGATTTTAGCCTTGCATTCTTTTTTGCAGAATTTTTCTTTAGTATGTGATTCATATGTTAAATTTTGAATATTTTACATAGAATTTGAGGAGTTTTCTGTGCCCATTGTTCAAACATCACTAGTGGTAGATGCAGCTGTACATTTGACATGCTATGTATTTATTATTATTTATTTTGTTTCTCAAGTAATTGCATGTGCAATATTAAGAAAGTTTTATCATTGTTTTTATATGTCAATACACAAAAATCTCAATTTAATTTACAAGTTATTTTCTATTTATGAATTATTTCAACAACATTCGTAGTCTTTCTGTTTAGTCTTGTCAAGATTTCATTGTGCTCGATTGTGTGTATGGTTGTTTGGAACTTTATTTATTTGTTTCCTCACCGTTTAGATTTTTTATAGATGTTAGGGAATGGCAAGTAGCCTTGGATTGAATACAGAATTTGGATTGGTGTTTACTATACTGTTTTCATGTTCATATCTGCCACAAGTTGTGGTTATATTTATTCATGTGTGTTATTCACAATATTGCCCTCAGAAGTTTAAAATATTGCTGGGTAAGTATGTATGTAGTTTCTCGGGTTCATGCAATTTCAATGCCCTTCGCTTGCTGTGGAATAATGGTGTAATATTATGGTTTAACCAGCATGTGTACTTGTATGTCTGTGTGATCATACATGTTACCTATGCATGTTTGCTGTTTGGTCAAATATACAATAAATAGTATCTAGGTTAAATACATTGAAGTGGATTATAGCTAAACTGTACTTGTCTTCACCAGTGCTTCCTGTAATTATTCAATGAAAGATGAATGAAAATCATGTATATTTATTGGAGGCTATATAGGAGAAAATATGGTACTTAAACTTTATTTACTGTAATAATCTTTAATGCTGGACTATTTTGCTATTAAGCAGTTGCTCCACAATTCCTTGTTACTTTGTGTCTTTCTATTCCTACTTCTCAATGGTTATGATTGTTGATTTTCTAGTTCAAGAATAGTCAAGCTAATAATCACATTAAAGGCATATACATGAACTCAGTTGATTAACAAATAATAATTATGCAAATATAACATTGATATTTTGGATTAACAACATATAAAATTTATGTATTCAATTTGAAGCTGAGGGAATAATTCTAAACAGGATGACATAATATGTTTTAATATTTTTCAACAAAGTTGTTGTAGCAAAACAGCAGTGTTGTGCATAATATAGTTGTATTTGCCAACATTTTATTGCTATTTGGTTCACTTCTGCTGCTGGCAAATCTTCAATATATGTTTCTCTTAAACTACTATACATTAGCTACAAGATTTAGGCCAAAGCAAAAGTATGACTGTGTTGTTGAGTTGTGCTGAAATAAATAGGACAAGTAAGTAATTGGATGATAAGAGAGGATGTGGTGTGTGTGTGTGTTTAGTAAACCTAAGTGTGTGACATTGTGTTACTGGGTAGATACAATTTTTTTGGTTTAATGCTGCTTAAGGCCTTGTAATTTATTATTTTTTGTGAATTGATGTGTGTATGTATGTCAGTTTTTATAGTGCTGCTAATATCATTTGCTGTTTAATATGTGCAGATGAGCTTTATGTTGTTATGTCTATTTATAGTTGCTTGTTTTATTTATATGTGTGACTTATCATTAAATTTTATTGAGCTTGAGTATGCTAAGTGAGAACTTGTTTTTAAAATTGTTATAGCCAGAGGTTAATAAAATGCATTTACTGTGGTACAAATTATATTCAGTCTCAATTTAACTTATAGTACATGTATTCATTTTTGCAAAAGATTGACATGTTTGGCTTGTAAATAGATTTGAATTTGTTAGGCCTAATTGTGAATTGAATTTGCTGTTGGTACAGATTAAATAATCAATTGGATTTAGCTGTATGTTGACTTTTTCTTTGTAAACTGGGGAGAATATATCTTAAGACATAATTTGGTGTCTTAGGCCTGCAGATACTATTATAGTGTTTGACCATTGCTATCACAATACTGTAGAAGTTGCTACCTTAGTTCTTTTCTTTCTTATTGGAATTTATTGCAAATAGTCTTAAGATGTTAACTGGGTGTTAAAATTTTTGGATTGAAATGATGACCAGAATAAGATATATCGTGAAGATATGCAGTTTTTGCTTCACTTCATTTTTATATATTGAAAGAAAGTTTTCAGAAGTTTTTTCTATTTTTTAAATTTTTCTGGAATTGTTGATGGATATAATTTACCAATTCTTTTTATATCTGCTTTTATAAAATGCTGTTAACTTCATCAGGTATTTTTTGAGTTTAATGCTAATTTTATGTTTGCTGTAATGAGGTTGTTGTCATCATCATACCAATTTCTTCTTAGAGCCATATTAAATACAAATTGAACATTGCCTTCAATGAACTGGTCAAAGTGAATATTTAATTGCAGTTGTAATAACAAGTGTTGAAATGAATGTCGATAGAGACTGGAGATGATGATGTGATACTGAGCTACACTAACCCACACTGCTAAGGGTGGGGTGCCTACCCTCAGTACTTCCCAACATTTTATGAGGCCTGATGAGATATTTTCAAGTGTGTGTACACTGTGTCTGGATAAATCGGGATCCCTTGCAATAATTATGAAAAACACTAGTAAATATTCATCAATTTTAAAATTCATTTTAGTCCTGACAGAATGTTAATTGTCAATAAACTAAAATTTGTGTTTGAAATATCCCCCATTTGCTGCAACACAAGCTTCCAGGCACGCTCCTCATTGACCAATAGCGGCATCAATAACCAGCTGATCAAATTCATCCTATATGTTCACAAGTTGTTCTTCAATGGTTCTGATCTTTGTTCTTAGCATGATTTAAAGTGGCTTAGAAGGCATTACTGCCTGTGTGAAAGCCACTGGGGGCACTAACAGGGCTTGAACCCGCTTCGTCAGCCTGACGCTCCAGCACGTAACCCACTCTGCCATCTTCCGCCCCTAAACTTTCTTCTGCATTATTCCCAAAATCTTATATCAACTGGGTTTAAGTCAGGACTGTTTGACGGCCAAAGATTAGGAGGTATGAAATCAGGAGTTTCCTTTGTCAGCAGTTAAACAGATTCACAAATTCAGTGAGTGGATACACCACCTTTTTGAAATGTGTAATAATCTGAAAATTGCCAAATGTCAGGTAACAAGTTTTAACATTCTGTCAAGACTAAAATGAATTTTAAAATTGATGAATATTTACTAGTGTTTTTCATCATTATCACAAGGGATCCTGTTTAATCCGGATACAGTGTAGACACCTGTAGGGGCACATTTACACAAATTTTTACATATTTTAAAGTTTTTTCATAAAGGGGTTACAATACCATTTTACAAAAGGTACCCAGGTGAGGAAACGGCCCCCTAAATTTCCCTTTGTATGTTTTTATTAATTAAAATCAATGTCTTTAAACTTAACCCTAACTCTAGGATAGTAGAACATCAAATAGGAATGCTTTGAGCATTCTAAGTACAGTAAGAGACAGAGTTCCACTTTGAACCAGGAACTTCAATCTTGAATTGTAATTTCTGAATGTAAAATGTAAAACAAGCTAATGTGTAGTCCAAAGCCAATGAAAATAAAGTAAATCTATGGTGTAAATGCTCTAAAAGAACTTGTAATAAAAATTCGGAGCCTACATTATGTGCAGGAATTGCATTGAATATGCAGAGCACAGGTCCGTCAGAATGAATTTTTAGCAGAGGGTTAATTTTGTTAGCCATTTGATAAATCAATGTTTTTAGCTGTTCTTTCTTATGAATCCGACGTGCAAGGGGGTGAACTGCAGCCATAGCTTTTGCCTTTCAGGCACTGCACCCCCTAAGTTTTTCCAGGGGTGCAGCTGCACCCTGGCAATCCCAGTTAGTCTAATGGGCCTGGCAGAGCAAGAGGTGATTTAGATGCCTATGTATTTTACAACATTTGGTGGTATATATTATACACATGAGTATATTAGTATGTAACTGGCATTGATTGCTTGAAATATTGAAATTTGTTACAAATTCCATGCATGAGTAAGGAAACATGTTAATGTTTGTAGCTAAATTTTATTATTGAATGAGCCTAAAACACAACAATCAGAAAATCATTCAATATCTCTGGGGGAGGGGCAGCGGCGGCTCTAGGATTTGGCAAGTGGGGGGGGGGCGTTGGGGTGGCAACTTTTAATCATGGGGGCCAACCATTTGTTGTTTAATGTATGTAGCATTAAGTATAGGGTCCCAATTGGGGGGCACTGGGGGCAGGCATTCAATGGCCCTCCCGGTGGAGCCGCCACTGGGGAGGGGGTTGTGTTGGGTAGTTAATAACTTCTACTATTTGAACAAAATGAAAAACAACACATTTTGTTGAGCTTTTAATGCAGAATCCAATGGTGTATAGTGCTAATTTTCATTTATTTATTTGACTGCATGCATGTATGAATGTTCATTAATGGCCAAGAAACCATTTCTAAGAAATAGTATTTGTTGAAAAAATAAATATTTGAAGTAAGTCTATGCTGGTAGTCATGAATGTTGTTTGCAGTTTACAGTTTTTGTTTTTTCTAATGTATGACTGAATGTGCACATTATTTACTTGGTTTTGTACATACTGTGGATACAGTAGTGCATGCTGTAGTGAAACAGATGCCAACTTAAAAATTTCTATGATGGTTAATTTGCACAAAGTTGTTAATGTTATTTAGTAAACTTATTGTTAATGTCTTTGCATGGGGCATCAGATTTGTAGCATTGCAAAGCTACATTATGCAGTAGTGTAATCCCATTATGGTGTAACAGATTGTGGTGTATTGTTCTTTGATGATGTTCTTATGATCTAGTCTATTTGTTGTTATTGCAACAATTATTATCAAAAGATTGTCTGTGTTGCTACAGCTACAGCTGTCTAGTTATTTTTAGAAATTCAATTTTTGTTTTAGTAGTTTTATTTATATTTAAATACAAAAAGTAGATGGTTTTTGTGTTGTTACTATTACTTTCTTGTTTCCCATAATGTCAGATGCAGTTGTTCAAGAATAACTGTTTTATAAATTGAAATTTGACTCACATTGGTTTTTATTAACTGTAGATAATTAACGAATTGCAGATGTTGTGGACTTTGACCTTTCCATGTCCTATTGCCAAGTATGGCCCACCTTAGATTTCTGAGTTAGCATACTCTCAGATCAGTTGTTTTAACTGCTATCTTTGTGATGATAATAATAAGTTAAATAATAATCACCTTAATTAAGTTTATTCAGATGACTACATGTGTTATATAATAATATAAAAACAATGACTGGGGTTTTAAATGGTTTGTAGAAAGCAATTTAAATCCTACAACTGCCTAATTTAACGGCTTATGGTACTTTGGTTATTTTAAATTATTTTAAAATTGTTACTAGCTAATTCATTATCTGTACACTATCATAGCACTAAAGCTATGACCTAGCTGGGTCTGGAGAGAAGTACCAGCCTCCAAAACAGTAGAATAATACAGTGTACTACATGCAGGTTCAATCTTGAACTTGGAGCAAATTTCCAGACTTTGCAACAGCTATTCAGCAATCACCTTACCACCCATTAGATAAAATATTGCCTGATGTTTCTGCAACAATTTAAACTAGTCTTGGCCTGCTCAAAGTGGGACCCCTATAACTGTCCCCTCTTGTGGCCGGGAAAATATGCAAGAATCGCACATCCGTTTTAGTCCAACTAGATGTTTGGGGAATGTCTTTAGCTACCTGCCATCGCTAATTATGCTACGCTGCACATTTTTATCTTTTGTTTGATATTTTGAAAATTTTATGCGATTTTATAGTATTTTGTGCTAATTCCAAATATAGCAACCGTCTTCTGTATCATGTAAGGTTTTTGTCAAAATCATATTGAACATTCCACTTTTATTGAAATTAGGATAAAACTAAAGTGTCCATACAGACCAAGCAATTTGTGCTTGTAGCAAAGAAAAGGTTATAATTAATTCTCATTTTGACAATTGATTGCTATACTTAATTTTTAAAAACCGAAATTGATGATTTGTTGAGGAAGACTCATCTAGGCAAAAAGCACCTTTTCTGGATTTTCTTCCTTTCGTGCTTACATCACACCCATTTTCGATTCCAACAATAGTCTGCCATCATTCTGACATGACTGGTGGAATCGTTCTACTTGTTCTTCACTAACATAACCAAAGTTCTGAGGAAAATAAATTAATATAATCCAGGTGGGAATGGAGGAAATGAAGCTTAAGACTAATGTTACATCCTGGGGCCATCCATAAATGATGTCACTCGATTTTGGCAGTTTTTTGACCTCCCGTTCATCACACGTCACAACAAGTCAGAACCACCCTCACAACGCGTTAACCCCTCTTTTGTCATCTTTCCAATGTCAAAATTAACGTATCGTTTGAAAATATTCATTATAATTATTATAGTTGAAACAACCGTACTTTTAGAGAGAATTTGAGAGGATTCTACAGTGGTTTTCACACAGGCTTACTTACACTGTAGCCTCCATACACCACTTTCAATTACATTATTATTACTTAGGCGCCGTCCATAAAGTGCATCACCATTTTTGGCCATTTTGACTCCCTCCTCTGTCACAAACTCACAAATCTTGAAATCCTCTCTAAAACTACGTCACAAATCTCGGACCGCTTATAGCAGGGGTGTCAAGCTCATTTAATATAGTGGACCACATGAAAGTCTGTGGTTGTCATGGGCTGGATTTGTACATAACGTTGACACGTGCTGCAGGAGGCCTATTAAACAAAACAGTAGGGCCCCCTATGTTAAAAATTTACTGAAAACTAACTTTTAATATTCCATTTTTGTGATACTATTAGTAGTTTGAAGTATGTTTTTAATTACCAGTGCAATAGGCCTATGTCCTTGTTAAACTTTACATTTTCTAGTCATAATTATTTAGTTTTGTTGATTTTCATAAATGTAGTTTTTTGAACATCTTCATCATTAACAGTGGACTCATCGCCCGTTGGTGTATAATGCCATCTCCACAGCTTTCTGTCATTCTTTCCTGTCCGTTGCTTTGTGGCTGAGATCCTGTAGACTGCTTCCACACCATTCTTCAATATCATCACGCTATTCCTTGTGTGGTCTCCCTCTCTTCTTGACACCCTCCATTATTCCAAACATTAGAGCTTTGATCTTTCTGTCCTCTTTCATTCTGCATATGTGTCCAAAAAGATGGAGTTTCCTTTGTTTTACTCTTTCCAGCATGGTTTGTTTGGACTTTGTGCTGAATTCTTCTGTATACCGGTAGTTCTTCATTTGGGATTTTTCAACCCATCTGATTCTTAGTATTTTTCCATAACATTTTCTTTCAAAGGCTAGTATTTTTCTTTCCAAGTCTTTGGTGATGGTCCATGTTTTGCATCCATATAGAAACAGCGGAAGATACAGGTTTCGAGTATTTTCTTTTTTGTTTAAGTGCTTATTGCTTTGCTTTTCCAGATCTTGTCCATTGCCGTCAGTTGATCTAGAGCCCTTGATGCTCTTCTTGTGACCCTTTGAACATGCCCTAAATAAAGTTACTTTGCTTAGACATAACGTTTCTATTGTATTCAGCCACATAAACGCGGGCCAGATGAAAAGCTTTCGCGGGCCGCATACGGTCCGCGAATCGTTTGCCGCCCTTGCCTTATGGTGTCGTCCAGAAAATAACACCACACAGGTTTTCTATTTAATATATTCGAGTTTCTTGTTCAATTTTCTGCAGCAAAACAACTATTTAACTTTCAGCTATGATAACTAATATTACTGATACCTAAAATTTAAAGTATCCCGGGCAGAAAAGTGTTAATGAGCAATTAAAAACGTCTTTTACTGTTACCTCTAATCCAGTGGCGGTTCCACCATGTTGATGACTGGAGATGCATCCCCCACCGGGGTTCCGGATGACCTTTTTTGCTTGTCAACCTATTTTCTGGTGAGTTAAAAAATAGTGAAAAATACTGTGAATGACCTTCGCTTTTGCTTGTCGGCCTTTTGTGGCAAGGTTATTAATATTTAGAGAGCAAAACACTAACAAAGATCTTTTTTCTATTTTCTTCTTCAATTTGCACCCGGTCACCCTCCACCAACTTCCTATAAATTGTTGTATGCCCACCAAGAATTCCTGGAACCGCCACTGCTCTTATCAGGTATATTTAAGGTTTTATTGATACTGAAACGTGACGTCACGCTGTCTTTATTCCCTTCCCCTGTCAAAAACTGTCACGCTCCCAGACCCTCTCCCTCTCGAGCGTGACGTTATTTATGGACAGCCTCTCAGTGGATAATTTTGGAGAGCGATGGCGTTACAGAAGTCGATGTTTGGTTTTTGATGTTAATGCGCTGTGCGTTGCGATTCTCTGTATACACAGCGACAGCATCGAGGACCAGTCAAAGTTACCAGTTGAGGCCGATATCTGTGGGTGTAGTTTCGATGTCGTCGATGTACGCCGAGGAGCTGATGACCGACGACGAAGTTTTACTTTTAAGTTTTCAATCGATGCAAACGGGATTATTTCGATCGTCTGAATTCTAGAGTCTGATTCTAAATCGCCGATCGCAATCGCTCTGTTTTGTGCGTTGAACTGTCTCTGCTGATCTGGTACAAGTCGGTGTATCTGTGCATATTTAGTTGCATATTTGCCCACAGTCAGATGTGGCTTTTGACCAGCACCTTTCATATACCCAAATAATAATAATAATAATAATAATAATAATAATAATAATAATAATAATAATAATATGATGATGATGAGGATGATGATGATGATGATGATGATACTTATTATTATTTATTAATTATTATTATTGATATAATTTAGAGACGAATTTCTTTCATATTTGGATTACATATTCGTATGACATTTTCCGTTTTCCTTGAATATTGGAATTTATGGTTCGTTCGGTGTTTAAATAGATTGTCGGGCTTTCAGTTTGACGATCCGGTGTTAGTGATCTGATAAACACAGGTGATTATTGCTTGGGACTTTATGCTTAATATGTCATTAGCGCCTTTGCCATCTAAATGAAAAAGACTGCCTTCAACACGGCATAGAATGATTTTTGGGTACTTTTCCGTTATCCGGACCCCAGTGAAGTGTAATGGCTTTTCGGTCAGGAACCTGACCCTAACCAAACCCTAACCCTCACCCTAACCATAACCCTGACCCTAACCTAACCCTAACCATAATCGGTACTTTCCCGTTATCCGGACCCCAGTGAAGAGATATTAAGAAATCCTTAGGTTTAGGGTTACTGGTAGGTTTAGGGTTAAGGTGAGGGTTAAGGGGCTGCCTCACTTAAGGATTTAGTCGGCGGACTTTGTCGGCCAACTTATCGGCGGAAAATCTGCTTGAATGATAAGCCGGCTTCAAATGGCAGGTGCCCGACTGGCTAGACTTGTTCGCGGGGCGTTCGGGGGAGCAAACGTCCGCCGACAAAGTCCCGGATAATGTAAATACACAATCTGCCGGGATTTGTCGGCGGACATTTTGACTTTTCAGCCAATCAGGTTTTAGTCCAAAGGTCAGCGCGCCAACTGACAATAACAACGAAACACATTGTCGGAGAATTTACGTCTGCGAAATCGGATTTTCAAGATTACAAGAAAAATGTCGAAATGTGAATTTGACATAAATATTCTTCATAAAGAAAAAATATAAAATTACATGAAACGTTAAGAAATAGTGGTTGGACAAGAATTCACATGGACATGTAACTTTATGTCAGTAATAATTAGGAAACTTCCGATAATGCATGATGCAATAACCGTCAACATTAAACCACATAATAAAGCGAAAAATTCATCATCAGTCATCCTTAAAATGTGAGCTACATGAGCGTTTGTAGGCGTGGCTTATTTTTTGCTTCCAGACAAGACTAAACGTCGGCCGATTTGTTTGCAGACAAAATCAACGACAAAGTCCGCCGAATAAATCCTTAAGTGAGGCAGCCGCTTTAGGCTAAAATTCTAACTTTCACCCTAACCCTTACCCTAACCTTAACCCTAAGCCCTTTTAATATCTCTTCACTGGGGTCCGGATAACTGGAAAGTACCCCATAACGCCAACTACACCATCCCTCTACTGGGGTCCGGATAACGGGAAATAACTGATTTTTGTAAATTATTGATTTCATGAGTAAGACTAAAGAATAATAAATGAAAAAAACTAACTCATTTAATGGTGTTGGTAGGAGCTTTTAAGCACTTACTTGAAAATAAGCCAATGTTATAATATTGTACAGTGCTAGCATCTTTTCAATTAGTACAGCAGAAAACTACAGGCTTGCTAGGCATTTAAATACCTCTACATCTGTCAGTTGTAAATAGAATTTTGATGTAATTAATTTTGTCTTAGAGTTTTGAGTTATTAGCTATCATGAGCATAGTGTAAATTTAAAGTATTTTTCATTTCTTCATTTGATGATGTGAGTTTAAGTGGTTTAGGCGGCAGAGTGGGATAGGTGCTGGAGCGTCAGGCTGACTGAGCGGGTTCAAACCCCGCTAGTGCCCCTAGTGGCTTTCATGCAGGCAGTAATGCCTCCTAAGCCACTTTAAATCATGCTAAGTAATTGTCAACTCACTATAGTTTCTCTTTGCATTTCTCTATTGAGTGTTTCTTAAGTGTATTATCAACTGCTTTGCTAATATCTTTCACTTTCCCAATTTGAAATAAAGAAAACACCCCACAGTGCACATTGCTCGATATTTATATAGTTTAAATGCCTTTCAGACATCTACAAGTAACACTCACTTACTGACTAGCACTCTAGCACTCTTACTAGTACTTAGGTTGTATCAAAGTAGTGATTTGGTATGCTTGTGATGTAATATCCCGTCAGTTTGCTTTTATCCAGTGCTTTTTCATCATACTTGGGCCTTTGCTGTCCTGTTCTATGTGCATGTGGCAAACATATTGTTGTACTGTACATGTTTTTATCGTGCTGTACTTTAATCATCATGTTTAATGCGAGATTAGCGCATTAAGCTGTTAATTGCAATTTTAAAAATTATTCACGATTAAAAAATTAATTGCATCATATTTCCTAAAATAGAATCTGAGCTCGAAAAGTGATGACGTCATGAGCTTTTGTTTACAGTTAACTGTCATGGATTTTGTTGGTGCTATATAATGACTGTTATGTGTAGTCACAAGACTGTGGTATGGTCACATGTCTTCCATCTTTTACAGTTTACCAGTTAGTCACGTTGTTGGAATTAATGTTCCAAAATTAAATCTAGCAAGTTTTTATAAATCATTGCTGAAAATAACATAGTGGCACAGTGGTTTGTATACCATATAGGTACTTATGACTGTGAATAATGTTATTTTAAGTTGTTGTTAATCGCAATTAATCACACGATTTATCACAAATAAAAAATTAGTAGTTGAACAGCACTAGTTTTTAATGTGTTACTGGCTGGTGGTAATCAGTTATATTTATTAGCTTCACTGTCTATTGCTGCTAACATGCCAAGCACAGCAGAAACTTAGCACATTACATGGACCATGTTAACTTCCATTATGTACTGGTGGATGCACGAATGACCCAAGAATAATATATACTGTATAACCCTTTGGCACTGAATCTGGGCTGACAGATTATCCCAGCATAGAATTGACACTTTACCCAAATGAGCCATTTAGGCAGTACTCATATTATGAATCCAGGTACTTGTACTCATAATCAGAACTCTGATTCTAATACTTGTATTCATACTCAGAACCCAGATATTGGTATTCATATCATGTACCAAATTTCATAATGATGCATATTTGGAGACTTCTTGACACAGTAATGGTAAACTGACTGACAGTCCAGTCATAATGGTGCTTAGTGAATATTTAGCCTTCTTGGCGCTAGGGGATGGCGAAAATTGTGTACCAAAGATATTAGATTAATTCTGAAGTACAGTGATGTTATTTACTGTAAAACCTCAAGTATATTGTGCACAGGAGTATAATGTGCACGACTTTCTGGGGTGCAGATCAAAAGGTAAAATCAATTTTTATAAAAATAATGCACACCCTTAAATATCCACACTGCTGCAAGAATTAAGCGTATCGTTGAGGATTTTCCAAATCACACTCTGAAAGACTACTTAAGCAGGATTGCTGATAGTTTTGCTCTGTAACCATCATCTGTACATTGGTTTTAAATTTTGACATTCATACATTGGTTGTAAATTTTCCATACATTGACTTTAAATGTTGACTATATTTAGATTTGGATCATTAGATAGCATTAAGAATGTACTACATTTCTAAGCCATTATCTTTTCTTTAAATTCGATATGAATTTGTCAGGGATGAGTTACTGGGGGCGAGTTGTCTAGGGGCGTGATGTACCTGGATACAAATTTGTTGGGGGATGAGTTACTGGGTTGAGTTGTCTGGGGGCTAGTTACTCGGCACAAGTTGTCCATATCCCATGATAAATGTAAAGGAGTTAGTCAGGCATGATAAAAATTAAAGCAGCATTGGCAGTGTTATTGGTGAATTGAAGTTGGTGAAGGTATAGTTTATCTACTGGGTAATATTCATTTGCTTTAGCTTTGGTCATTGTTGATCTGCATTGAATATTCTTTACTTTTAGTGTTGGTATCCGGACTTCAACATTATTTTCACATGAAAAATTGATGGAAGCACAATTATCATATTCAATTACTGTGAATAGAGCAAGATTAAGTTTTTGTTCTGTGATTGTGAACGTCTCTGTTTAGAGAAATATGCCATTGCCACATCACAATCATTGTTTAAGCATAAATTCATGTTGAATTTGGGACACTGATTACATTGGTTACCTTGTTCTGGCTAGTAGTGTCTTATGATCGAAGTACATGTTTCAAAAGTTTTTGATGAGTGATAACTTAATGAACCTGAAATTTTGGCATATTTGCTCAAAGGTGGCTAATCTTGCTGAGTAATCAGTGACTACACATTATGCAGAGATTTGCATAAGTGCAGATTGCATGCTACTAGCAGTTAGTATTGCTCCAGAATGGTGATGATGATGATGATGATGATAATAATAATAATAATAATAATAATAATAATAATAATAATAATAATAATAATAATAATAATAATAATAATTATAATTATTATTACTATTATTACTACTACTACTACTACTACTACTACTACTACTACTACTACTACTACTACTACTACTACTACTACAATGCAGTTGTATGTACTAGTCACAAAAGTTTCAATTGAGGGTACTGTAGATGTATGCAAAAATGAACAGATCAATTTAACCCTTATTGCCCCAGCAATCCGTGTAACCAATATGTTTTTAAACATAAATATTGGCCTTATGGGGCCAGAGGCTTAAGAGAATATCGGTAGTCAGATTGAAAAACATTAAGACAAAATTTGGAGGCATAGCCAACTAGAAAAGATGTGCTTTCAGTCTAGATAGATCAATAAGTACTTGGTTCACTGGACAAATCTAATTTGATAGAGAAAGATGGGTAGAGAAAGATGGGCATAATCATGTAATGTTTTCTTTTGAGATGTTATAGCATGCATTTGATATTAGAGAGTGACACAGAGACAACTTTTTATATCCATCCTCAATCTGCATCCAAACATTCCCCATGTCCCCACCCCATACCGGCTGCTTCTTCCCATCTCCACCCCATCTCCATAGCATTTGTCTTCATCCATCCCCACATCAGCCTTTTCCATCCCCTCATTATCCCTGCAGTATGCCATTAACATATGTTGACAAAGACACTTATTAAATTATATGTTGAACTGTTAAATGGTAAGATAATTATTCAAGTAACAATAACAAAGACACTTATAGTATGTTTTTGCTTCTAAATTACAATGTCAAGTTTCCAACTGTTAAATGGTAAGATAATTAATTAAAGTTCAAGTCCATGAACAATAACAGATTAGCAACAGCATCAGCACTCAGCTGAGTGTGGCGGTCCTCCATTGCGCACCCTTCTCGTAGTGTGGCCACACATCACTCACTTCACTCTGTTATACTTTTCAATTGATATTCACTCAATTTTACTTTTAATTTATCGATGTCACATTTTTCCATTTTAAACTTCAGGCAATGTGAAATATAAAGCCATTGTTCAAAACAATACAGGTTAAAAGGGATGCAGGAAAAGGAAATACCAGACAGTACTTCCGGCTCATTGCTAAGTCAGGCGGCTGCTCTTGGGCTGTGTATTAATTGCACCCATAGGTACTTAATGAATAACCTGCTGGGTTACTAACTACTCTACATACAG
Organism: Metaphire vulgaris; assembly: GCA_018105865.1. Lineage (NCBI taxonomy): Eukaryota > Metazoa > Annelida > Clitellata > Crassiclitellata > Megascolecidae > Metaphire > Metaphire vulgaris. Next base: position 18,390,892 of record CM030833.1, read on the forward strand.
AAAAACAAGAACATCTACACAGCATCAATATATTTATTATCAGTTTGATAATCTTGATACTGTTAATGTGGTATTACCATAGTAAATGTCCCTGTCCCCGCGGTATTACAGCACGACAAGAATCCATTACCACAGTAATACCACACTATGTGGCCAAATTTTCCCTATTACCATGGTAATTGCCACAGGAAATATGCTGTGTCACTCTCTATCTGATATTGAATGAAGTTCCATATTTTTAAAGTTGTACATCAACCAGTTTCTGTTTATAAAGTTTTGATATTTTTCCATAACCCTCTCACCACTGAGAGGGGTGGCTGCCATGCTCTCCATTTTCCCAAATTTTTGCGTTTCAACTTTTATCCCGACATTATCATTTTGTTGCATGTTGTTTATAGCAAATTCATCACCACAATCATAATTTATTATTAATTTTGGCTAAACCTTGTCTTCTCAAGCCATTGTGGATGATTCAGGAAGCTGTGTTGAAAGCCCCTATAATGCTGTTGCTGTTGGTCAGATTAATTATTACTAGGTCTGACTGATGCCCTTAGTCAAGCGGGTCTGCTAACAAATTCTATAAATTCAAATGTTGCTCTCTGTAATAGGGGCTTTGAGTGGCCAATTTGGTTTTCTGAGTAGGTGTAAGTTATTTAGGCCCCTGACTAGGATCAGTTTGTACCCTACTGGAGCTTAAAATTAAGTAATTGAATGTTTTTTTCATTTGAAGTAAATGGATTTTTGATACATATTTCAATGTTTTATCTCCATGGAATATGATGTGATGAAGTGAAATAAATTGTTCTTGATGCAATCTGATTCTTGTTGCAACTGCAGGTGAATTCTTGGATGTACCATTTACAAACATGGTTATGATTGGAGAATTTGTTAAGTCTTATTGACAGCATGTGACTGGGATCATGATGTTTGGGTTTCAACTGGAATTTGTGGCAGATTGAAATTGTATTTCAGGTATAAAATTGTCGTTGTTTTGTCTAATTATTTTGTTATGTCCTTCTAACTGTTTTTGGCTACTGCCTACTCAATTTGGTAAAAGTTATTAATTGCAATTAACTTGCTGATTTAAATATTTTAGAGACAGTGTTTTAGATATTAAGAGTAATTAGGTTTTCATTTTAGGTTTGCAAGATACAGAAATGATGGATGCTTTTGGAAGTATGTGCAGTAAGAGCAAACAAAATAGATAATTTTACAGATTTATTCATGAATTTTATTTGTGGCTCTATTTGTTTCAAATTGGCCACCCACTGAGTTCTTCAGATTTCCTGTTGTTCTTATTGATAATTGTAATTTGTTATTTATTGGTATTGAGCAAGAATTTGCTTGACTTCGTTAGTAATTTTTATATATGCAATGCATGTAGTACATAAAGTGGGATGTTGCTTTTGAGTGTTTGCTTGCAGTCTTATATGAGTTCTTATATGATTGGAGAATGATTGTTGCAACTGGTCATTGCAACTTTCTTTAAGGAAATTGAGTTCAGCAATTGATCAGTGGTTGGGTTACCTGATAGCCTTATTTTAGATATCGGCTATATATCTTACAAATATGTATAATATCCTCTGAGCACCCTCTTTAACTTGATCTTGACTGAGGAATTTCATGCCAGAGAATAGGAGTTTTGTATTTAAAATTTCACACATTTTGCTGTGTTCAGTAAAAATGAATGCTACAAAAGCATGAAGATTTGTTTTTGCTAATTTCATGAGACTGAGACTAGATGGTAGTCTTTTCAGAAAATGCTTTCTTTAAACTATTTTCTTGCTGTCAAATGTGTGTGTGTGTGTGTGTGTGTGAGAGAGAGACAGACAGACAGACAGACAGACAGACAGACAGACAGAGAAGCAGTGTCACAAGTTTACCACTCCTGTCCTATTACATCTCAATTTTAAAGCATTATTTAAATCTTACTAGATTCCTTTACTAGAATCCTTTTCTAATGTAAAAAACATTGAATAAAATGCTCCTACCAAACAAATTTACCTAAATTAAATTGAAATATGAAATGAAAGGAGACATTTTAAAGTGATTGTGCCTTTATGCTTATACCTTATAGAACAATTATCCTCATGCTTTGTGTATTATTCTAATGGCAGTTAGATTTATATTTATGGTATTAGACAAGTCAGTATGTATTTATGGCTTCTTAGAGTTGCCTGTGTTTGAATGATTGAAATAAAGTTGATAGACTATTAAAACAGTGCATTGACTAGCTATATATGAAGTGTATTAGCAGTGCTTTCTTTTGAGATTAGTTAGTAAACTTTTGATGAGTGACCTTAAACATATTGACTCAATTAAGTCAAATTAAAAGCCAGTGAGCATTACTTATTGTGTGTATTCAAGTTGGTAGTACACGGTAGTTATTTGGACCTATTTTAATATTTTTAGATCATCTCTGGCATGAAGTTAGTTCTTGTATAGAATGCTGATTATGTATGCAATCTTAAACAGTCAGGATGCTTTAGATTTCATAAAATTGTTTTTAATGTAGAAAATGATACGTGGGCGATTAGTTCCGAAGATAGGGCCAAGCATGAGGCACAGTTTTTGATGCAGAACCCAGTTGGAGGTTACATATCAGGTAAGAGCAGAGACCTAATTGTGAATGAAAATGTTTATTTGTTATACTGTATATTGTGTTATTTTTATAACCTCTTCTTGATGCTTGCCAACGAAAAATAGCTATTCATTTGTGTTCACAAAAGTACCTGACTCTTAAGAGACATTTCTGGATAGTCAGTGGTGTTGCTAGGGTTGGTGTCATCCAGTGCGGTAAAATCTAAAATCGGTAAAATCGTGGTGTCACCTGTCAAGGATGCAGGACAGATTCACTTATCCTATCCGAGACTTTTAATCATCAATGCAATGATTGGCTATACTAATGCTAATAATCCTTCGACTGTCACTCCACGCATTGGAGCCTTCTCATTGGATGAAGGAAGCTCCTCTAGTCCCTCCCTCTCTCAACTATCCTAATGTGACCAGCCTCAATTAAAATATACACTTTGCCATCAACACATACGATTTTAAAACATATTATGACCATCACATTACCCCTCCAGACTTCCACCAAGGACCTCTTCCAAATCTTCCTTTACTAGGCCTACATAATCGGCTATGAACATTGGCGTAGCTAGGAAAAATGGCAACCGGAGCAAAACATCCACCTTCTTCTCCCTTCCCTCCTTTCCTAACCTCTTCCTCCCTCTTCCATCCCTTCTCTCCCTCCCCTCCCCTTTTAACGGAGGTGCGGGGTGTCATCCTCGGGAAATTTTAAAAAATTACAAATGCCTGCAGGTGAATTTTAGCGCATTTTAGACACACAGAAAGACAGGATCATCCTTCAATTTGAGCGCACAGCAGTGACACGTCGAAAACCAACCCTCCCCACCTCGCCGCTCACACTTACCCATTGCATCTGATGCTGATACACTGACACCTACACAAATGTTAAACTAGGACAATGTAGTTATTGCGCGTATCATCGCAGCAGGTATGGCGGGGATCTTCTGCTCGGACCTTGTGATAGAGACTGCCAGCCTATATCAGCACAGTCCTCTGACTTATGCTACGTTACTAATCCCGAGAACAAATTTTAAACTACAAATGCCCGTGGGTGAATTTTAGCGCATTTTTTTAGACATACAAAAACTGTGTAAATTTATAACCAACCAGTTGCAGTCTTACACCTGGCCTACTTTCCACCCCACCCCAAAAATTTTTGCATCGATTTTGCACGATTTGCACAAGTGACCCTGAGTGGTTCGACTGGAGCAATTGCTCCACTTTGCTCCAATGTAGCTATGCCACTGGCTATGAAACCCGAGGAGAACGAGCTCCGTCTGTTGACTGTTTTATACAATTTGAAAATTTCCAATTTTTCAGTTTGGTGTCACCCCTCTGGGTGGTGTCACCCGGTGCGGTCCGCACCTCCCTAGCGACGCCACTGGGGATAATTGAAATCTGTCAGTCAGTCCCTTGTTATTTGCCTCTGCTTTCTGAGGGTATCTTCCCAGGTTATAGGACTGGCTCGAAACATGATGCTCTGTGAGCAGGATGTGATTGTTTATCTCCGGAAGTGGGCTTTGAAACAAGTGCAATAATTATCATTTACGGTATCATGTTCATGCTACTTCAGACTTTCTGTACTTGGTTCTGGCTCAGGGTTGTTGTGACACTGTAAATGCTTGTCTATGCATGTTAAATCATTATTTTTATTGCTTTATTAAAATGTTTTGAATAATTTAATTTACCATCAGTTTACTGATATCACTTTGCTTTTGCAAGGTGAACAAGCAAAGCAATTTTTTCTGCAGTCGGGTCTATCTACTGTGGTTCTGGGACATATATGGCAAGTACCGGTATTTACAGGATTGTTTTGCAGAGTTGTGGAGCATCAGGTGTGGCCCTTATATTTCTTTAGAAGCAAATTATATTTTTTATGAGCAAATTTTTGTTGGTCCATAAAAGACATGAAAGTTTCAGAAAAATCTATTGAATATGGCAATTTTGATAAATTTGTTACAAATAATATTATATAATTAATCGAATCATACATTGGGAAAGAACACTCTTATCTAAACTTTGCAATCTTGGTTATAGACCAATTTCATTTATGTGCTATTTTTCACCAATAAAACATGAAAACCAAAAATGTTATATTCATCTGAATATTGAGGATCACCCACAACTCTGCTGTTTGGATGGCATGAATTTGTTCAAGTGATATTTTGTTGATGTAATCAATATTCTGGCATCTTACTGTAAAAGTACATCAGTAATTTTATTGCCGAGTTACTAAGAGTGGTTCATGAGTGGTGATTGGTCAGCTAGTGCTAATTTAAGCTGGGTCCTTGTGACGTTGTAAAATGTATATTTCAAGTGCATTATAAATACCAGTAATTTTATAGATACTCACATTAAAACAACATTGTCTGAATGTTGATCTTAGAAATGTGTAACTTTTCACTTTGAGAGGAGATAAAACTATGTTTATGAATCTTCCTCCTGTTATGTGAAATTATCAAATTACAATGCTTAAGTGAAGTTAAAAGTCTAAAGTAAGTTTTAACAATAAAATTCAGATTTTAAGATGGCTATCATATATATTGCAACACTGACATTTCTGTTGCTAGCCATTACATTGAACATGCCTACAAATTGCATTGAAAGAAAGGCGGTATTTTGAATTATTTGCTGCTTTTGGAAAATATTGGATTTATTTAAGCAGGATTTAAAAGTGTAAGAACATTTTTAATGTGTACCGTATTTTCACGCATATAAGACTCACGCGGGTTTTGATGATTTGTGTTAAAATAATTATGGATAAGACGCACCCATATATAAGACGCACCAAAAGGCGTCCCGTCGGCGCTCTCGGCGACCTGTCGGTGCTCCCGGCGCCCGTTGGCACTCCCCGCGACCCGTCGGCGCTCCCGGCGACACGTCGGCGCTCTAGGCGCCCCACTGGAGCCCCGTCGGTGCTCTTGGCGTCCAGTCGGCACTCTTGGCCAGCCGCTGGCACTATCGGCGCTCTAGGCAAGCCGCCGGTGCTCTCGGCGCCCCGCCGGGGCTCCCAGCGACCCGTCGGCGCTCCCGGCAACCCGTCGGCGACCCGCCGGCGCTCTCGGCGCCCTGTCGTGTCGGCGCTCTTGGCGCCCGCCAGAGCCCCGTCGGCGCTCTAGGCGAGCCGCCGGCGCTCTAGGCGACCCGTCGGCGCAGTTATTCATGTTCCAAAAATTTAGATAAGACGCACCCGAGTATAAGACGCACCAAAGGGGCTAATTGTGTAAAAATCATATAAGCCGCGTCTTATATGCGCAAAAATACGGTAATTTTATACCAAAGGCTTAAGTTTCACAAGCAGTATTGAATACTAGTAAATAATATACAACATATTGAATTTCTTAAATTTGAGAAAAATTGCATTCTGCTATTTGTTCATGTAAAGAACGATAATGTCTCAGTTACAGTAATGAAAATCTCAAATAAGATTCTCTGCATCATTTTGTCAAGCTTAAAATTCAATCACCATTGCTATAACCTCAAATCATAATCTTACATTGAAAAGCTGTTGATTAGCAACAATCATTTGATGAAAAATTTTGGTTTCTTAAATTTGAATTTGCTTACGGTAATTGAATTACATTTAATTGCATTTTAAATTGAATTGGGATTTCATTACACCTACCTTTTCTCGATTGCATGAAGATTTCACTTGATTTACATTTTTACGTACAGGCTGATTTATTAATATTTTAATGTTGGTAGAATACGTATTCCCTTGGTTATTGAGTGTGGATGCATAGCAGAAGACAGTTTTTACTGTTGAATTGTTCTTTGCATTTGAAGCAGAAATTGTTGAATTTATTAATTCTCTTGTCTGAATCTGAAGCTTTGTATCAGTTATTTTTTACTTATCATTTGAAATAACTTCAGGAAATTGGCAGATTTGACTGCTGATGGCAGAATGGACCGGAAGGAATTTTCAATTGCCATGCACCTGATAAAGAAGTCTCTTTTGGGATACCAGCTGCCTCAAACACTTCCACATAGTTTACTTGCTGATCCACCTCCTCTGATGGCCACCCCAGTGATTATGCCTCCCTTGATTCCTCCGATGGCTCCTCCTTCTGGCTGTTTAGTTCCTAACATTTCAAGAGTTGGTATGGTTACAGGTAACATTTTCAAATTATATAATTTATTATTATATTCCAATTGGAAATTTTTATCTTGTCTTGTTTGTGCATCAGAGTCTGTTGAAGTTGTGCATAGGAATCCTGTGTCTGCCAGATATGCCAGTTGTTTAAACTGTTATGTCTTGTCTTGTCTTGTCTTTAACCGTCTTCACTCCGAAGATTGGCTGCATTGTGGACTTCTTCAATGTGCTCTGGCCTTCTGCTATTCTTGTTGCCTGTTCTATAGTGAGTCCTGTCCAATCTTTAGTGTTTTCTTTCCACTTTTTTCTTAGTCTACCTCTTTTTCATGACCCTGGCATTGTGCCTTGTACTATTTCTTTCTCTAATCTTGATATTCCCGTTTTGTTTATACTATGTGTCCCCAGTATTATTTCAGCTTTCTTTTTCTAACTGTTTCCAGTAAGCTTCTTTGAACCCCTGCTTTATCCATTACCCATTCATTCATTTTCTTTGCTTTCCAAGAAACCCTCATTATTTGCATCAGGCCTTTCATTTGAAATGCCTTTTTGCACTGTTCATCTTTCATTATTGTCCAGTTTTTGCAGCCATATGTGGCGACCAGCAACACAAGTGATGTCAGTAGTTGGACTTTGTTGCTAACAGGAATGCTGTGACTTTTCCATGTCTTGTTTAGTGATGCTCCTGCCATTCATCCTATATTCAAGCTACTTCTATCAGCTTTACTCGAGGTGTCATCTGATATGATGGACCCTAAGTATGGGAAGATAGTGTGACCTGTTCCAATATTATACTCTGAATTTTGATGGTGCAGTTCTTGTCCTTTAGTGTCATTTATTACCTAGTTGTCTTAGCAATATTGATCATCTGCCTTTTTCTGTCCACATGGACACAAGATCTTGTAATTCTGCAGTTGAACCTCCTTTGAGTATGATGTTATCTGTGTATTTTAAATTGGACAGCATTGCCCTTCTATTCTGATACCACCCACAAAACCATCCAATGCTTCTCTCAGTACCTTTTCTGCCATGATGTTAAGCGGGTACAGTGATGTAACACAGCTATGTCCAAGTTTGTTTAACCTTCAGCCAATTTGACAGCATCCCAGCCACCCTTTGGATTTTGAAATCTTACATCAGATTTTAAAAAGTAAATGAAGTCAGACATATATATTAGTGAAAAAGTGAATGCTTACTTGAAACATCAAAGCATCAACAAATGACCTTAGTAACAAACCACTTTAGTCAAATTAGTTGTAGTATGTACTATAACAATGGCTATATTAATGCTGACTGAAATTGGTCTCTTGGTAGTTTTGTGGAACTGCAAAATTTGAGGTGACATAAAACTATATTTTTGAAAATTGTGTTTTTTGAAAGAAAAAAATTATGTATAACCTCTAATATGAAGTGAGGTTCTATTAGAATATTGGACTTTTTAAAGATAATTACCAAGTACTTCATTTAGTGAATCTGATGTTCTGCTGATGTTTGACCCCTTATGCATGGCTGGCATTAGTCAAGTCCTGTATTGCATTAGCTTATGATTGGTTGCGCCATAAACTTATTTCTTGTTTTAAATCTGATGAATTTAAATCTTGTTTCATCTTATATGGCTTGTCATTGATAGTTTCATTAGTTCACATGATAGATTTCATTTATGTGTTCTAAAAATTTATTGTGAGCAGGACCTTCACAGTTTGGATTGTCTAATCAGTTATCTCCTCTAAAGCCAACAGCTGTTTCAACTTTGCCAATGCCCTCAAGGTGAGTCTCATGAGCCATTGTCCTATTGTCTTATTAACTGAAGAAAAGTGTTATAATGTAATGGATTTCTAATAGCTATATGTAACTGTTGCTGGCTAACTTGTGAGGTGATGATGCCTTACTGTTGCTAATACCTAGATTTGTGGCAGAAATGTGTATCATGTCATTCTCTCAATATTCAGAAAAAGGTTATGTCTTATTATGAGTGATCTTTGTGCTTGAAGCCTCATTCTGTGTAGTGTTAGCATTCAGCTGATACTTTGTATACATCATTCTTTGATCTTCTTCTGCAGCTTCATATTCACTATACTCCATATGTGCGCACATTTGCAAATATTCTTGTATTCTCTTTAAGCATCTGTTTTTTTCTTGCTAAACATTGTAGAATTTTCTAAAAGGTAATAAAATATAGTAAATTTCACAGCATTGGACTTGGACTCATTGTTTTCTACTCATATATATATATATATATATATATATATATATATATATATATATATATATATATATATATATATATATTAGTGCTGTTCAACTATTAATTTATTTTATTTAACGCGACTAATCATGTGATTAAAATAATTAATCACATTTTCTTCAACAACATTGTTCTGGTCCCGAAGTAGTAGTTATTTTGAAATAAAGAAACAATGCACCAGTTGCAGAACAGTCTTTCAGAGTTTCAACTAGAAGGCCTATAAATATTTATCAATTATTATTCTTAAAACAGAGATCTATATCTGAACTAACTATGAACATAAATTATTATCCTTAACTCTTAAGTCTTAACACAGATATTCTAAGAAATATTGTAAATATTAAATTGCGATTAACAGTTTAACTCATCAATTGCGTGTTAATCGCATGGTTAATCGTGATTAAAGCAGAGCACACACACATATATGTATATATGTATATACTATATGTATATATATATATATGTATATGTGTGTGTATACATATATATAATTATATATGCGCTATGATACACACATATGTATATTGTGCTAATATGCATGCCATGCAGATTTATATAATTTATGTACCTCTGCAGCTTTTGTATTCTTATATAATATTTTCATGTATAATTAATTGGCCATATTATGATTGGTCTTGATTGATTGTGTAGTTTTAGTATGTAAGATTTATTGAAAACTTAATTACTATATCTGCTGATAAATGTAGACTTTTGAAAAGTAATGGAAATAAATTTTATAGACTGCATTTATTAGGATCTGTTAGTAACAGTTTGTAATGAATGTCTACATTTGCTTGTGTTTTTATGGAAGTATTTTTTCGCTGGGTGTTACATCAGCAGCCATAAACAAAGATTGGACAATGTCTTCTACACAAAAGGCAAAATATGTTCAGATGTTTAACAGTAATGATCGTCTTCAGAAAGGTTTTTTAACTGGTAATTTCATTCTTAAATTTTCAGAAGAGGCAAATTCTAAGTTATTTAAATTTACTAAGGATTTTTAATGTGAATTATGTAACTAAAAACGGACCATCTATCTAGTTTTTGTTATTTATTTATTTATTTATTGCATAAATTAGTTTTTTATTAGTAATGAATATGCTGGGCTCTAAAGTTTATTATCAAGCTTTACTGGTACAGTTATTCTTATAGGACTTGAAGCAAAAGCTATCCTGTCTCTGTCTGGATTACCAAAGTCAACTCTTGCTCAAATATGGTATACATTTATGGTTATCTTAAGTGGCTTAGTTGCTGATTAGATTTGCATAAATATCTTGTTGTTTTGCTTTGCTTTAATTTGCTTAGTGAATGAGTTTGAATCACGAACCTTGAAAAGTCTTTGTGACAATGTCTTTGCAGAATTGATGTTTAAAGCTATGAAAAGATATGTACAGAAATGTTTCTGGCTTACAGTGAATTTTTAGGATTTTGAGCTGTTTTTAATTATATATGATACATTTGTTTCTTTGGTAGTTTATCGACTGATGCAGCTTCTGTAATTTTTCAGGAATTTGGCTGATTTTAACAAAGATGGTAATTTGTTTATGGATGAATTCTGTGTTGCAATGCACTTGGCAGATGCTGCCAAGTGTGGGCAGTCACTTCCTCTAGTCCTTCCCCGGGAGCTGATGCCTTGTTCAGCTCAACGAACAAGGCATGCAAGTGGTCCATCAGCAAACTCAGAATCGTCTTTAATAAATTCATTGGCGCAGTCTTTTGAGACATCAACAAAAACTATGTCTGGTAGTTCAGGTAGAAGCATGATAGTTGATATCAGTCTCTCTTTCTTTCTTGTATTCTCTTTTCTCGTTTATTCTTTGATATTTAAAGAATTTGAATTTATTTAATAAAGTGTTAGTTTGCTTTTGATAAAAAATCTTACTTAAATTCTAAAAATATTCATTACTGCACAGAATTTGGTATAGCTCAATGGCCAGGAGACAAAATTTGAAAGACCACATTAAAATACGGTACTTTGCATTGAAATGATGCACTGGAATAACCCATGACTAATTGACTATCTATAGTGGCTCACATAATATTTAGACAGCTTGCCCTGAAAGATACATTTGATTAGATAGACACTGGCAAAATTGTGTTTATCAGAATAATAACAAGACAGAAATTGGCAAAATAAATTCTTTAAAAGTTCTTATGAAGAATGAAAAAATTTTTCGTTGTTGCTGTGCTTTATGATTTTTTTTCTAATTCTTAAAAGAGGATGCAAGAGGATTGATATTGCATTTTGCTATGTGAAATCATTGGTTTTGGAATGGAATCATGATTGTAGAATGCATAGTGACAAAAAATTTAATTTTAATTATGCTGAAAATGAGGCAACAAAATATGTAACATTGAAAGTTGACATCATGAAGTCAGTAGTACATAGTACAATTTAAATCTAGCATAAGGTCATCACTGTGAAATCGCTTACCATCGTTCTAAGTGTCCACTGGAATTCTTGTGCTGAATCAACAATCAAATCTACTGTTTTACAAAAATAAATTTGACATATTGCACTCTTTTTAGCCAACCATAAAACGACTTGTTAATCCATATTAATTTTGCCACAATGTATCTTTGGTAAAAGATCAACAGTTCACTGACATTTCTATTGCTGTTGAATTGATTGCAGAATTCTATGTTTTGACCTAAGATAGCAAATGAAAAAAGTGACTTTCCAAGGCACATATAATTCATTGTTCTGAGTTTTCTTGTCATTTTCTGCCGGTTTTGTGCTCATGATATTTATACTACAAGATTATGGCACATTTTATCTATGATTGCACTATTGAATCATTATTTTGTTTAAGTTGTTCTATAAAGCTCTTCAAGTAATTTTAAATTGATCATTAATATTTATTAATGGTTATATTTATATATGGTTATTTATATATGGTTATTAGAATGCTGCAGATATTGTTTGTTAAATTTAGCAATCTGTGGTGATCTGGCTTCAGTAATGAGTCTAGACTCATTTTCTAACAAATCGCAGACTCTGGCTCTTAGTTCACATGGTATGTTAGTTGCCTTTGTTTGCTATTGCTTGTTTTGTCTCTTTACCATTCCATCTGCTTTTTTATTGACATGAAAACCAAAATCAGTATTAATGTCATTGGTTGATTTTTTCCTGCAATTGTCTCTTCATTGGTCCATGAAATAAAGCAGAATGGACTGATTATATAATGCTTTCTTTCCAATTTCTAAATATTTGCCATCACTGAACAATTGGTTAAGAGTTTGCAAAGGTATTCAAATCTTCCTACATTACGATTTCTTACGTAATGATCTTTTAATTTAAGATTTATTTATTAATACAATTATATAGACAAATTTAAAATCTTCCTTTAGGAGACTAGAGCTTGTGTCATTGTTGGTGATAGTTAATGAATATTTCTGTAATTTCTTCTATCACAGCCACATTTGAAGACAGACGAAAAGAAAACTTTGAAAGAGGTCAGGCAGAGTTAGAACGGCGAAGGGAAATGCTTCGAGAGATGCAAAGAAAGGAAATGGAAGATCGGTTGGCATTTGAAAAATCAGAACAGGAAAAACGTGAAAAGCATCGGTGAGATTGTGAGCCTTTAAAAGTCAGGTTGATTGTCCCAAATTTCTAAATGATAATCGATATTGTTTTAAATATGTTATTACAAGGTGCTTCTGCTTAAACCACTGCTAGAAGATCATGAAGATGAAGGATACTTGAAAATAGAAATATCGTTAGACAGGGTAGAGAAGTCAATTAAACAAATGAAGAAGCCTAGAAGATATGTAAGATAACCACCGAAATACTGCAAACTGCACAGGCATACACAGTAAAGTGACTTCATTGAGTCAGAACATTTGTATGGAATTCAGGAAACACCAGAAGATTGAAGGCATGAATGATGAATCATCCCTGTGCACAAGAAAGGAGACAGCAAGAATGCGATAATTCCCAAGGAATAAGCTTACAGAGCATACCAGGCAAAGTATTTTATCAAATTTATCTAATTAAAATAACAGGAAAAGTGGATGAAGTCCTGGGAGAAAACTAGAGTGAATTTAGAAAAGGAAGAGGATGATCTAACCAGATTTACAGTTTCTTCTAGTCTGCTTCAATGCTTCCCACATGCTCATCATCACATGAAGAAGTATGGCATACATGCCAAGCTCATTAGACTGATTCTAAATCTGTACAGCGCAATTGCATCCTTCATCTTTTTAGAGGGAGAAGAAACCAATTTGTTCAAATTTCGAGACAGCATTCAGACAAGGCTGCATCCTATCACCCATCTGATTTCACATAGTATTGGATTACATCATGAGACATATAGAAAATCACACTGTTTAGGAACAAATTGCAAACCAAACAATACTGAAGATGCCAAATAAACAAATGATGTCTGCCTGTTTGTGAAATGCCTGATTAGAATACCAGAACTGGATGCACTAGCAGAGGAAAGTCAACACCAGCAAAACCGAAATTATGTCCATTACAAAGAGGAAATGCAGTCTATCAACAAATAACCAAGCAGGTGAGGAGATTGAAGATGTGAAGAAGTTTGTATACCTTGGAAGCAAAATGTAAGCAGAAGGAAGGTCAGACTCAGAAATCATAGGAAGTATTGCATTAGCCGGATCTACCTATGACAGACTACAGAAAATTTTCAAAAGACAGAATGTAAACCTCAAGATTAAGAATATTCAGTGCACGCATAATGCCAATGCTACCATATGGGTGTGAATCATGGAGCTTCACAAAGACAATGGAGATGACATTGAATGCTGCAGAGAACAAGTGGCTCAGAAGAATATTAAAAATCAGTTACAGGGAACATTTCATGAATGAAGAATTCAGAAGTAAGACACAGCAGCCACAAATCAATGGGATCATCAAGAGAAGAATGAAATGGGCTGGCCACATACTGAGGATGAGTAACAACAGAAACCCTAAAAGAATCGTCATATACAAACCAAAAGGGAAAAGAGCAATAGAAAGACCAAAACAAAGATGGATAGATTGCCTTGATCAGGATCTCAAAGCCAGTGGACTACCTATTCACAAGAAGACAGAAGGAAGACAGAGATTGACCCTTGAGGAAATAATAGCCAGAGACCGAGAACAATTGGAAGGTTGTTGTAAAGAAATCAGTACTGGAAACAGCCAAAAGATGATAATACAACATATTACATTTATTGTCAAAATATCTGTTTTGATTTGTTTATATTTCCAGTTCTTGTTTGTTTTCTCACTTTTGTTGCAAATTTATGACAATAGTTTGGAGCAAGAATTACGAAAGCAAAAAGAGTTTGAACGACAGCGAGAGCATCAGAGATTGTTGGAAGTTGAGAAAGAGGAACAACGGAGAAAAGCATTAGAACACAGAGAAGTAAAGTTGTGCAGACGTTAATCAGATTGTTTTTATGTTGCATTCAATTTTAAAACGTTTTTCATGTTTTGAGTTATCTCTGCTTAATAGTTGCTTTGTTGTTGGTGTTGTTGTTGTTGTTTTTGGTGGTGGTGGTGACTTTTCAAAATGAACTTTTTGAAAACATATTTGAAAAAAATATTTCAAAACATATTAGTGGTAGAACCAGTTTGAAAGCTGTTGCAAAACAGATAAGTTTGAGAATAGATTGAATGCTCTTAGTGATGATGACAATAACACTGGCAAAAGCTGAACAAGGTACTTCTTGGCATGAGTTATTCACTCATCCAATTGTCCATTGCAATGTAATGTGATGTAATGTAGCATTTGTATAGCACCTCTTATATTTCTGCTCAGAGACGATTGGTTATAGTGCTCCAAAAAACAGGCATGCTGAAATCTAAAACTTGATTGATACACTAACTTTGCCAATTAAGCATTTTTTGACATGATTTTGCCATACCTCTGGTTATTATAAACTCAATTTAATATCATTGTGCAATCCGGACTGTCCCACAAATGCAGCATGAAGTTGGTCTCACTGTACATAATTGTCATTGTTTATTTATTGCACCATTATTCATTTCATTCATTTATTTTATGGCTTCATCAGATGAGGTGAATTCTGATTTTCTAGGCGGCAAGACAGGAATTAGAACGTCAACGTCACATGGAATGGCAGCGCCAACGTCGAGATCAGTTGATGGCCGAAAAAATAAGAGAACAGAGTCAAGTTGACAAACTTGGTCTAGAAGTTGGTCACCTGCGAACTGAGCTCTCTACTTTAGTATGTGCTTTTTACTGTATCTGATTTTTAAAGTGATTTTAGATCAGCACAATGTTTTGGTTTAATGGTTTTGGATAAATTATGTCTGCCAGGTTCAGAAACTGGTAAGACTTCTGTTGCTTTCTTGGAGTATTGCAAACATGTCAATTTCATTTAATTTATTTTATATAAATTATCTGAAATTCTGTTGCAGCGTGGTTTAAATATTAATGGTAATGTTTGTAGACTATAAATTCTCATTTGTATAGTTGATGTAGAATTTGAAATCGTCTGGAAATTTTAATATTTGTCAATATGGCTTAATTTTAAGATATAAGAATAATGTGCTAATACTTGGATATTTATAATAATGATAATAATAATGCACTTCTATAGCACTTGTTCTATTACTTTAAAATAGGGATATTCAAATAGTAACCCATGGGCCAAATCCGGACCTCCAAGGAGTTGAAATGGCTTGCGAAGATACCGAAATTACAAATAACTCTTTTTCTAATACTAACAACGTATAATTTTTAATGTCTTGTTTTCAATTTACCTGTATTCTATTACTTAAGAACTCTTTTTTTAACACCTGGCCCTTAGGCACCAGTCATAAAAAATGTGGCCCTTTGTAAAGTTTAATTGAATACCTGTGCTCTAATGGTATATCAATCAATAGTGCTCTAAATCTATCAGCATTCCAGATCAGTCAGAGTGGGGAACAGTAACTGAGACTATGGAGAAAACAGGAAGTTCGACAGATATGCACATAAATTGATAATTAATTGACTTTGTGTGTTTTTTTGTATGCAGAATGTGTTTATTAGCAGAGGCAATGATGAATGTTTTAGCAATGAAATGAGCTAAATTAATTTAAAAGTGATTGTTCTGTTTTAGGATAATAAAAAACTAGAATTGCATGCCAAAATTGAGCAAGCAAAGTGCAATATTGCAGATTTCACTTCTTCAATTGAAAGCATGCGAGTAGCAAGAGATTCAACAGTTGCAAAAAATGATCATCTAAGCTCAGAATTTGAGGTATGTGAATATTATGTAATGATGTACATTGGTTAATGTAAGTAAACAGTTCAATTAACTTACGGTAATCAAATTTTAAAAATGATGTGCTTTCTATACATTAATTCTTTTTTTAAAATTACTTTAAAAAATTTTTTAAAAAATTATTACAGATGTGAATTGGCACACTTTACTGCAGTGATTTTATATGCTACTTTTTAGAGGAGAAATGCCAACTATGAGTGTTGCTTCTCTATGCATAGCAGAATTAACTGATGTTAATGGACTTCAGTTACTTGTAACATGAATTACCATAGTTTTCTTTTTGGGGAAAACTATTCATCACTAGTTGGGCCCTGTCTTTCTTGATTTCTCTTGGCTCTGTTTTTCTTGCCCTGGTTTTTTGCTTTCACAACTTTTTATCCCATTTTTCTGAATCTACATTTTACCTGAAATTCGTCATGTGTTAGATTTGTATAATTGTAATTGTATAATGCCTCTTATATTTCTACTTGGAGGCTCGTCTGCATCTACATAAAAGTTTTAAAATGTTGTAACTACTGGCCAATCTCCTGTCTGAGTTTTTAATTTCTTTCATTGACTCATAAACCTCTAAACCTCCAAGTGGAAATATAAGAAATTATATGTAAATCTGATATTGCATTATTTTGCATGTGTTTGTGTTGTGTCATGTCATGTCGCATGCCATTATTGCTATGCAGCGGTTGGCTATGCAAATGGGTAAGTGACCTCCATTGTTTCGTGCTCAGGTCCAGAAAGGCCACTCCACATTGTGATGTTATGTAACCAAGATATATTCTCGATCTATCATGGTTTTTTGTGCCTTCTACTAGTTCTGTCATCTCAGATCCTTCTATCTTTGTTGTGTCTCATTAGGTGGCCAAAGTAGCACAGTTTACCAGTTATAATGTGGTTCTGTAAGTTACAGTTGATGTTGACCATCCTGTAGACCTCTGTGTTCATGTCCTTATAGCATTCTGAAAATAATTGAAGGTTATTAGATTAAGAAGGTTACGTGAAATGCCCACAAACAAGTCTGATACAGATTTTAATCTCTCTTTAGTGTTACCAATGTTTGTACATCAATATCAGACTGACCATTTTGTTATACAAGTCTATGTACAGATAGAACGTTTTGTGACTTAATTTAATTCTGTGAGCTCAATTGCTGCCTTGGTTTGCCACAGCACAGATGGTTATTGCAGTTTTCATCTAGGATGTTTACTTTTATTGCCTATGGACAGACAGAAGTAACAGCTGGATAAATAAATTGTCCTGTTTTTAAAACCACATAATTATAAGTCTAATGGTGTCAGCAAATTCAGATGTTAGGTACTGCTAGTTAACAGTTACAGGCAGTGGCAGACTGACCTGAAAATATTTGTTGCCAGGAGGCAAATGGGGCCCACCCTGGGCTACCAGCTTTGGCAATTGCTGACACCTACAGTACTATAATTTGATTTTGATAATGAATAAATAAAATTTTCAAATAATGCATGAGTAGAAATCAAAAGGGTCAATTATAATTTTTGCCAAAAATGTTATATTTATGACTAATTACAGTATACGACTATACATGATACAATTCTATCTCACAAGCTTTTCTTCTCTGATTTTATTCAGCCAGGCCTGTTTTGACATTACTTTCGCACACAACCTGGGAGCCCATAATGTTTACTATCTAAGGGGCCCACGTGCTATCGGACTGGTTGGCAAACTGGCCAGTCTGCCATTGGTTACAGGTTCAGAGGATTAATGCAGATTGTCTTGTAATGATACATCTCTGTGGCTTATGGTAATGGCATTGAATACCTTGATTAATAACAGCATGCTACAACTTTTCTTTGGTCATTGACTTTTACTTTATTGTGCAGCGATTAAAGCAAAGCTTGGTTTCTCTAAGACAAGATCGAAAACCTCTGGAGGAACAGGTTAATTCTCTTGCACCTACTCAAGGTGAATATGATGAAAGAAAGTTTTATTGTAGGACTAAAGCTGTTTTCCGGTGTGTTGCTACGGTTACAGTTTAATAGTTCCATTCTGTTTAATTGTGTCCAAGCAGGGAAGAATCACATTTAGAGTTTATATTGGCTATCGTTCAGTGGCGTAGCGAGGGGGGGTCAGGGGGAGCATATGCCCCCGGGCGCCGAGGGGGGCGCCAAAATTGGGTATTTGGGCAAGTGAAATGCATAATAAAGAAGAAGAAACACGGGCAATTACCTTTTTTTTTCTTTGCTCGTCAGCACTATATGAAGAGGGCGCCCGTAAGACTTGAGGGGCGCCGAGAACAATGTTATGTGACGACCTTTTTTTTGCTCGTCAGCAGTGTTGGGGGCACCAATGGTAGACTTTGCCTCCGGGCGCTGGATACCCTCGCTACGCCCTCGCTACGCCACTGCTATCGTTGCTATGTGGAAATGTTATTTTCATTTCACCATTAAGTGAATTTTATTTTATGTTTAGTTATTGTTAAGGTTGGCACGTTCTGATCTCATTGCGATACAGCATGCACCAAAATATGCTACATTGGCAGGAACATTAATTGCAATTCTTTGTCTAGATAATAAATTATGAGTCAAATAAAGTATATGCATACTATTGCATAGTTATATTTTAAATTCATTTCCTCAAAATTTGATGCCAACACACAGTGCCGGTGCAGTAGAACACTGTGCATAGGAATGTCAAATCTGTAAGTATTCTTACCGGGTAGTCTTTGAATTAATAGTTGCTGAATGAGAATGCTTTTAACCCCTTAACTGGGGATCCCGGATATATCCATCCATTTTACATTGAGTTACAGTTAAATACACGGTTAAGGAGTTAAGAACCGTGAAAAAGTGTATTGCGAAAAGTGTGTGTGCCTGTGTGTGCAAACAATATGGCACCAATGCATACTTAAAACCAAGGTATCAGTCTTTTCATTACATTATTGCTCTTTATTTACACTAAAACACACATTTAGCTGCACTTGTGCATTGTTTATTTTGTTTTAAGCATAATATGTAGCAGAGGTCTGCCTTGTATTTTTAATGAATGTTGTTCAACAGCTAACAAGTTTACCCGCCTGCAGATTCACTGCATCTAGATGGTACAGAGATGCTTTGTATGGTATCCAAAACAATAAATGCTTCAGTCCTTCTTGCTACTTTTTTCTTGTTCTATTATTGCTCAGGCTATTATTATTATTATTATTATTATTATTATTATTATTATTATTATTATTATTATTATTATTGTTGTTGTTGTTTGTTTTGTTGAAAGTTAAGATTTATGTGGTAAATTGTCCTAGGAGGACTGCTTCTACACATTACATGTGTACCTAAATTCTTTGAATCTTGAATCTAATTTTTAAAAATCTTAAATCTATTTTTTTAAAATCTTGAATTAAATGATTTTTTATGCCAGATGAAAACTATATCTCTGTGACCGCTGTTTACAAAAGGGAGAAAGATTTAGTTGAAAGACTTCAGTCCAAGCTGAAAGACCTTGAGCAGCAGAAAAGCAATGTGGTAAAAAGCATTGAAATCTGTGGACACCAGTTAGTTGTAAGTTCCAATAACCTCCTGCAATACTTTTTTATATCTGGATTACAGATTTTTTGCCACTTGTTGAAAAAATTTCAGCAAACTTATTTAGCATAAAATCGTTTTAGAGGCAAAGGACAGATGAAGCTGGCAGTGCTTTCTTATTTTAAGACTTGGCTTTTAAATGAGAAAATGATTTGCAAATTTCACATCTGAAGACCCTAATGTTTTGTAGCATTGCTGTCTGGAGAAGTTTGGTAAATATATTTAGAATGCAGTTACATTATTTTGTGTTATGGTATAGTTCTATGCTTTTCCTCCTTTGTTTGTGACTATGCAAAGCAATATTATCAAGGTTATTATTATTATTATTATTATTATTATTATTATTATTATTATTATTATTATTATTATTATTATTAGCTGGACAATTTATATAGCGCAATAAGCATAGCAAAATGGCCAAAGATGAGAGCGCTTTACAATACTACGTATACCCGATGGTGAATAGGTGAGTCTAGAAGATTACCTAGGAAAAATCCAAGAGAGTCAGAGGTACTTTGGTACTGTTTATTTGCAACAATGGTACTTCCTAGTGGACTGTACACAGGCTAGACTTGCTTCAAACTTTGACATAATATACACAAAGATATAAAGTTCTGAATTTTAATTTATGCAGTCATCTCAGTATTTTATGTTTTATTTCTATTCTAATTTGGCCGATGGAAAGATTTACAAGTGATGAAAAATCTGAACTTTTTCAGTTCTTTTCTTTGTTTTCTGTAGCAATTGAAGACTCAGATGGACGTTTTGAGAACTACAAGTCATCGTTTGAAGAATTTAAATAATGAGAAAAAAGCAGCTGTGAAGCAAAAATCAGACTCAATTTCAAAATCATCACATGTTAATGATAATGGAAGCCTAAATTCAACAATTACTCAATCGTCAAGTTCTTATAATGGATATCACCAAGTTCTTAAAGCAGGTAAGTTTTGTTGTGTTTTGAAATGCACACTGGCCGATGGACAACAGTTTTCTTATTTACTTTGCTTCTTTCAAGCTAAAGACATTATTATTATTATTATTATTATTGTTGTTGTTGTTGTTGTTGTTGTTGTTGTTGTATGGTTGTTAACACACATTAAGTCATTCACAAAGTGAAGAATCATACTATCTGTTGGATTCATATTCTAGAAAATGATGCTGAGAATATCATTCCACTGAGTTACAGGAAATTCACTGCAATTTTCCAGTTTGATGCACGAAACCTGGATGAGCTTTCTCTCATGGTTGGAGATGTTGTTCTGGTGTGTATTGCTTGACTTTCTCTGGTTATAAATAAATGCAAGTAGTTTTCTATGTTTTTTCAGTTGCTTGTTCAATTGCATTTGGAAACCTGTAATCATAATTTTAAAATTGATTATTGAGCAGCCAATGTGCTCTATAACAGCAGTTTCCAACCGGTGGTACGTGTACCCCTAGGGGCATGCCAACTGATGCCAAGGGGTACGTGATGGAAACAAGAATTATAAAAAAAATTGTGAAGAAAAAAGAGATAAATTAATGGTACTGTGGGCCTAAGTTGGTAACATGGGTAAAATACAGCTCATGTATCGTCTCTTTGTGTTAGAAAGTGCAAAAAGTGATGAAACTTGAAAAGCAAAAAATGGTCCTCAAGATTTTTTGAAAGAAAACTTTCAAAATTTTCAACATATTTCATTCTCTTTGTTCTATGTTTGCCTAAGGGGTATGTGCAAAGTTCACGTGTTTGCTTGGGGTATAATTTTTAAAAATGTTGAGAGCCACTGCTCTATAATGTATGTCAGACCGAGTTTCAAAGGCTAATATGTGATAGAAACCCAGTCAACAGGATAGCTTGATGTAAAAATATCAGTCTTTACAGTTGAGCCTTATTGTGCTCAGCTGCAGTATATCAACAAAATAAGTGTTCCCCAGTTCTCTGAACTCTTACAAGTTTTGTAATTGATATTAGTTTAGTTTATTGGCATTGATACATTATGTCATAATTAATTTGACAGAGGCTTTCCTACAAAAGTTTAAATGAAAAGACTAAGTGATGGACTAATGCACTTGTTTGTCTTTCACAATTTTTCATATTATCTCTATTTTGGTGCCAGCTATTTGCACATTATATCTCATAGCATTTGCATCAAAGGCTGAGATCAAGATTGCAAGATAGACATACAGTAGTTTGCAGTCCATTCATTATTACCCATGGTGACATTTATGCCATGCCATGTAGTATGTATGTGTACAAAATTTTTAAATGTTCATAAAATTTTCATTTAAACATTATGCTTGGCATAGGATTAAAAACAGGCATAGGCATTTAATTGATGAAAAGTTATTGAAAAATATGTGCCAATAACAGACCTAGTGTATATATAATATTTGAAGGATTAATGCATTAGAAAATTTGAGAGCAAAATATACAAGTAGGTATCAGTTTAAAAAGTACATGGATGTCTTTAAAGGATTTGTCATAGATGTGAGATGTGCAGTTGCATGTTCTTATTTAATAAGTGAAACAAATAATGATTTTGGTTTTAGGTTCCATTAGAACAGAATGATGTGCCAACTGGTTGGTTGACCGGAAGACTTCGAGATAAACATGGATTATTTCCTGAGTCCTACGTTACATTAATAAATGAAGAATCGTCTAGTCTTGACAGCACAGTCCCTGAAATTTTGGCTTGTGATCTGGATGTTCGATATAGTAACCTCGGTGATTCGTCTACCAGGTACACAATGTCTGTCATTCCTCAAAATTTATCTTTTATCCAATTTATTGTGAATGGTAACTATTTCAGTTCAATTGTCCTATACCTCAGCTTGGTCACATTGAACCTGTTCTTCAAAATTAAATCTGCTACCAAGGATTAAGACTGAAATTGCTAAGATAGCATTTTCAGCTATAGGCCCAAAATTCTTGAACTTCTTTTGCCTGTCAGATTTTTCTACAAGCTGAGTACTTAGAAGTCTGAACTGAACTGAGCTTTGTTTAAGCTCTCTAAACTAATATGCAGACTGATAAAAAGATATGCATTTTTAAAAACCAAACACAGTAGAAGGAAATCGATTAAACTAGTAAAATAACATAATGACAATAATTGTTTACCACAATTATTAATAACATATGCCACAATATTGGAATGTTTGAATAATTCATTGGCTTTTGTGATTTAGTAGCCTAGATATAAAAAGTATTTATTAGCTGGTAGATCTGACTGTATTAGGAACTAGAATATCGGGCATTCCTCAATCTATTTGCATACATGCTTTTCTAGACCATCTTCTTGTCAGCCTTCAAACCTACCATCTTCTTGTCAGCCTTCAGTCCTTTCAGCTGCATGCAGTCACGTGCTGATAAGTTTGCTGCAAAACATTGAGATGGAAGTGAAATGGGCCTTTTAGGCTCATGGACCTCTGGCTCTGAGCCAATGTGGGCCATGTTGTCGTTATGCCAGACTCTATTTCGCTACTCAAAATCAGCTAAATATGAGCAGTCTCCTCTTACCCATATGCAGTCAATACAAAGAAACTTTCAGTCTGGGGCTGATGTGATCTTATTAGTTGTTCATAATTTAGCAAGATGAATAATGAATAATTATCATGTTTTATGAAAATAATTATGTTTTATTTTGTTTTATTTTCTTAATCCTGAAAGCTCTGAGGTTTTGAAATGTTAGGTTTCTTAAATCTGTTTTTTTCTTGAATCTGGTTGCCTTTCAATTCTCTATCATTTTGCACTTCTTTACTGTATGTGTATTGGTGATTATAATTATGTGATGAGTAAATTTTCTCTAATACTTGCTTATTTGTATGCAAATTTTTTGGTTCATTGTTGTTTTCTTTTGTCTAATTGAAAATTGCCATGAGTTTATAACCATATTTTTATGTTCTGCTAGTGAAAGTGAAGTGAAAGGAGACGTGCAGTACCTAGGTGCTGATCCCGGTACTACCTATACTCCATCTCCTACACCTGACTCAGTAAGCCAACATTTTTATGTTTTCAGTACCTGTTGATAAGCATTCTTGACAGAGAGTAAAAGCTACTACTCATAACTAGTTATTATTGCTTAGTATTTTATTACACTTAGGAGGAAGCGTCTCATCGCTGCATTATTTGCTCTTGATGGAAATTCAGATCCCTCATGTCTTTTACTGCTGTCTTCGGATTGAGTCACTGTTGTAATGCTCAACATCCTCTGTCAAACTTCCATCTCTTCCGGTCAGTGGCCCCTGTTGAGCCTGAAAATAGCAGCTCATTTCATCTTTGGCTGCCATTTTAATGATTGTGTTGTATCATTCTTTCAAGGTGTTGCAGTGCCTCAAGGTTCTTGAACAGACATTTTTTCTTAAGAATTTCTGCCAAGTCATGCTATAGAGGCCAAATATCTTGAATTCTTCAATTTGAACTTGATGCCAAATATGACTCATTGTTTGTCAAGGTCCCTTGACTATGCTTGTGGTACTATATAAATTTTCATGTTAATACAGAGATAGTAACACATTTTTCATTCAGAAAACAAACAGGATTTCAGAATTCATGATTTCTTTTTTGTCTTCACATTCATTGATGTCAAAAATTATTGTCAATTCAATGAATGATCATTGTTCCATTCTGTAATCCACTTGGCTATTATTATTTTCTTCTCTTACTCCGTCTGAAAAGTTCAGCGATCTATCATTTCTCAAGTAAACCCTCTTCTCAAATTATTATTATTATTATTATTATTATTATTATTATTATTGAGACAACTTATATAACGCTAAATGCATGGTAGACCAAAGTCAAGGGCGCTTTGACATGAGTTACCCATCATCATCATCATCATCATCAGCTCATAGTCCCCTCAGGAACCGTCGAGACCAGTAGCATGCTGAACGATTCTTTTCCAATTTTCGCGGTCTTGTGCCGCATGTATTGCCTCTCCAAGATTTAATCCCGTCCACTCTCTGATGTCGTCGAACCATATGTTACCCATATGAATGATGGAAAATGGGTCTTTAGGTTTTTATGAACGACTCTATTATTTTGGCTTTGTTTACGAAGTCAGGTAGGGCATTCCATAAAATTGGGTTGCCTTGCGACGCAGATATGTTCCTGAACTTGGCTATTTTGGCTGTTTTTGGTCAAATGCATTGCCTCATCATATCGTGGTGACCAACTTCCTTATATTTTAATAGTGGAAGCTGAAACCCGATATATTCTGTGGCTTTCATGAGTAGGAACCACAGTTTTTGACAGACCATGGGAATTTTGAGCTGATGTTAAAGGATTATGGATTTATTCATTCAGGCTCAAACTGTAAATGGTGAACTCTATGCCAGAGCCATGTATCAGTGGCGAGCTAAAAAAGATTATCACCTGACTTTCAACAAAGGCGATGAAATTAGAGTAACCATGCAACAAGTCAACTGGTGGTGCGGTGAATTTGACGGAAAGGTACAATTCATTTTGTGCTGTTTTTTTACATTTTAGCATAATAATGCTACTGATGCTGATAATAGTAATAATTAATGGATTTTAAGTGGTTTAGAAGGATCTACAGGGTGTCTACGAAAAAAACCCCCCAGCAGAAAAACTTTGATTTCTTAAAAGTTCCTAAATATATTTCTATAAAAATTGCCACACTTGTGTAGCACATATTTTCCCACTTTCCTTCCAATTTCCATTTTATTTGCATGTAAGATGGCCATTTTGTGAGATATCAAAGTCAAAATTTGATTTTTACGAATCAACAGACAAAATTTTATTGATTGTCTAGAAATTTCAACCTAAACCACAATTGTTCAAGATGGTTATCGGACATAATTGCAAACCCTAACCCTAACCCTAATCTTAATTGCAAAAATTGTTCGGTATCCAAAGCAAAGTTCCCGCAATGTCTGAATTCGCATCTTATCTTCATTCGATATTTTACCCATTTTGAAAGTTTAAATCAAACTTTTATTGTTATGTCGAATTCTGTGAATTTAAAAACAGGTTTACAAATTTACATTCGATTTAAACTTTACTACTACTACTGCAACAACAACAACAACTGCTACTAATACCACCAAAATTGACATGAAGCCAAATTTATGTGAAGCTATAGATATTTAGGCCTGTCATGCTGCGACTGAGTAGTAAAAATCGAAGTTTGACTTTGATATCTCACAAAATGGCCACCTTACATGCAAATAAAATGAAAATTGGCAGAAAGGTGGGAAAATATGTGCTGCACAAGTTTGGCAATTTTTATAGAAATATATTTAGGAACTTTTAAGGAATCAAAGTTTTCCTGCTGGGGGGTTTTTTTCGTAGACACCCTGTATTCTATGTCAAGCCAGTGTTATTTGTATAGCCCTTTATTTCAACATACAGTAGTTCACTGATCTGACTTACCTTTCCGAATTTGCCTGGCTTGGATTGGGTTTGGTGCATCATCGCCTGAAGCCAATTGCTTTATGATAGTTGTGCCATAGTAGTTGATTGATTGATTTATGTCTTTATGCGTAGAAGTAAACAAACACATTTCACAGCATACAATCTCATCACAGGTTTCTTGTTAAATTTCAAAAATTATAATTAAAAAAAATAATCATTACATATAAAACAATGTTACATCTATACATGCCTAATCTAATAGCCTATAGTACTCAGGTTACTTTTTAAATCATTCAAATTAGTAACTGATTTTATCTAATTCATTCTATCTGTCTTCTATCCTAATACAAAAGAGATGTTGTTTCTGCATTTCTTCATAGTTAATCTTTGACATCCCTTGATAATCTTGGTGCTCAGCTTTGAACTCTCTAAAATCTTTTTTTTTTCAAAAATAAATTTATGCCTGAATGCAATATTCCATACATGGACTTTTATTGTCTTGTTTAGGCTTATGATGATTTCTCTATTTCTGCTCAATAAAGTGATTTTCATAGAATTTGGTCATCATTGCTGGCTGCCACAGCACTTTATATAGGTGGTTTTACAATTAGTTTGGTTTGAAAATATTGGAGTGCTGTTGTAGGGAAGTGGTGTAAACCTGGCGTCAACATTGGGGGGGGATAAAATCGTTCATAAAGTCAGGTCAGACCCCCTTTTAATCTGCAAAAAGTCTTGACTAGCAAAAAAACAAAAAAAGGTCATCCACAATGAGTGATTTTACCAGATTTTACCATAAGGCACAAAACGTTGGGGGGATAATTGATACTCTGTCCCCCTCTTACTAATTTTTTTTTGGGGGGACCGTCTCCCGCCGTCCCCCCATGTTTTACGCCCATGGTTGTACAGTGTAGGTGGCAGAAATTGTCTGAAATAGAGATTCATTTATTTACATTAGGATGACCTCTAAATGTGGTCACAATTATATTTAATCAATTATTTTTTTAGGTTGGATGGTTTCCCAAATGTTACGTTCAAATTATCGAAGACAGCAAACCAACACCTGCTGGACACCAAGACACTCAGAATGAAATCCAACCCAAGTAAGATTCTGGCATGTTTGAAAGTGTTTTATTAAATAAAAGTGAGGAATTTTATTGATATAGTTTCTCCTGTTAATATGATTTGTTAAATGTATGCTTGACAAATTGTTTATTTGTGTTGTCCATATCCATGATTCACTGGGACTGAGATGAGAATTTGTATCAGTCTAAGCTTCTAAAGCAATGATGCAGTCTTGCTAGTTATTTTGGTAAAAAGCATATAATATTAAATTAACCTGTTGTTTATTGGTATGTGAATGGTTTAGTAGGATATGATAGGTGAGCGATCTGAAGCAATCAAATTGAAACTGCTGCTCCATGACTTTACACAATCAAATTGCATCAAGCTATAAAATACATTGTTAAATTTGGCCCAAAACAATAACTGCAGGTGACAGTTTAATATTCAATTTTGTTTGTGCATTATTACTCTAGAAATGCTAGCAAGACTCCTCTTTCTTCAGATTCCAATCTCCAGTCAGCTTCACATATGAGTGCAAATTGTGACTCAGATTTAAATACAGGAGGTAGGAGCTCTTTGTGAATATTTATATAATGTTGTGATCACAGAATTTTGATTTATAAAATTTTGAGGCAAGTGTGTTTTCTACTGTTTCTACTGCAGATTTATTTCTGACAACAGGATGCATGTAAAGTAGTGTATTATGTGAAATAGTATATTTGTATTTTTGATTAATTTTGGATTAATAGACTGTGGTGAAAATATGTGAAAATGAATTTCTTAACGAGTCTTTGCAAAAGCTGATTTTTATTTCTTTGTTGTTGTTGTCGTTGTTGTTGTTGTTGTCTTTATGAAGGGAAACGTGTTTTATTTAAAATATTGTTGAAATTGTTTTGTTTCAGTGCAATGTCTGGGCAGTGCATTTTTGGTGTGGTTATGTTTAGAATGGTATGTTGCATCATATGCATATTCGTCAACGGAATCTGGTGATTTAACATTTAATGCCGGTGATGTCATCAACGTCATTTCAGCTGAAGGAGATTGGTGGAAAGGAATTTTAAATGGGCGCATGGGAGACTTTCCAGGCAGCTATGTTAAAAAATATGATGCATCAGCTAGCTTTGTGAGAATTCCATTGATTTATTTTCTCAGCAATTTGCTTAATTAAAGCTAATTAAATTAAATGCATACAGTTCAATTTGGAATATTTTTAGTTTGTTTTATGTTTGTTGATGGCTATGACTGCTGAAAGTAATCTATAATATTTCTATTTAACAAGGATATTATAATCTGCTGTGCTGCATTGAGGTTCTGCTATTCTCATCGTATTTTAATTGAGATTCTTTTCTAAATTTGTGTACTATGTGGAGGCAAATATCTACAAATTTTGCGTTGTCATCAAAAACTTGTTACCCTTATATATGGAAATGACCAGAAACCGCTCCGGACATTTGCTCCAGCCAGATAGTGTGGTATTTGGTAATATCCGGATTCGCCAAATACTTATGTCATGAAACTACCAAATTCGAATATTATTGTCATATTTCATGTTTTAATGAAAAGCAACTTAACTGAAGTTAACAAACTCACTTGCAAAATTTAAATTTAACCGGAATGATGTTACACAAAAAATTATTTGAGGCTGCTTGTGGTAACTGAGCAGTAAGTATTAAACGACTACTCTGGTAACTGGTAACACTAGTAAGTAGTAAGTTAGGGTCATTATAATCCTGTGTGGTAATATTTGCTTTGGATTCGGATTTTGCAAATGTTGACCCAAAATATCCGGATATGGGTATCTGGCGGAAAATACCCATCCGGTCATTTCCCACCTTATATTCAGTGGAAGCTCAAGCATGATTCCTCTGAAGTGAATTATAGTATGCACTGTGTGATTGATTTCTTTTATTTAAAAAATTCTCAGCAGAACTTAAATAAAATATAAACAGATATAAATTCTAGCTTTTCTCATTCTTCAAGCAGTTTTTGTGGTCATTTAAATATAATAACATCTAACATATATTTTAAATGATATTGTATTTGAAAATACCAGTAATCTTTTGTTATGCTCGACAGATTCATGTTTAGTTTGTTTAGATCTTATGTGCTCATTTTTAGGAGTTAATTATTAATTTGGCTCTGTTTTCTATTTTATTTTAGAATAATCAAAAGACAAAGAAGCCAGGTATTGATAATGTTTATTAATTAATTACATACATACATCTTTATTTCAAGACCAGCATCATAAACAAAAATACATAATGATGTAAGAAACTTAACTAACTTATACTAGAAAAGAATCAAAATTAAAACTAGAATGCAAATTGTTTAGTAGCTAAACAGTTGTGTTTATAATTTAGCGATAGGAAGTAATTAGCTGATCAGATGTTGATTATAATAAAATGAGTGAGGGATAACATAAGGGAACAGAATCCAGTAAGGTGGTTATCCCAATATGAAGTTATAGTTGAATGGCAGTAAAATAATTAAGATGAGTGACTACAGTGTATGTGTAGGCGAGTGTAAGTTAGAAGTAGAAATGATGTTGAAAGTAATGTACTAAATATATATTTCTTAATATAAGTGTAAACAAAATCCATTTTGATTAGATTAAGAGTTAAATCGGTTATTCTTTAAAATTAAAATTCTTCAATATGCATCTTGGTGCAGATGCATATCAGTATTAGTAAAAACAGCAGCTGCCCAGTACTAACTAAACTCTGACCTAATATTGGGATGAAAATATTAAAAACTTGTAGTTTGCAAAGTACAGTATAAAAGTGATGTTTGTCAACATGATGCAAGTATGTTATGCTGCAGATATGCTGCATCTGTTTGAATTGTAGTAATTGCAACAGTGGTAGCTTCGTACGAATCTTCTGGACCAGAGCAGTTGTCGTTGCAGGTCGGCCAACTGATCAATGTGCAGAAGAAAAGCCCTAGTGGTTGGTGGGAAGGAGAACTGCAGGTTGATTGAACAAATATAATGAAAGATGGCTTTCCTATTATATGTTTTAAAATTAAAAGTAATGTATATCCATCTTGTATTTAGTTTTGTTAAGATCTCTCTTTTGATGACTGCTAATTGAATCACATCTTGAAGCTTTGGCTGTGAAAGTCATTTTAATGTATGTATGCAATTGTTCTTTTCTGGCATTCTATACTTAAATTTAGTAATGGATCCTGGTTTTCTTTAATTTACCAATATTTCATAGTTTTTATAGACTGGGAATAATAGTTTAGTTCTCAGACTGATATCAAGACTATAAGTTGCTATAAAAAGGATTATTTAAAAGTTTAATGCTTTTCTTTCAAATATATTGGATGCTGGTATTTGTGAAGTGATTTAATTTGTAGGTTCGTGGACAAAAGAAACGTGTTGGCTGGTTTCCAGCAAATTATGTAAAACTTCTTGGCCAGGAAATTGGTCCTTCCACTCCAGTTGCCACTACACCTACTAGTCCTGTAAGCATTTGTATCTTATTTTGTCGTTAATATAAGAACAGTAGAATCTGAGCGCAAAGATTTTTATGATGTTTTCCTATTATAAATGGTTTGTCACTATTGCCTGTATCTTATGAATTCTTACATTTTTAAAATTTTATTCTTTGTTTTTTTATTGTCACTTTCAGTAGTACAGTGATATATGTTTTATTTAATGACCTTTTTATTTGACTATATTGAAAAACTGATATTTTGTTTGAGGCTAGTTGTATTTGGAAATAGTTTGTTAGTTGCTCAGTTATTTTAAGCTTCATGGCAAGTTTCAGTGACCTAGTTTATTTTTGATTAATGTTTTGTGACTAGGATTTATCTTTTCACACTTTCAGAGAAAGAAGAATGTGTCAGTCATGAAATGTAATTCTCCTGTTGTTGCTGCATCAGCAGGTAAAATGTGACAGAACAGAAACAGAACAGAAGTTTATTTTTTAACTCATAAACTCAAAACAAAAACATAAAAGTCATATTGTAAAATACAATGATCATTTTAAATACTTAATTATAGAATTGAAGATTAATTAACATTGGAAACAGTGATCATTAGCAGAATATTGATACATATAAAAATAAAAGATATACTTCATAGTTAATTAAATAATAAAATATGTTTAAGTCATGGTGCATTATTAGTATCATATGATTTTAGTTAAATCTAGATGAGATGAAAAAAAGATACCAGAAGGGAACAATGTTCCTTCTGGTAGGTGTCTTATTAATATTAGTTAATAGAGATAGGCAAAATAATAGTGGAAGACTAAAAGATAATTGAATATTACTGGTTACTGTGGTTAGTCTATTGATTAGGTTTATTTACTAGTATTTTGTTAATTGGTTATAAGGTACTGTTTTAGCTTATTTTAATTGTTAATTAATTTTAATTTATTTTAAATTGGAGATAAAATGTGGTTTTTAAATGTAAGAATTTGTAGCAAATTCTTTCAAATAATGTCAAAAGAGCAATTTAGTAGTGTTTGCATCTGCCTTTATTCGAGTAGGCAAGGCTGCATTTTATTAGTCTGAATGTATGAGCGATGAATTTAACATGAAGAATCGAGCGTGTTTTTTCTTTAGTGGAGCAGGTGATCGCTGTCTACGACTACCAGGCGCAGCATGAAGATGAGTTGTCATTTTTCAAGGGAAGTGTTATCAACGTTATCAGTAAAGATGGTAGTGAATGGTGGCAGGGAGAACTGAATGGGCGAACTGGCCTTTTGCCATTTAACTACGTCAAACCTTTATCAGATTATACAACTGCTGAACAGCTTGGCTCACAATTGTCTGAATCACGTAAGAATCATTTTCCAAAACCATTTATGCATATCCAAGACCTCGCAACTGCTTTTTAGACAGTTTCATTGCATTAGTCTTATTTTTGAAAGAGCAAGTTTAGATGCACTGCCCTTCCTCTGGCAGTTTTCTTTAAAATCATTTAATTAGCTTGATATTTAGAGCCACTTTTAGTGTGATTGTTGAATATTTTATGAATTATGAGTATGATTTTTGCCTCAATTGTGTGTTTGTGTAAGCAGAGGAGAAAAATGGCAGTACTATTGACATGAATTCAGAAATGGAAAAGAAAAGACAGGATCACATACAGGAACTGATAGCAACTGAGGATACTTATGTGAAAGATTTGACAACAGTCCTTGAGGTTATTAGATCATCTCTGTGCTTAATTAATTGACATATTGTGTCTGTTTTTCACTAAAGAGCATCAAGACCTCCTTATTCCAGAGGCAAGGTTTTGAGTCAGTCTTGAATACTCTGATCCAAGTATATACATAACTAAACCACTGCAGATTCCATGGTCCTCTTTCTTAAATGGTTTAACCCTTTAACGACCAAAGAGCCCAAATGTACCCATACCCTTTAACGACCAAAGTGCCAAAACGCACCCATACTCTTTAATGACCAAAGCGTCCAAATGCGGCCATGTGCAGTACCTTAGTTTCTTATGACTTGTCTTGCTTAATATAACATCTATGGAGTTGTCATCAGAGAGTCACGTGTAGGAGGGTTAGCACTGAAGATTCCCACAGTTACCTGGCCTAAAAATCAAATTTATGAAAGAAATTGTCCTTTAAATCAGGGTGTTTGAATTTGCCGCATATGTAAACAGCAAGTCAAAGGAAAGTATTTACAACAATCTTTTAAAGCAAATGTACCATGTATGTACTAGCAACCGTATGTATAATAGACAAACAAAACCCCTGGAATTCCCACAGGTATTTAAATTGATGACATCATAGCTAAAAATAGCAACAATTTAAACCTGCCCTTTTAAATGCAGTGCCTGTGTAAGCAATCAGTAAATTTGAAGGAATTAAACTATTAAACTCGGCATAGAAGCATCAATAAACTTGGTAGAAATAGGAAAGAGACTTCACTTACCTCATTTAGCTCCTTTTCTATGAAACCAGCTTCCTTTGTAACTTCAAAATCTCAAAACAAAAGAAGGATGCCCCGCTAATAAAGGTATATCTCCGCAACATGTAGTCTTATTTATGAAATTTTCTGGCGTATTTTGTTCCAATTACAATTCCTATACCGTTGCCTCTCATCAGAGTTAGCTTACTTTTCAAAAATTTTAGCTGCAGAGCCTTAAACAAATTTTTTTAGGGGACTGTTTTAGGCTCGCAAATTCTATATCTAAATATTTTGCACAGATGGTTAGAAAGAGGAATTAAAATGCAATACAACAGTGTATACCTCATCTTTTTAGCTTTCCAATAGCCAGGTTTATATCAAATTAAAAAAGAAAGAATCCAAGTATTGTTCAAAACTAATTGAAGCAACAACTTAACTGACAGGGGTGCTCAGGGTAGGGAGGCTATATATCAACCAAATATGGTCCTATTTTAATTTTTATGTATTTTGTTCCAATTTTGTTCCAAACACATTCCCCCATAACTTTGCTGCTCACCAAATATAGGTTGCCACTCAAAAAATTTTGCTGCACAACTTGGAACAAAAAAGTTTGGATGGGTGCTGTTTTAGGCCATGTAATGGTTCCTCATCCCAAATTTTTAAACTTTTTGCTCAAATGGTTAGAAAGAGAAATAAAAATGCAAAACAGTGGTCTATTCATTATCTTCTTAGCTTTCAAATAACCCGAGCATTTGCAAGTTGAAAAAATCATTGATATTACATGAAAATACGCAAAAACGCTGGTTGTCGGATGTCTACAAAATGTTTTGGGTTGTCAGGGACTTTTCTATTTTCCTTTACCTGATAGTTAAAGGGTTAAAACTCATTTTTCAACAATATGCAGTAATCACAGCAGTAGAGCTTCTGAGTGATTTCTCAGAAAATTCTGTTACATTAGTTATGATTGAATATAATGTCAAGACTTTTGTTCACATATGTCAAACTTTTATCTGGTCTTCCTTAGTTTCACTATGTGTGCATCATGTGTAAATGGTAGAAGTAAGGCTGTTTTGAACAATAGTAAAATAAGCTCATTGAGGTCTGCTGAATGAAACTTCATTCCATATTTTAGAACTGTCTTTTTGTATAAAATCCTTAGGTTTTTTACAAACCTTTCCTTGTGAATAAAATTCTTACTGAAGGCGAGCTTAATGTTATCTTTATCAACTGGAAAGAAGTGAGAATGTGCAATATGAAGTTGCTGAAGTAAGTTTACGATCTTTTGTTAATGTGCATGTATATGTATTTTTTGTATGCCCTCAGTACTTAGTTCCCAAGGGACTTATGATAAAAAAGTGTCCAGAGACAGGGCCACCTTAACCACCAGGCAGTTTAGGCACTGCCTAAGGCGAAAAATTTTGTAGGGGCGAAGTAAAACGGGGATGAAAATTTTTCATGAGCGAATAACGTTTTTTGCTTGTCAGGCTGTTTCGTAGGGCCGAGAACCTTTTTTTGCTCATCAGACTTTTTCCGTATGTGAATGATGGGCGAAAATTTCTGAAAATGAAAATCTGCCTAGGGCGCCCAAAATTCTAAAGATGGCCCTGTCCAGAGACAGAAAAATATTCATTTCAGCTCTTGCCTAGATCTGAGTGAGAGGCAGAAAAGGTTTCTTAGAATGCAATCACATTAAAGTGCTGTTACATCATGGTGATTTGATGACTTTGAAAATGAGTATGAGACTACAAGATTGATAACTACAGTATGTAAAATTGTCATGTTCTATATGTATGGAGCACATTAGCTTTAATTCTTCTTGAATTTTTGGGGCAAGTATATATCACCTACAACTGCCATTTATCTAGATTTTTAAAAAAGTTTTATTAAAATATTTTGAAGTCTGTAGCAAAGTTCATTGTGGATTCAGTAGCCTGATATTAGGAAGTCATTATATAAAACATCAGGGCAAAACCAGATATTTTATTTATTTTATAGAGCAATGCGTGTTCGTAAAAAATTGTGTGAAGGGCAACCGATTCATTTGATTGGAGATATACTTTGTGAGAATGTAAGTTTACTGGCATTTGCATAATACTTATGTTTTCAGTTTAATGTGCTGTTTTAGTTTTACTTGTGAATTAGAGGGACCATTAAGAGCCATGGCAGGTGCATTCTGCATTATTTTGCATTAGCATATGACATGCTGATTGCTGCAGGACCCTTTAACATTTTCAGGTCAGGAAAATTGGCCCTCCTACTTCCCAACCCTAGAATTAGATAGCCCTGTCACAAATTGACAGATGAAAGTATAAAAGTGTATACAAAGTATAAAATGAAAATTGTGATTTTGCATGTTATGCAGTTGATTCACATGTCGCCATACATTCGATTCTGCAGCTGTCAGTTGAATAGTGCAGCTTTATTGCAGAAGAAGTATGAAACTGACAGCCGATTTAAAGATGCACACAAGGTTGGAGTGTTTAGTTTACAATAGTTTGTTTGAATTTTACATTACTATAGTGCTATTCTTTTTGATAATGTATTGCTAGATATTTTAGCTGTCTTGGAGACCACAGCATGTTGAAATGCATGACAGCAATATTGCAGCAATAATGTGCTGAGCTACAGACCACTTGGTTAACCCACACTCACTCAGCCATTTCTATTTTTTTCACAGATCAGTTAAGTCATTTGAATAATTGTAATGACTTGAATATTTATTATTTGTTCATGTGATTCGGGGTTTAAACAGTTATAATAATAATAATAATAATAATAATAATAATAATAATAATGACTTGAATAATTATTTAATATTGAATGAACTTTATGAAAAAGCAACTGGTTATTAAATTACTGACACAGAAGTCAGAATTTAGTGCATATGTGCATGGTTCAGATCAATACTTATGCATATTGCACTTGCCTGAATTGAATTCTGTTGAAATATGTAAGAAGCATAGGGACCATCTGATTTTTACGATTTACTCAATTTATTATTGATTATTGGGGTGGGAAGAAGGCAGAAGGGGTCATATGCTGGGCAGGTATGCTGGCAGGATGGGTTCTAGCCCCGTAGGAGCCCCTAAGGTCGACTCAACCTTACTTCCTAGAATGGCGGTTGTAACATAAAATGAGGAACAACAGTGTTCAGCTGTGAAGTAAAGTATGGGCCTAGATGTTAGGCTGGCAACCTACTCTTGGTTGATGGTGTATGCCGCCTGTGCTGCTATATGCCTCAGAGACTGGAGATCAGCGCCGGCCCCTACTTTTTATTTTAGCCAATTTTTGCACTTATCCCATACAACCTTCAATGTTCTTGACTCTACCTATGTAAAGATGCAGCGCTAGGGAAATGGTGTTGCAAATCAGTTGAAAGCATCTGCCCTGAGTGGGACTGCAGTGTTTCTTAATTTCAGACTTCAGCAGTGATGTCTTTTGATTGTTTTGTTTTTGAATAACTCTTTGAGATAGTTTTATGAAGTTTTTTAATTTAAAACTGTAAATTATCCTTTTCTTTGTGTATCCAGAAGTGTTGTATGGATTCACGTACACTTGGGTTGCCTTTGAGCAGTTTTCTGCTGAAGCCAATGCAGCGCATCACTAAATATCCTCTGCTAATTGAAAAGGTTTGCTGGCTGTGTTCTTAAGGTGTTTTAAGAGATTTCTTAGAAAGATTTCAGCTTGTTTGTATTTTAGTTTAATAGATTTAGATTATTACTAAGTTTTAGTAATTTCCTTTCATTGGCTGTTTTGCTTTTACATTTTTGGCATCACTGGAGATTGATTTAAAGTTCTGGTTTGTTGTTTGAGAAATTCTTTGTCTGTTTATTGATTTAATCCTGTTCAAAGCTTAGGCATTCTATTCTCTTTAACTGTTTACAGGAATTACACTCTCCCCTAGTTAAATAAATATTATTATTATAAATGTCAAGATTTTAGACTTCAAAATGCTTGTGCTGAGAACAGTTTTTGTAGCTATTAATTTGAAATTTAAAAGATGCACACACAGTTTCACAAACAAATTTGTCAAACACTTTCACACATTTCATTGAAATGAGTTCCAGAGACTGGCTTATCCTGTGATTTTGATCTATCCCAATTTGGCTGTCTTAGGACTTCTGACAACAAGCTGACTAGACACTATCCTGAAACCAACTTTTGTCAGCTGGAGATTCTTCAACATTTCTTCAATGAACTAACAGCATTAGTTTCTCTGAACGTTTTCTCAACATCGTTTGAATGCTATCCGTTCAGGTATTAATGTTTCTTTGGTCTCAGTATTAATGTTTAAATGTTTAATATAAGCAAACTGATTGAAGGAGGTTCAGTAGGCTGTCCGGGAGTCCGAATAGTGACTGTTACAGTAATCCACAGCATGAAAGAGAGATTCTAACAGGTTTCTATCTTAGTGGAAGATGACATTTTTTTGTCCTGCTTAGGTGATTAACATACGGATCAACTGATCACCCAGATTATAATAATCTTCCCCGAGAAGCGCAGCTCAGTCATCGGGCAACAGACTCCGGCTAATGTGAACGTTGTGGCCGGCGAATGACTAGTCAGGTAGTGACCCAAAGGAGAACTCTGTCTTTCCAGGGTTGATTCAAACTCATGTCCACTGTGATGGATTGTCTGAGGTTGGCATACTGTCCGTTATGCTGGATGTTATTCTTTTATATTGCAGATGTGGCAGGAGGAAAACACTTGAACTGTCTA
Source organism: Metaphire vulgaris (assembly GCA_018105865.1). Lineage (NCBI taxonomy): Eukaryota > Metazoa > Annelida > Clitellata > Crassiclitellata > Megascolecidae > Metaphire > Metaphire vulgaris. The sequence goes on from CM030833.1 coordinate 18,428,604, forward strand.
AATAATACACTTAATGATTAGTTGACGTCTCCTGAGATTGAAGACAAATATATTATAGAAACCTGTTAGAATAAACCTGTTAGTTAAATAAATATGCATTATTCCTATAACGTGAAGATTTTAGACTTCAAAATGCTTGTGCTGAGAACAGTTTTTGTAGCTATTAATTTGTATATTTTTATAGACACACACACACAAACACACACACAAACACTCACACACACATTGAAATGAACATTGAGACTGGCTTATCCTGTGATTTTGAGCATTTCAGTGGCAGTCGCAGGACTTCTGACTTCCAGATGACTAGACACTATCCTGAAACCAACTTTTGCATTCCCCATTCTTCAACATTTCTTCAATGAACTAACCCTTTATTTCTCTCAGTGTTTTCTCATAATTTCCCCAATCTCTTTGCTTCAGTATTAATGTTTCTTTGCTTCAGTATTAATGTTTAAATGTTTAAGTAGCAAACATTGATTTGAGGTTTCGGTGGTGGTGGTGGTAGTTGTGGTGGTGGTGGTGACACCACCTACAGCATGAATTTTGATTCTAACAGGTTTCTATCTTACAAGCATTTTTTGTATTGCTTAGGTGTTTAAGCATACATCAACTGATCACCCAGATTATAATAATCTTCAAGAAGCACTTAGTAAAGCAACAGAACTATGTAGTCAGGTGAATGAGGGAGTCAGAGAAAAGGAGAATTCTGATCGTTTAGAATGGATTCAAACTCATGTCCACTGTGATGGATTGGCTGAGGTTGGCAACTGAATTTTAACTCATGTTATTCTTTTATATTGCAGATGTCATTTCTGTCATTCAGTATTCTGTCTTTTTATAATACATTGTTGTTAGTTTTCTAAAAATATTTTTAGAAGAACATATTCTACAATTAATCTGGATTTATAGATGGGATTTTAAAAAGAAAGGTATTATCTGAAGTATGAAAGATGATTGTTGATCAGTTGGTATATTATATGTGATATCTTATGGGTAGCATCATTATTAGTTGCTGTTAGTGACAGGCAGTATATTCAAAGTCAAAGGTCAAAGTCCTTCCCGAGCCTCACGGGCTCATAGGTCGGCACTGATGTCCTTATTTTAATTTCTGTCAGGCATGCAATTCCAACCATATTGGGGTTTGCATCGTAATATTTAAAGTAGTTTGACTGCATATATTTTGGATAGATGAAGTTCTAACCACTGCTTCTCATGTTAACCGCCTTTATTAGTGACTAAGGCTGATTAACCTTAGGGCTTCTTTAATCTCAATTAGAAACCTTCTGCTCTAAAATGATATTATTGTTTTGCACTCTGTTAACTTCCCACCCCAGGTAGTATACTTTAGTTCCTGTAAATATGTTGTTGAAATGTCTTTATGTCATGTGTTGGATGATTAAATATCTCCAGTCTATTTCAATCAGTGATGTCATGGTATTTTCCAGTAATCTGCATTAGATTGTCATTAACAATGCCCCATGATCTTCCAGGCATTGTTCAGTGATGTTAACTCTGTCTTGGTCCTTTCCCACCGTCCTCTAGCGAGCAATTCTGAGTCGACCTTAGGGCTCCTGCAGGAATCGGAACCCATGACCTTCTGCTCCATTGTCCAGTTTTGTTGCCACTCTACTAACTTCCTGCCCCGGTAGTATACTAATTAATGTCTCATAAAACTGTATTTTTGCATTTTTATTCAACATGTTGTTAGTGATTTCTAAAAATATTTTTACAAGAGTTGTTATTGAATTTTTACTGTTTCATTTTGAACATTTAGAAAATTACCTTCAATTCATTGACAAACTGCTTAGGTCCTCGGAAATATGTTCACAGTGGTACATTATATAAGGCAAGACATCATTTCTTTTAATAATTGATTGTTGACACCCTCACACACACACACACACATACACAATAAACTTATTTTAATTTTGCCTGAAACAATAACATATATTGGTGGTTCATAAAGTAATATTTAAAGTTGCTATGGCTGCATTATAGTGGATAGATGAAGTCTGATACAGCTTCACTGCAAATTTATTAGCTTTATTAGACAACACCAAATTATGCCTAACTAGGGCAATTTGTAATTAATTAGAAGTATTACGTAAACAAAATAATATTATTGTTTTGCACTACTCATAATTCACTACAGAATACTTTATTATGTAAATATGAAATTGTTGAAATGTCTTTATGTCATGTGTTGTGATAATTACATATCTCCAGCCTATTTCCACGTGTTTCATATATTTTACCAGTTATTGCATTAGATGTTCTAAAACAATGCCTGGAAGATGTTTATCTTCCAGGCATTGTTTTAGAACATTTAACGAAAATATTTAAACATTTAATAAAAATGCACTGAAATTTGCTTCATTCACTGTTGTCATAATTTTAGGTGAAGAGTGGAAAAGAGCTTGTTGGTATTTTGTTCAATGATTTCTTGCTTCTTGCTCAATCTCATCGACCACTTGGAAGTATAACATCTATTTTTGCAATGGATACGAAGACCAATGTGCATCTAAAGATGTACAGAAGTGTAGGCTGTTGCTTCTTACTGATTTATGTGATTTTTTCTCTACTTTGTAATGTTGGTAAATATAAAACACAAGTATTGAGTTTCAGATGCCATTTAAGTTGATCTTTATATGGTGAAACAGTATAGCAGTGAGATTTGTCTTTCGTTAAAAGTGCATCTTCATCAAATGACTCACTTCTGACCTTTAATGCAATGGTAAAGCACTCTTGACTCTAGCCTGCTAGGACAATAGTGCTATATAAATCAGCCTATAACTAACTAACTAACTAACTAACTAACTAACTAACTAACTAACTAACTAACTAACTAACTAACAAGCAGAGTTGGCCTGAAGTATACCTTTTCATCCAATTAGGCATTGTGTACCTTTTTGTTCTTGTATCTTTTGTCTGCATCTTTCACTTGTTTTGAATCAAGTTTCAGATTGAACAATTCTGAAATTTATAATTTAGTGATATCAATTCACTGCATAGTATTCTCTTATTGTTTCAGCCATTATTTCTTAATGAAGTTATGATTCAGAAGCCACCAGATGGTGATCCTGAAAGTGCAATATTCCATATATCACATGTTGACCATACTTATAATTTTCGAGCAACAACTGTAAATGAGAAGTAAGTTATTTAAAATATGGGCTGTTTATTGATAGTATGCACTAAGCATTGGAATCTATATTTTGGGCTAAGCCAAACAACCTGTGGTTTTTGACATAATATATAATTTGTTTTATTTTTATAAGTTTAGGCTTTTATTAATCGTTAGGCAGCAGTTTAAATGCTCGCTTTTTGCATTTATTAGCTACTAGTTCTTTGAATAGTATACTTACCGAGCAGTTCTTTAATTGAAATTTGATGCAACAGGGATAACTGGATAAGAAAAATTGAATCTACCTCAAAGCAATATCTAGAAACTGAGAGGAAGAAAAAAGAGAAGGCTCATACTGGTGGGTTGTCTTTGCAAGTTAATTTAATTGGTACAGTTAAACCCCGTTATCTTGCCCCTTGTTATCCCGCCAACCTTGCCTCTTGCCAATGAAAAGCCCAGAACAGATTTTCTCTAATGTAATTTCCCTCTTTTTGTCGCCCCCCCTTTTCTCGCCTTCGCCATGCCTGAACTGAGACAAATGTGTTTCCACACATTCAATCTACCCCCGCTCGCTTGCCAATGGGAACAAATACCGGCAGGCCTAAATGGAGGAAATCTTCCATACCATTGTCCTACGCCAGTGTCGACAGTCTTCAGAAAGTCAATTGAGCGTAACTGCTGTATACTGTAGGCCTACAGTACTCTACGCTGCACAGCCTCCAGGGGCTAATGGGGTTCACGTTAGGGAGAAAGAGCAAGAGACAGTGGAGGAAGAGGGAGAGACAGAGAGGTATCATCTGTGCAATTGATTAACATTGCTGCATGGCCGTCTGCTCTGATGGGGCCCACATCAGAGAGGAATGGCCAGAGCAGGAGAGGGAGAGAAAGAGACGAAGGGAAGGAGAGAGAACATTATCCAATCATCGTGGGAAATGCCTCTGCAATGAACGTTAGCCCATGCCTACTCTCATCATCTTATCGCATAGCCAACTGTGCGTAGCCAAAGGCTATTTCGTTGCCTCAGAACCATGGTCCTGGAGGATGGCATGACTCGACAATGCGGCATCCATGGTATCTGAGACATTGACACTTGATACTGTGCTTCGTCTTCTTGGGCCATTGGAAGCGAGAAGCACAATAGTGCAGGTTTGGCCCAGTTAGCTTACTCAATCCCCTTGGCGTCCATTGCCCAGACGACATGCAGCCTCTGTCAGCTATTAAACGTAGGGTGGAAGCCATGAGTTTAACGGCTCAAAGACAGGCTACTATCCAGAAGTACTTTCGTAGGCCTACTCTATAGGCCTACATGCCTTTTGAATAATTATTATTACAGTGTTCGTCTGAACTGTGCATGTGCTTACGCCTGCCATATATGCCTACTGTACCGTAGCCTAGTTTTATGACTGAAGGATATATATCGTTTAACAATACAGTAGGCCTACTTTGTAATGGATTACTCGATTGACTTGCCCTCGTTATGTCGCCACCCCTGCCCCTCGTCAGGACAGAACGCCAGACAAACATGGGCGGGATAACGAGGTAAGACTTTATATTGTTTTAGATTTTGATAACACTATGAAAATTTGATTTTATTATGCCTTTGTGGCAAAATGATTTTGAATTTGCTTATAGATTTGTGGAGTGATTATATTGTTTCATCGTAGGTGCCATGGATGATGTAGTAGACTAAGGATAGATGCTTATACTGTTGGATGAAAATATTCAGTCTGCCTTGGGGTGATATCCTGAAATCAAAGAAGCTACTGTGTTGGATTGAAAGACTTTATAATTAGGGAATGACCGGATGTGTATTTTCCACTGGATTCCGGATCCGGATATTTTGGGTCAACATTTACCAGATCTGGATCAAATATTACCACACAGGATTAGAATGACCAGCAAATCTTGATTTTGCAGATAGACTATCTGAGGTTGAAAATAAATAGGATAACAATTTCCTCAGAGATAAAAAGACTCATTAACCCATCACACATCCCACAAGCATAAAGTATTTTGGAAAAGTTTAAAATCACAATTGCAACTTCAGAGTGAAAGTTAAATGAAATCTGTAAAGGTACAGTTAAATCATTCAAAAAAGAAATGAAAAACCAAAGCAAAAATCAATATTTGGATTTGGTAGTTTCTTGGCATAAGTATTTGGTGAATCAACTAACTGTCTCTTTACAAATGTAACTCATACACTTGCATACACACACATGCATGCAGTGTTGTTTTAAGTTGTCATGCCTTTTGAGAATGAAGTTTTTCAACTGAAAAGAGATTTATTTACAAGAGAACCAAATGGTAATTAACAAACTTGCATCATATTAATGGTGAATGTTGCTGCATAATTGACTCTTTTTAATGTTTGGCAGAGTTTAAATATATTATCACTGACAACCATTAAACTAATTTGTCTTATTCTGGTACATGTTTAACTTTTAACCCTTAAACCTCCAGATACTTTGTAACTATATGCAATGTAACAGAGTATACTTGGTTCCAGTGGTTTAAGGGTTAAATAGTCTACCACTGACATTTTGTGAATGCATCATTGTAATGACATCATAAAATTATGTCAACTGACTGACCAACTCAACAATCAACTGACCGACAAACTAACAGTTTGATTCATTGACTGTTTGCTGATTTTTCTGATTGGATCCATCACCAGGTTGACATTTCAGACAACGGACCCTTAGAGCTGCATTGTCTATCGCACATTGCCAAGCCATGTCCAATATTCAGTTAATTGTTAGTGGATTGTTTGTCTAAACATTGCTTGAACAACAATGTTGTAATTAAGTATTATTTCTTGAAAATGAACGAGCAATTGGAGAAAATTTTATTTTTGGTGGAATGCTGTTGATTTTATTGATCCAACTGCTGTGTCGTATTCAGCCCATCTGATGTCGAACAGAGGTGTTGGGAGACTTCTTGTCATAGTAATTGAGGGCATTAACCTTGTTGCATGTGATCCAAATGGTAAGACTTCAAAAGCCGGCCTTCGTTGTGCACCAACTGTTTTGGCTGCCGTTGACACAATTACTAGATCTTGGAAATGGTTCTTATTTAGAACATTTGTATTTTAAGTGGTCTTTTCAAGGCTTTACAAATTTTGTTAATATGGGACCATATCCAAATCTTACTGTATGGCAGTTCACTGGTCAGCTTGCTTTTAGGCTTTTGACAGTAAAATTGTTGTTCATATTGCTTTTTATAAAACCTTTTTGTAGACATTCCACCCTTTTTGTCTAGGTCAGAACAGCTGGAAATTTGTCAGTTCATCCCAGTATGAATATTTTTAAAGCAATTAATCACAAATATTTTTTATTTGATTTCCTTTTGATTTTGCTGACTTCTTGACTTATTGCTGTATTTGTGTAATTGTAAATTTGCGTTGATCTTTGAAATCGTCTAATTTAAAAATTATATATATATATATATATATATATATATATATATATATATATATATATATATATATACATATATATATACATACATATATGACTTCTATGATTCACCTTTCTGGATTTTTGCTTATAAATGCTGAAGTAATGTTTAATACTCCCATTGTTAGAAAATTTGTATTGTTCTTGTGCAGTTTGTCTCTTTTCTTCATTTTGCCTGCTTTATTCCTTGTAGGTATTAGTTATAAGTCTGTTTCAATCAATTCTTTCACGATCATTATGTTTTGCACCCAAAGTGATTAGTCACTTAGTGATTATAAATGTTTTTGCCAGTGCAGTATCTTATTTTAAGTTATAGCAACTGAATAGTCATTTAGTTTCAAATCTGTTTTGATTTATCGTGCAGCTGGGAAGAAAACCCCTGCAGTTGGCCGATTATTAGTTGTCATTGTTGAAGGTTGCAACTTGGTGCCAGGGGAGGATGGTAGGAACCAGCAGCATCTTTTCTATTATGACTGCATGTCAAGAGATATTATTTCTTCATACTGGTTTATTGAAATATAAATTTGAAATTTTGTCTTACTCTAAACTCTAACATTTCTGTACTATTCTTTATAATTGATATTCTTGACTTAATAGGAAATTGTCTTTATTTAACTAAAGTAACAGTTTCATTATGGTACTTTTAATTATTCATGTTTGATTCATTTGAATTTTAATTAATGAAATTTATATTTTACCATATTATGATGTAGTGTTTTCTGCTTATTTGATGTCTCATTTTATTTCCTATGCTTTCCCATGCATAAATTGCTGCTTGGTGCTTTGCTTTTTAAACTCCTTGTTGTCTGGATTAGAGCTTTTGTTTTATCACAATTAAACTAGTTTACAAATTTATTCAGAAATTTAAAATTGCTTGGAAGATTGACTTTGACATGAAAGTTATTTTTGAAAAGCTTTGTGAGATGGATAGGTTACACTGTGACATATTTGTCAGTCTGATTTACTTATTTTTTAGAATAAGGAGTTTATTTCTGACTCAAAACATCTTAGAGCATAAAGCATAAGCACAGTGATCATGTAGAAAAATAAATTGAATGAGTTCTTAATTACCCCTATATTGCTACAGATTAATGTAGCAATAAGGAGTCCATTCATTTGATTTTGAAAAATGACATTTTGAAATTTATCATTTTTTTACAGCTGTGTTTAATCATTATCAGCCCTACAGACACTTTAACAGATATATTTTGCTTGAAAAGTAAGAGGAACTGTACCATATCACGTAGCCCTTATGGAAGCCTTATGTATCTTAAATCATCTTGTAAAATGTATATATCACTCTAGTTATCATTTTTATGACTGTTAGTCCTGTAGTCTTATTGTTCCTTGCATTTCCTTTGTCGACACTTATATTAAGAATTGCAAAATTTTCACCAGAACTTTTGCCAAATTTCAGCAACACAATATTATTAGATTATCTCAGTATGAAGAATAGGTCTCCAAAAATGAATATAGTCACAATAGTTTGAGTTTATTCTTTGTTAATTTGCACATTATTTTTCAGTGGCTTAATTGTCATTATGTTTTATTGTCCTTCTATCTTCTGGAAAGTTTTTTCCCTTCAGTAAACTGTATTGATTGCTTTTGCATGCTTTTGCATGCATAACATTGCTGTTAATATATTATCATGATAGAGAGCAGGGATTTTAGCAGTTTATGTAGCACCTTATGAAATATATATTCAAAAGTGCATATGTTCCCTACTGAGTTATGCTTTTATTTATTCTTTCCCTTTTATAAGTAGTAGCCAGAGTAGAACTGATCTTGTATTAATGTTTTACTGATTTTATGACATTAATGTCTTTCAAAATCAAGATTCTGCTTGCCAGATTCATTCCAGTTTTGTTTTGTATATTTGTGATCCATCATGACATGTTGTAACATTGTGTATTTGATTTGCCATTGGTGTACAATCAATTTATTACATGATTGTCTATGATTTTATCAATTTAGGCAAGAGTGATCCCTATTGTGAAGTAAGCATGGGAGTCCAAGAGCATAAGACTAAGGTGATACAGAGCACTCTTAATCCAAAATGGAATGCATCAATGCAGTTCATAATCAAAGATTTAAAAGAAGACGTTTTGTGTATCACCGTCTACGATCGCGATCTATTTTCACCAAATGGTAATTATGTTTATTGAAGAAGCCCTATGTCAGAGTGCAACTACAGAGGTTGCACTCTTTATTGCTTTCTAGAGTTCATTTTGCTGATTTCTTCTAGTAAAACCATATTTAGTTTTGGAAGTATGAAAAATGATTTATGAAAACTGAAATCTTGAAATATTGAAATATCATCCTGAAAGCATTTTATCTCTTATGACATTTTGAAAGAATATCATGGACAATATACATAGTACCCCTACATATTATAGCAGGCCTGCCAAGAGAAATTCCGGGCCCCTGTGCAGAAGGACTGATGGGCCCCTGACCAGTGGCGTCATTTCACACTTTTCTTGGGGGGGGCGAGAAATTTTTTAAAATTTTCTTTTACAATGTTATAATTGCAAATCTTTTCGACTATTCCAAAAAATGCTGACGACCTTTTTTTTTTTTTTTTTTTTTGCTCGTCATCAGTTTTTTGTTTTTGTTACGTTGTACCATACCAACAAAAATACTTGACGACCTTTTTTTTTTTTTTTTTTTTTAGTCACCTCCTGGTTTTTTTCTTTTCTTAACATTCATACATTATAAATTAATATTTTCATTTCCTTGACCCCTGTTTTTGTTTTTATTGCACATTAATACATTATAAATTAATATTTTCATTTCCTTGCATCTGACAAGTCTTGAAAATGGTGATGACCTTTTTTGCTTGTCATTGATTTCACGATTCAAGCATTGCAACTCTCAAAAACTAGTGATGACCATTTTTGCTTGTTGCTGTTCACACTGTTTATGGTGCGCTCAGCGCCAGGGCCCCCTTTTTACTCGCCGGGCACCTGTGCGACATAACATGGTGACCTTTTTGTGGTGTCATTATTGTTATCATTGTTAATAATACATCTTCATCATCGGCCCGGGCCCCCTCCAGACCGCCGGGCCCCTGTGCATTTGCCCCTCTCTGTTCCCCCTCCCGGCGGGCCTGCATTATAGAGCACTTATAAACATTATTCACTCATCACAAGGCTGAAGGAAAACTAGACTTGAAGTATGCTACCATTAGTCGTTAACATAAGGATAAAGGAATGCTATTCCATAGTCAAGGGCCAGCAACACCTTTTGCTTTGTTAAACTATTTTCTTTATTTTAATGTCATGTAACAGATTTTCTTGGTCGGACAGAAGTTCGTATATGTGACATCATCAAAGAAACAAGAGCTATAAAAGGACCGATAACAAAGAGACTTCTGTTACATGAAGTTGAATCTGGTGAAGTCATTGTAAAACTTGACCTTCAGCTTTTTGGAACTTTATAACACATTATCAGCAATTGCAGTTTCAAGTTGTCCTTTCACACAAAATCAAAATAGGAAATTAAGGTTATTCTATCATCCCAGTAAGTTAGCAAAGTACCCAGAAACAATCATCACTTTTGTAAATAAACATATGACTGTTTCCTGGCAAATGTAATTCTGCCATCTGCCTAGTGATAGTTTTAAATAATTTTTTGCTGCTGTAAGATGTTCATTTAATTATATAACGCAATTAATTGACAGAATGTTTTGAGTATATTTTAAGACTGTCCTAGTATTCTGTTGACTGAGGTAGGAGGAACATGTGGATGTACAATATTGCTTATTTTTGCTTGTATGTGTATGTGTAGCACCTAGATTGAGAATTTATTTTTAAAAATCAGTGCTAATAATGGTTACAAATATTAAAATTTACACAAGTGATTGTTTTAATATATTTCAGGTTTGTTTTATTAGCAAAAATTTTAAATTGCTTTATCTGACCACATCATCCATAATAGAAAGAGTAATTATATAATTATTGTAGCAAAAGGTATATTTTAAATAATATATATAGTTTGCAGCTGAGTTCAATCAACCACATTAGAGCAATACTTATTCTAGGTTTTGAAATGTCTAAGATGACTGCATTTTGCAAGTATTGGATGACCTAATATTTTGCTTCTTATAATTGTTACTCTACTTTCATTGAAACCTTGTTTTCTTTGAGAGATATATGTTAAATACATGCTCTTTCTGCCAGTCAGGAATTCAGGGTTAATGTGCCAGTAAGTTTCTATGATTAGTTTGTCAGTAATTTTATTTTACTACTGTAATATCAATTGTTCATACTGAACAATTGTTGGCATATTTTTCTTAAAGATTAGTGGGACACACACACACACACACACACACACACACAATAGTGTGTGTGTGTGTGTGTGTGTGTGTAATGGGATTTATTTATGATTACCAAATGCATTTTGCTTTTGCTCTGCTGTACATTGTAATGAAAACAGAAAAGATCAGAGTTGTGTGAGGAAGTGAAGAATGGCATTTAAAAGCAGTAAATGTGCACCACTACAAATGCTTTTTCTTTTAACTTTAACAAGTCAGAATTCTGATTCATGAGTTATTTTGTAATTTTGTAAAGTAAATAAATAATAAACTGTGGATCAGGGGTGGCCTGCAGGGCATCTTTCTAAATAAATGTTATTAGTCCTATTTATATATGCAATATTGAGTCACGAATAGGCCTAAGACTTTTTGGTTCCTGTGCCTAATTTAGTCAAGTAGTAAATTACTTTAAAGTGCTGTTTAATTATAACTGCTAACAGTTACTACTGTTATATGACTGCAATGAATTGACACTACTGTTTAAAACAATGCACAAAAGGCAAAAACATGCAGCCCTCCCCACATGTTGATAAAACTTTATAATGGCCTACTTGTAACAAAAGGTTGGCCAACTCTGTGCTAGAGTATTGTAAGATTTGCTACACAGTTTAGAACTGCTTAAGCTACATACATTACATGTCAATTTTTGGTATTTCTGATCTAAGAATTGATCAGCCTTTTTAAAACCTTTTGTTTTTATACACTTCATATTTATATAGGAGTATCAGCCACAGTTATTAAATTCTTCAGATTCTCAAGATGCATGAAAAGTCACAATTACTCTAATTAGCACAAAATAACAACACCGGATTCATTTGTGATTTTTGTAATTGGCAGTCTGTGCTAAAGAATTTCAGCTGAGAAAAGAATGTTGACAAATTAATTGAAATTACACATAATTATTTGTAATTTTTCATTTTCTTACTTATATGAAAGTCATACAATTTACTATTGACACTGAAATAGTATAGTTAAGCACAAATGGTAATATGCACTCATGATGATAATAACACATGATTCATATTCAGTGGTGTAGCAAGGTTTCGGAGGCCCTTGTTCTGAGCTTTGGTGATTGGCCCCTGGAAACCACCTTCGATTTCAAACAAAACACACTCAAGCATTTGCAATATTTACATAATCCAAAGTTTCACACTCCCATGATATAATAACTAATATCTTTAAATATTGAATCAGTCATTTTAGCTTGCGGGCTGCTTGTGACAAGTAGTTCTAATTTTATGTTTTGTCAATTTTAAAAATTAAATTGTGAATATTATGAAAGTTTTAAAAACTACTCGTTGTCAGGGGCCTTCTTACCACCAAGGGCCCCTGTGTGCTGCACAACACATTGCTACACCCCTGTATGGGGCTGTCCATTAATTATGTCAACAATTTTTGACCCCTCCCCTTGTCAACAACTGTCAAACTTTCAGTGACTGTCCCCTATAATTATGTCAAAAACTTTTGGACCCCCCTCAGATCAGTGACGGGTCCCCCTAAAAAGTTAGAAGTTTATTATAATTTGAGGTCATGACCAGTTTTCCCATTTTTTGCTTCATCAAGTGTCAAAATGTGGTGGTGATGACCTTCTTTTTGCTTGTCAGACATTTTTCCGTTGTAATAAATAGTATTCCATGAATTTCCTATTTTTTATTATTTGTAAAAAGTGAAATACCGGTAGTTTACATCAGCTTCTCTTCCTCCTCCCCTGTCAACAACTGTCAAACTTTTTCAAACCTCTCCCTTACCCCTATTTTGTTTACATAACTAATGGACAGCCCTATATCCACAACCATATGCTGCATTTTAAAGTTCTTCATGCAAACACATCAAATGTAATTCACAACTGCAATAACTGTTTCTGCAAAATCAATATTAAAATTGAAAATAAGGCACCAACTATCAAACACTGATCTACCATAAATTCTATACAGTTATACATTTTAACAAATTGGTTCAAATCCCTTCAACTACATACAATCACCTTTGCTACTTCTAAGTGCCAATACAGTAGATTAGGGATCTCCAAAGTTTTTTCAGCCGTGGGGCCACATTGTGACAGTACTGACTTCTGACAGGCATGCAGGCCACATGCACAAGAAATTAAATTTAGTAAAATACACTATAAAGCGAATGAATAACTGACAATAACAGACTATTTATTGCTGAATTATGATGCAGTGTATAATGCAAACTGCAGAATATCAGTTGCAATTGAAATGGTTTTTAACTACTATGGGATTGAGATAAATGAAACTGATGCATTTCTGATAAAATTACAAACTGTGGTTCAAAGTGTGCAGTCCTTATAATGCTCAAAGTACCGGTAAGGAAAATGTTAATCAGATAATGCTGAACTGTAGCAGGATTTAACGTACTCATCCTAGAAAATGTTTTCGCACAAATATGTACCGGCAGTTTCAAAAGCAGAAATGAATTCACAGGAAAAAATTTTAAATGTATAAACTGATCACATGGAAGGCATTGATAGAACTCTGTCAAATTTCCACCCCTACATCTGTCCTTCAGGATATATCAATGGGTTGTAAATCAACAATTGCCATTTGCAAATCAGAAGGCAAGTCTTCAATGACAGTTAAAAGGATTTTCAAAGAGTCTAAATTTTGATGAACATGCATCCAGGTCAGAGAAACGTTCCTAGAACTGTTTTCTCAAACTTGCAATGATATATATAAGCAAGAAGCATGGAAAGGGAGTTTCTTGGCTATATTTGTCATAATGTGAAAAGTACTGAAGTACTTCTTGATAAATGATTCTCAAAAAGTGCCAATTTCTGATGGAACACTTTAACCTTGAAGTACAGATGAGTGCTGTTTCACCATGTATTCGAATATGAAATCATTAAGATGCATAAATAGATCTGCTCAAAATGCTAATTTCTAAAGTCATTGACTTTCTGAGAGCAACACCAGTGGACAGTTCCTGTCATTTAAGAATATCTCAATCTCACTTTAAAGATCAAACAAATCGAACCAGGACTTTCCCACAGCTAAGCCATCTCATTGAAGTATGGTAAGATAGGTCTGGAAACTCATTTCCATCAGGAAATCAGGAATTTGGCAATGACAGAGTCCATGAGATAGAATGTAGTCAACAGTAAACAGGCAATAGATTTTAAGTATCGTTAGATAGTGGTAAATCTGTGGTAAAAGTTGTGCTGAAAGTTGAGCAAGTTATAATTAAAGTCTATGTCTCTATGACACAGACAGTGAAAAAAGATTTTTATAATAGAATTGCATATGTTCCTCATTTCTTGCCGTGGGCCGGATTAATTAGAGGCCTTGGCCGGCTGTATCTGGCCTGCGAACTGTATTTTGGAGACCCCTGCAGTAGATTTGTATTTAATTATACAATAATGCAGTGCATTCCATCTAAACTCAAAATAGTAATTATCAAAGAACACCAAGCTGTCTTGTTACATTTGTTCTGTTAATTATGCTAACTCCAGTGAAAATTCACTTCCATCAGCATTTATATTCTCTTATTTAACATATTTTGCTTCTGTAGAGTTGTGCATTATTTACAAAGCAATTAGAGGTTTAGTAGTTAATCAGCCAGAAGCTGCTCTTAGAAAATGCAGCCTCTTATTAGGAAAAGGTAAGTCATGGTGTTTTGGCACCCATGATGGAAAGCACCCCATTGTAATGTACAGTAGAACCTCGTTATATCGAAGTTCAAGGGACCTTGATAAATACTTTGATATATCTGAGGTTTGATATATCCGATTCCTGTATTATTAACACTGTTTTGGCGGGACCGGCGCTCAAACTTTGATATAAACGTGATTTCGATATAAGCAAGTTCGATATAACGAGGTTCTATTGTAAGCAAATTTACATAGCCAATATTGTTGTAACACAAGTGAGAACTACACTTCTACTGTATTTTCATTTAGCCATTGTCATTGTAGCCACTCAGAAAAATATCTCTTATAAAAAGTCTTGACAATCTTTGAATTAATTATAATCCTGGTTTGAAACAAAACATCATAAAGGCATGCACATGGATATCTTGCAATACTACACAATACAGCCAATAGTTTGCCATCATTGTCAATTTATAATAACAGGACAATTGGTGAGCATTTAACATCATCTGATGCACAACTTCACTTGAACTTAGATAACTGCATGAACTAAATAATACTAATACTTTGTAACCAATCAAGTCTTTCTTGATCTGTGCTGCTTGTCTTACTGTATACTAAGATCTGCCTCCAAACGCTGCTGGGCTCTAGAAATTTTTGATCTGTCTTTGGGTGTTTCCTCTCCAGCTTCACTTGCAAAGTGTTTCATTTTATCACGAAATGACATTCTTTCTGGTGTGTTGTAGCTGCCGACTGTCAACACATTTGCCAATTTCGCAGCTGCTATCCTCTCTCGAGGGTCAAGGTAACTTTCCTGGGACCCAACAACTCCATGTGACAATGATGTGGAATTCTGATGTTGATAATTCGACTCCCCAGTTCCTCGATTGATAATAAATACCTCATCAGTACCAGGGGTGAATGGAGTTGCTGGTTCTAAAGAATGATAATATGAATTTTTTGAAATGTTAGCAGCACCCACATGTCGTGAGAAGTCTTGTGGGGGTTTTGTAGGGAATGCAGAAGGTACAGACTGCTGCAAGTCTCCAGAAGAGTTAAACTGGTTGTCAGCAAGTCCTGCAAATTCTGCCTGGAATGATACACTTTTCTTTGCCATTGAGGATGACTGACGTGCTCCAACTGACGTGCAGGCCAATGTCTGAATTCATTGGAATGAAAGCATTTCCAGTTCGATAAACTTCAAATGAAGAATTTCTTTCTGGGGGTTGAGGTGGAGTTGGGAGGATTTGGTGAGGTTTTCTAGGCATGGAGTATGTCTCTTCCATAGGTTCCCCTGGACGCGGTGGTGGAACATTGGCTCTAGGTGGATCATGCATTCGCTTTTCACTCTACAAAAGCCAAAAGTCAAATTACATCTATCATAAAGTGTATGTTATAAAAGTTTTACACTAATTGCATGTCATGTCACACACCATGTGGCAGTCAGGTGTGCAAATGGTTAAATGATCTCCATTGTTTTCTGTTCTGAACTATGTGTAGAGGGTCAAACTCAGAAAGGCCACTCTGCATGGTGATGCTATCTAACCAAGATGTTTTTACCAAGATGTTTTTGGCCTGCCACATTTCCCATGCCTTCTACTAGTCCTATCATCACAAATCCTTCTATTGTGTCCCTGCCCTAATTATATATTCTGGAATTAAAATCAGTAACACATCAACTATCAACTACATTAAGTCAAGTGTTCATTTACATGAATATAACAAATTTTGCTATGACAAAATTCTTGCTTTAATGGGTCATATATGTTAGGTAAAACTGAAACAAATAATAACAATATAACAAATGCTACATAACTGTTGTCAGTCAATTAAATGAATTAAATTTTCAGGTATCAATAGTAAACAGAAAATTTATTCTAAACTACCATGATTTTCACAATATTTGCCTTAGATAAAATAAATGATTTTCTGGATATGAACTTCATTATTTACTTATAACAGCCACCATTTCTACTGATCTTTGATTTTCTCTTCAGCCACAAATCAAGCAATTATGGAGGGTACATAACTACAACAATTTTGTAAATGTTTGATGTAAATTTTAATATTGTTCCCACAATGTTTTTACTTTAATAATATTATCTTTTTATTAGCTTGCCCATTAGAATTATGAAGACCAGTAATATATTTATAAGCAATAGGGTTTCAGCAAGTTGCTTGGAATGCCAAATGCTGTAGTGTAGTTGAGTGATAGTTTAAATGAATTCAGAACAAAGGGTCAATGGATAAATGTGCACATTTGAACATGCTCTGATGCGGCTTGTAAAACATAGTAATAATTATATTAGAGATCAGTTTATCACTGTTAACAGAATTACTTCAAATAGAACGTGCACAAATTGTTCAATGTGGAACAAAAAAGCAGCAATATAACAGTAGTATGTAATGAAACACCATTTATAATCACTTGCTACAATTACAGTTATGTCCTTTTTTAAAAATCTGATAAATATAGGTTTGAAAATATAAGTTTACAGGAGAGTTCAAGCAATCCATGGGTGACATATCTAGCAAAATAATATATAATTACCACCTTGAGTCAATCATACTTGTTTCAGCTTGCTCTGTCTCTTAAACTTTTATATCGGGACATCTGACTGTATTTTAGTAAATAATTTAACTTTGAATCAATATTCTTCTCAGGTCTGCAAACAAGTTAATGTTCAAGCTGATAAAAAAATGTACATAAAAATAAGTGGCTGCGTGGAGTTGTATATGGATAAATGTTATATCCAAGGAATATAATATCAAAGTAGAGCATAAAAATGTTCTAATATGCTATTACTTTTAAGAGAATTCTAAGAACATCTGACCTCATTTTTCAGTCATTATAAGAAAATCTCTATGTCAGATATATAGCCATTGATATGGTCAGATCAATTGGCAAATAAAAAATCATTCCACATACAAATCCTTGGCACCATTATGAAAGTCAAATAACTGCTTCACTTAAATTTGTTAGCATATTCCTTAAATTGCTTGAACAACCCACAGATTTATTCTCTTGTATTGCCATTATGAATCAATAGTTTATAAAGAATTTACTGCAATCAATGTTTCATGCAAACAAATTCTTACAATACCAATGTGGTAGAACATGCATAGATATGTGATAGAAGCAGGTGCTTTCAAACATGAGTAACACGACAGAAAATTAGATTACAGTATGTGAAAAATGCAGCCCTGAAGTCATACTCTATTTCTATCTATACATGACGATTTATAGAGCGCCGTAAACATGACGAAGGCCAAAGACAAAAGCGCTTTACAGTCAAAAAGCTACATTATACGAAATCTTAATCATATTATGGTAAACTTACCTTTATAAGTGTACAAAAAGAAGCAATAATACAAAATCAGTAAAACATCATGTTTCTATTGTAAACATGGACTGTTTGGCTTAAAGAACCTTGATTTCATTTTGGTCAAGAAAATGCTGGACATCCTTTCCACTCTAAAAGACCTTAGCCAATGACTAAGTTTGAATCCATGGGCATTGAAGTCAGGAGATCAGGAGGATTGGGCTGGCCAGCTCAGCACTGGGCCGGATTGGCAAATTATGGAGCTCTGGAAAGATCTTCCTCAAAATAAAGCTCCAACTTTTACAAGTATGTGTATTCTCTGTGCTCCTTTATGGAGGGAGACCTGGACAATGAAGAAAGATGACAGTAGGCGACTTCCTGGCTTTTGAAATGTGACCCTACCGACAGTTTCTAAAACTATGGCAAAGAATGAAAATCACTAATGATGAAGTAAAGAGCAGAATCAGGATCAACACAATTCAACAGCAAAGTGATTACCACGATCAAACAAAGAAAGCTTCAGATGTTTGGTCACATCAGTCGCACGGAAGAGAAGAGAATTCAGCATGTTGCAATGGAGGGAACACACCCTCAGGAAAGGGCCAGGATACGATGGTTTGACGACATCAGAAAGTGGACGGGATTAAATCTTGAGGAGGCAATTCACATGGCACAAGACTGGGAAAATTGGAAAAAGATCGTTCAACAAGCTAATGATCTCGACGGTTCCTGAGGGGACTTTGAGCTGATGATGATGATGATGAAGATGATTATGATGATAGAACAATTCAACTATTATCAATGACTGAGCAAATGCAAAATATGGCGAAGAATTCTGAAATTTGCCTCTGAAGTTAAAAACTGCATAAACACAAAGCCATGCATAACATAGGAAAATGATATTTTCAGGAACTGTAATTCTTATAGATTCTGATTTTCTGAATATGAAATGAGATTATCATTCCATCAAACAGAAGCATATGTGAACAATACACTATTTCTACAGCCATTTCTCAGTGGTAGGTACCACTGTAGTTTTATTTTCTTGCAGTCTCTTCCTCATTTCCTCCCTCAATCTCTCATCCTGCTCAAGATGATGACGTCTGTACCATTGCTCCAACTGCATGAGATGCTTGGATCTTAGCTCCTAGACAAGGTCATGTCAAAGTTTAAACCCTGAATCACTTTCAACAAAGATCTACGATTATACAGAACATTCTCAAACAGCATGCATTAATAAAACTACTAATAAATCACCAGGACAAAATAAACCAGTTTATATGCATACAGGCTCGTAACTTCACTCCTCGAAGCCCTGGGGCAGCAATGGGCCAGAGATCCCTTGAAAGTTTCATGAAAATGAAAAAATCTGATTTTCAACGAGGAAATTACCACCACCCCTCCCCCAAATCCCTGGTATTATGACATAGCTCAGGTGCCTTGGATTAACAAATTTAAAATATAAGAGAAACTAAAAAAAGAAGTTTGTAACTTTTTATTGTGAAGCCATAACAATTGGACAAAATGTGAATTATGCATCTGAAAGATATACTTTTCCTTCACTTTTCAGTGTAGTCACTTAAGCACTTGTCCCCAACTTGGGACAAATGATTAAGCACAATGGGTGACTACATCAAAGAGTGAAGGAACAGTATCCCTTTCGGATGTATAATATTTCACATTTTGTCCAACTATTATGGTTTCGCAATAAAAAAATACTAACTTCTTTTTCGATTTCCCCTTGTATAGCAACTTGAGAAGATTTTAAATTTATACATAATACCATGACACCTGGCATTATATGTTGTAACATAGAGTACCATACCACAACTTTTTACACATTAGGCCTATTTTTGCTTAATCAAATCACAGTAGGAAATAACAATCAATAATTGTCTGCTGAAAATGAAATAATCAAAATTTTAAAAATATTTGAAGAATAACCCATAGGCCTATAATGGCTATATAT
Source organism: Metaphire vulgaris (assembly GCA_018105865.1). NCBI lineage: Eukaryota > Metazoa > Annelida > Clitellata > Crassiclitellata > Megascolecidae > Metaphire > Metaphire vulgaris. The sequence goes on from CM030833.1 coordinate 18,448,397, forward strand.
ATATGTATATATATACCGGTATATACTAAATCTTTTTCAAATTATTTATGTGATTTTAATAAGACTAAGAGATTTAATATGCTACACCTGTAAAGATATGACATCATTAATACGCCATCTCTGCTGTTTGATGGCAGATATCAACGTTAAACGCTTGTAAATTGGTTTTAACCAGCAGACTCAGCTGGTTCAAACAACAGCACATAATATATTTATATTTTCCCCATACTTCATGGAGGCCCCTAGACCCTGGGAGGCCCTGGGGCGCCACCCTGGCAGCCCTAGTTACGGGCCTGTGCACATAATTTTTTTCAATACATATCCCTTCAATGTATCCATATGGGTCAAGGAATCCAAATAATTGGAATAAATTTGTAAAGTCATATTAATTTTTTTTCTAAACAATGGCAGATTATTTTTAGAAGCTAACAGCAACATGAACAAATCATCAAGCACCACCATAAAAAACACTATACCAAGCGATCTCACAATCTATGACACAAAGACACACAAATAATTATAGAGCTCCAGGCCAATGTCTACCAATTCATGTAGCAAACAAGATTCGACAAATAAACAGATTAGGCATAACTGAATACAAGTACAATCATTTCACACCTGCTGCCTGCTAAGGTAATCTTCAGTCTGTCTCAAATGCTGCTCTTGTCGCTGCCTTTCCCATTTTCTTTCTTCCAACAGCTGCTGCTCAAGATTTTGTTGCTGCTGATCTTGCCTGAAGACACGACAAATAATGTATGACAAATCATAATCTCTTAAGCATTTTAAAAGCAGAGCAAATAACAAATTAGATTTATGCTACAAAGACTTGCAGATAATTACTGATAATGCATTATGAAAATTCAGTTACCACTGTCTCTTTGCCTCTTGCTGCTTTAGCTGTTCGTTTTCTTGTTGAAGACGTTCTTCTTCTCTTTGCTGCCTCTTCGACTCGTATTCTTGCTGATAGTGTCTTATAAGCTTGGCTCGACCCTACAAGAATAAGTTAGCTTTGTTGAATGAGAAATAAAACAGCACAGAAGCCAGTTTAATTTCTGCATTAAAGTTAAAAACAGAAGAGTTGATCAAATTTGATAAGAACATTACATTTCAGTTACAAAATAACTAGGTTTAGTACACTAGTACTAAATTGCTTGAATTCAGTCTGCTTCTAATCAAATAGCTGCTTAACCAGAAGACCTATAGTAAAGACTTTTGAATTGGAATAAGCAGACCTTTATCTTCTCAATCAAAAAATGCTTGAAAAAACTGATGAAGTTGCATTCAAATATTTAAACAAACATTATGATACAGTTGTTTTATGTGTGTTATCGGTATTAACTGTTGAAGTTAAATTGTTTACTCACAGCTGGTGTGATTTCTGTATCATCATCTAGTTCCTCCTGATTGCTCACTTCTTCAAATCTTCTGTCGAACTCTGCCTCTAGTTTCAATCGCTTCAGTCTCTCTGCCTCTTCGCTCATCAGATTCTTATTCTGCTCCAGTTCAAAGATTTCTTTTGCCCTGAGTTGCTTCATCTCTGCCTCCTGCCTCTTTGCTTCCATTTCCTTTTCTTCTCTTACCCATGGAGACACCATTGTTGATCGTGTGGCCAAAGGACCAGTCCTCGGTTGTATCTTAGCATACTCTGGCTCTTTCAAATCATTGATCTTATGCAGTTTGGAATCTTCAGGATATTTTGTTGTCGTCCATGTTGATTCCTCATAGCCTTTTACAGCATTTACTGGTCCTGGACCAACACGCAACACGCTCTGATTGGCAGTTCCTTTGGAAACTGATGCATAGATGTTGGATGGAGGAGGAGGAACCGAAGGACTGTATTCTTCCTCCCACTCCATCCTCTGGGTGGGATACTGTGGATTTCCTTGTCGAGCAGCCATACCGCGGTGACCAATTGAACCCGACAATGAATGAACTACATCTGGTTGAGCTTGATTAGGAAAGCCACCGACATTAGCTGTTCGATGCTGTGGATGAATACCATGCTCCTGTCGATTGTTCAATCCAACCGTATTAAGCCCAGCGACATTTGGATATCGAGTGAGGCCAGATCCTCTTAATGAGGCGTTTCTCGGGTCTCTGTCAAATCCCTCCGAATGGTGAAGCTGTGGCTGGCCATTCATGGGCTGAAACCTTGACGCATTTTCAGAAGGACTGTAGGTGCCTGCCTGTCTTGATGGACGAAATGCATGAGCTTCCTGAGGAACACCAACAACGGTACTGGTAGGTCTCCCAGTTCTTCCATGCTGACGATTAGCATTGGAAGCACTGAATGATTCTGCGGCTACGTTCATTGTCTTTGATCCCTTTTCAGCTAAACTGGGACCAACTGAAGGATAATTTCCTTTAGAATATGCATCTCTTGTTGAAGAGTAAAGAACAGAATAACCTAAGCTGTTCACTGGTCTCCCTGACTGGTGCATAGAATCTCCAGGATTAAGTCCTCTAGGAAGTGTTCCACCAGAGGAGATGATTCTTGGCGTTCCATCAAAATCAACCTGGTCAAAGTCCGGAACCGATTTAGAGCGCACTGGACCAACGTGATCATATGATGAAGGGTTAAAGGCTTTTGAGTAGCGACCGCCCGTGGGAACAGCAGAAGTCTCGTGCCCTTCACCGCTGCCTAGGGATGGCTGTCCCAGGGCAGGTTGACTGCGGCGAAGGTGCTCTGGCGGGTAGTTTGCTGCACCCTGCTTCATGGGACCACCTACAATTGGTTGTGCACCTTTTGTTGAAATAACCGTGAATTACAATGAAAGAGCTGCTTAAGATTGAAATGTGGAAAAGTATTAACATGGGTATTTCAAAATGCTGTCAGTGACAAAAACAACCTTTTAAAAATTGCCACTTGACTGTTTTGCTATCAGTCTCAAAAGCACCAATATCATAATGCCCAGAAAAAGAACTGTCACAATCACAATTACAGCAAAATAGATTAGTTTTAACATTTAAAAATTGAAAATAAAGTGAGCTCATATCAAGATCGCAATGTAATTTTCTGACAACAGCTAAATGAGAACAAATCTGCTGCTAAAGAACTAGAGAAATGGCAGGTCCAGTCAGTAATACAAAAATCCCTAAATTTTATTGGAAGATAGATGACAAAGTTGGCAATACTATTTATTGATTTTAAGAAATATTACAATACTGTAAATTTAAGCTATGACATTAATTATGACAAACATTGAAGTTCTTGAAATTTAGTAAAATATAACCCCATTATAACAGACTCCCCACAGAATCTCGGTTACAATGGAGAAGGTTTGCAGATCCAAAATCCTAACTCAACTCTGACTGTATGGAATTTTCTATGACCTTGTTATTATGCAACCCTCATTCAGGAATAGCTTTCCTTTTTATGTAATTTTCTAGGTCAACTGAAAATCAGTGGCGGCTCCATAGGGGGGCCCGGAGGGCCCATGCCCCTATTGAGTGCCTGGCCCCCAGTGGCCCCTCTGTTTGGACCCTATACTTAATACTACATACCTAACAACAAATGGTTGGCCCCCCATGATTAGAAGTTGCCACCCCAACGGCCCCCCACTTGCCAAATCCTGGAGCCGCCACTGCTGAAAATTAAGTTTGATTGAAGTTTTTTTAACATCAATTATATTCTGTGAGTTGCATCTGGTCACTCAGTTTTCGTCATATTTTATACTAGTACAATAATAATAATCTTAACATAATTGTTTTAAGTGGTTGAAACAGAAAATATTCTTAATATAAGAGATTGTTAGGAAATATTCAAGAAACAACAGTTAAAAAGTCTGTGCTCAAAATATCTAGCAACAAAATAAAAACGTCACATCATGACATAAGAACCAATTCTCAGAAATTCTATGTACACCCTCCATCTTTCCTTACATGCTAAGTGCAATCAGTGAAATTTTCAACTCACCATGTGGAGGTAACTGTCCCTGATGACGCATGGAGCCATGATGGCGCCTCAGCACTACATCACCTGTATCGGCACCTGCTGGAAACACTTGAGGTGCCCTGCCAGGAACCATATGAGATGGTGCAATGGAGTTACCAGATAGCACTGAGCATACAAATAAATAAAGATAGGTCAAGATAAATGAATCAGAATATAATATAATTTTTCTTAAATCTGCAATTATATTTTTAAGTTAAAATTCAAGCACTCCGCTATGTTTCTTGGAAGAATTGATAAACTAACGTGGCATTGAAGGGGATGAACCAATGCCAGGAGATTGATGGCCAAGCTGTGTAGCCAGGCCATAGTACAGAGCACTTTGCTTTGCCACTTTCAGAGTGACAAACTGTCCAGTCCGTGACATAACTGCTGCAGCTCTAAAAAATAAACGTTTCCAGGTAAGCATAACTACACCGTGCTCGACCTAAATATCAAGATCCATGCAATTTAAGAGTACAAGTTAGTACTAACAGAAATTGTAATGCAATATCAATGACTCCTTATTTAAAGTGCAGCATTTCCTGCAAAAATAAATATTCAAAAGATAATAGACTCACGCTTCTTGAGTCATTCCAACCAAACTTTGTCCATCAACTTCCAGTAATTCATCACCAGCTTGCAACCGTCCATCCTTAAACACAGATAACATTGAAATACAAACTTCAGACAATTCTTTTACAAAAGATGTTCATGCATCAGAAACAACGATGTCACAAGTAATAATTAATCAGCTTCTATCATTCTTCACAAAAGCATATTTTTTAAGAATTCATTTTTTAAAATTAGTTTTTACACTGCTTCAAAATAATTATGAAATATAAATGCAATAAAACAGAAAGTGACTTTAAAATTAGAGTATGTATTGCATTCTACAAAGGGCAGACTTTAATACTTTTATCAGACAGATGACAGAATCAAGAAGGCAATAAATGTTTTCATAAGCAAAGATTTGTAGCAAGTCAGCAAAACAAATATGGTCCCAAATAAGAATGCTATTTCAACATACTGCATTCATTTATTAGATAAAATTACTAACGACATACAGCATCAGCTGCTCCATTAGGAACAACAGACTTAATGAAGATTCTTCTTAAATTCTGTCCTTCACCCTGACAAAATACAACATTTATACAAATCTCATTTGGAAATTTAGTCAAGAGCAACATTGGATCTTGGCTGTCACTTAACACCCAATTATGTTACTTAAATCAAAGTCAATTAAATGCTTACTCATTCAAAAGAACAAAAATTACCAAAAATATTATGAAAAATAAATGCAATAAAACTGAAAGTGACTTTAACATTAGAGAATGAAATGTATTCTTGAAATGGTAAACATACAGTCATCAGATAGGTATACATCTTAATAACAAGGAAGGATTATATGCATAAAATATCCCATTTCCAGTCATGACATAGTCAGCATAATTCCGACACATCATTTCATACAAATGAATTGCACTGACAATACATTTTGATCATAAACTTTTCCAAAAGTTGCAGACACAATACAAATTCCCAACATTTCTGTTATAAAAGAAATGAATTAATGTCATGCAAACAACTGTTGCATGCTTATTAAGGTTTCAAAGCAACAAAAACTGAATCAACTTACAAGTGCAGCCACAATGCTCAAACCAAGGCTGTTCATCTTACGAAAGGAGATCACCATGACCTCTGGAACAGGCAAGCTATGACCTACAGGAGGAAGACTTCTTCTATTACTGTCAACCACTTGGAGGTTTCCGGGTTGGTTCATGGGCTACAAATGATAACATAAAGCACAAATCTGAAATTTTATCTAATGCCATTCAATAATTATTTACATTCTTTGAGACTACATTACAGAAATCAGATGAGCTAAGTCATCATTAAAATAAACAACTAACTATCTAACTGTGTGGGACAGAGAAGCAAAGCATCAGCGCAATAACATAAAGTGCAACTCGGACTCAGTCTCGTTTTACACCTCACTCCACTCTATCATCATACCATTTTCAAAACATTAATATAAATGATCCTTTGATTCATAAAACCAAATCACCACATTCTGAGGAAGAAGTTTTTAATGTCCACACTTTTGTATCCATTTAATTTCAAAGTAATGTCAAAGAATAATGTCAGAAGCCCACTTAAATAGGAAGAAAATAATTATTAACCAAAGGCAATTCAAATAAAACATTACCCACAAGGGCAAACATTGCTGCAGGGAGTGAGGGGGTAAAATGCTCAAGCTACAAAAACCTATAAGCTTATCACAGAAATAAAGAAAAACACATCAAGGCAACATTATCATCTTCAATGCCAACAAAACAATCTTGGATTTTTATCAGGAAGTTTAATACAATCAGCTCTATAGCATATGGACAGCTTACCATTTTAACAAAAAAATCAAATCCTACCTCATTGGATGAAAAATGAACTGTCCATAAACCTTGACGATTCTGGGGACCTCTGTTGACAATCGGACGACATATTCCTAAAGCAAACAATACTAATGGTCATCTAGGAAAACAGATGAAACGGAGAATCTAACTTCTGAAAGTTTCAGCTCATGCATATTGTACAGCTAAATTAGTAATACAGTCACTTGAAAATCAAGTCACTCTGTTCATCACTGCCTAGAAAAAATACTATAATCAGTAAAACAGAAATTGGCACTCTAACCTCACATAATCACAATCTTTTCAACATGTATAATATATGGGCTATGTAAAGTAAAAAAGTAAATTTCTGATTCACTTGCTCATTTAGGCCTAACAATCTCTCACAAACATTTGGTAGTTATCAGGCCAAACATTATTTAACTCCTCATTCATTTGTTCATCACATCACATTGTTTTGTCCAAATCATATCAATATAAACATACTATTATATATTCATTGTATTATTGTTTGATTATCCTTAGCTTCATTTAATTTCTTAAAATTGACACTTCCTTTGTACTGTACAGTATATATTTTCATTTCCACAAAATGACTCATTTCAACAAAAACAAGGTAATTGACTGCTACATAACTATTTTCCATAAGACAGTTCATTTTGCCAAACTATCCAAGTGCAGTAATAAGTACTTATTTTAAGTAATAAGTATAGTGCAGCAATTTCTGGATCATGTAGTGTTCTAGAAAATAACCAGTGTTAAGTATAATTAATGTTAATCATGGTTAAATCCACATAGAAATAATTATCTTTGCTGCATGCACAAATTTGGACTGGATGTAGTCAATAATAACAAGACTCTAGTCTCTACAAAACTTTAATTAAAAGTTCAAAAGCAAATTTTATGCCCAATGCATGCCAAATTTCAAGACAGTTTCCTGGAAAAAGGGCCTGGATCAGAGATACATTTAATTTATAAGCAAAGTTGATGGGTCAAACAGCATTAGAATATGTCCAAATAAGACTTGTTCTCCATAAGCAATTGAAAGAAACATGTGTGGCAACCTGAGTAAGACTTAATTCAAGTGCCAAGTAACACTAGAACATGCAGAGCATGAAAAACAGTGGCTAGAGTGGTTTGATGCTGGCCAACTCTTAAACAGAATTTCATCTGAAGACACTGGATCATATGTCAACAACTCAACCTTCAAACCATTCGGTTTTTAAAACTTCAAACTAGTTTGGTGCTTGAAAATGTCTCTGACAAACAAAGCCATTCTGCTAAATAAAATGACAGATTAATAAATCTGAGTTCATTGTAATTTTTATTGTTTTCAACTGCAACAGTTAATAGACATTAACATAAATCATTATTATTCATTAAATGACTAAGATATACAAATCCTGATAGGAAAACTAACCCAAAGATGCCAAAGGTTCAACATATTCCATCATTTCCTTAGGAATTCCTTTGATAAATTCACACGAATAACCATCTTCTGGCAACAGAAATGGAAGATGCAGTTCTGCGTCTTCAAGCAGACGAACCTCCTGACCTTCGTATCTCATGTTCTCATCTGCCGTATTTTGAGCAATGCCAACCACACGTTCAATGAACTCCTGTGAAATGCTGGGTTCATCCGGAGCGGGGATGTAGTTCTCCAGAAGGCGCCTCAACTGCAGGGAATTCAGCTTGAAGCATGATGAGCAGATGACTGTGATATCATCGGCAGTTCGTTTTGGCAATTCAAGCAATGAAGCACTCTGCAAAACAAATACCCCAGGAAACCTTTTAACATCTGACTTCCGGCTTGGCACCATCTAGATTGCCAGCACATCCTCTGTGAATGCCTCAGATTGTTGCCATTGAGTTTTTGAGTTTACACTGCCCTCTGCATTTTCCGCTTCTGGATTATCCTCTCGTGGAAGACCGCTTCTTGGAAATTCACCACCAGATTTTGACATGTGGAGAATTCTGATAACCACCTTGCAGGCCCTCAGTACCATCTTCTTACACTCTTTGTTGATGTGTCAATGATGGGAAAGTATTTTCTTGTGGATTAAGGAATAACTAAAGGATTAACCACCAGATTTTATCACTGCAACAAACTCCTTTGCCATCTGAGAGGAATTTTAATGTTGTCATCTTGTTATCCTCGTTCACATGTCAATCCTGCCAACAGCGCTTTTGACACTGGTTTTTTAGCTATGCTGCAGCGCTATATAAGTTGACTGAGTAATAATAATAATAATAATATTAATAATCTGTGAAATGCATCGAGAATAGCTAATTTCAAACTAATGACAATTCTGTACTAGATAAAAAAACTGAAGATGTCCCAGTAAAAAGCCCAACAACACACAGTATTGCAAAGTGAAAAATTTGACACACTGACCAGAAGACCAGAATATATATCATCTTGAAATAAGCAATGCATGACTGTCACTTTTGCTCATTTCATGAAATAAGATCCTAAAACAAGACTGTCATAAAAAATAATTAAATTAATCTGAGAAATTCAAAAGTAGAGAAACCTGGATGATCCTGCCAAGATGACATTCTGCTGCTAATTCAAGGCCCTGTTTCTCAGACCAAACCTCAATATGACCCAACCAATAGCGCAGTCTTCGTCCCCATTCACGAGTGCACAGCTGTCTCTCTCTAATGAGACGATTGAAAAGCCACATGTTGATGAAATGAAATGTTTGAGAAAACAGCTGGATTGTCAAAGCAGCATTGACATTGGTTGTCAGAAGTAGCGACATAATTGAGGATAGAATCGTTGTTACAGTATCTGAAATACATACATACATACATACATACATGCATACACACACTTTACTGTACATTAACTGATCAATCTGCTATTTGTTATATCACTATTTTATCTGTCACAGTGTTGACAAGATGCCAAATAAATTTTGTTTCTAAATCAGATCAGTTACATCAATCCCACAATTTGCATTGCATAAAAATTGTACGAAAGTTGCAAAAACTGTAATGTCTCATTGACATCTTACAACATATCATAGCAAAAATGCCATCATTCCTTAGTAATCAATAGAACGATGCTCGCTGCATTAATACTAATCCAATACCTATACCTAATACCCAATCATTGAATTCATGCTGAACAACATTTCAATGATCGCCACCTAACCAAGCTCTGCGCCCACGTAATAATTAGGCCTATGTATGCGTTAAAATCACGCAACTGTGGCCATTTGTGACGCTGCACACGTATTTTTGTGTACGTTAAATGTATGCGTTAAGATCCTCAAGCTACGAACAATTGTTACCAATAGCAACGCTCGTCGCACGCCCAGCCCTCTGACGCTGCAATGACTCGACTAAACCGGTTCTACGAACAATTGTTACCAATAGCAACGTCGTCTTGAACATCGTCCACCAACGCATCGCGACGTAAGGACTAAACGGTCTACCAATAGTCAACGCCGCCCACCAACGCGCGCGACGTAAGGACTAAACGGTCTACCAATAGTCAACGCCGCCCCACCAACGCATCGCGACGTAAGGACTAAACGGTCTACCAATAGTCAACGCCGCCCACCAACGCGATCGCGACGTAAAGGACTAAACGGTCTACCAATAGTCAACGCAAACGCATCGCGACGTAAGGACTAAACGGTCTAAACCGTCTACCAATAGTCAACCAATCAGAACGCTTGAAGGTAACAGACAGAGAGACATACAGATAAGAATCTTAATATTATAGATATTGATTTCTCGGGACATAGATATTCTTTTAAGTTAGAAAATGTGCTAAAAAGGATGTGTACCGGTACCATAAATACAACTGATTATATCAAAATTGATCTCATTTATGTCAACAATTAGGCACAAAAACAAATAAAATCTTCCATCATTAAAACATTTCTTCTTGTCAATCCACAGTTTATTGCTGTTTAGATTCACATAGCGAATACCTGGAGCTTCACTGGAATTGCGTGCAGTCTGGAAGAGTGCTGGCATACTTTGGTTCAAAATCTCACGAAGACAATGAACAAGATAAGTAAAGGCCATTTGCACACACTTGGACAACTGCTCTCGAGCTTCCAACGTTTGGCTATTTAATTTTTGATCTTGAGACAGAAAGTTCAAGAGTTCTGAAGAATTGGCCATCCAAAATGCAAGTGTTCCATCAAGATTTTGACTTTCCTGTAATTTACATGCAATGCCAGTTTAAACGGTGATCAAATTCTGTAAGTATGCAATCACCTTTAAGCTAAGTCAAATTCTATCAATGTCAACTCCATACAAATCAAACTGAACAAACCACTGTATGACACACATATGGGTTTGAATGCACGTGCTTCTATGCCCACATTCACGTATCTAAATACTGTAGAGATAAAGAAGTCATAATACCCATACTTCATACTCTATTAGGATTGCATGCTTTCCCTTAACTGTGACCACGCCAGAAACTATATTTTTATTCAGCAGTATAAAACAATATATTTAATCAAATGATATATCAAGCAATAGATATTTAATACCGGCAAGTGCCTAAAGCTAATGATGCAATGTGACCTTTAACCTTAATCAATCTGTAGATTCGAGCAGCCATTTTGTTGCACAGTAAAGTTAAATTGATAGCACGATTGCCGACATGAATTGCATTGAAAGCAAAACGAGCGGCCATGTATGTCAAATATGCTGGCATCAATTTAAACTGAAGATTGGCAATGTTGCCTTCTGGTATGATAGCACTCAACAACTGATCTTCTTCTGAAAAAAAGTAAACACAAGTTTCTTAGCAACATTAATTAGTCTTACATAAATTGGAAGATCAAAAGGTGAGTTTCTTATATTTTTATATGCATAGGCCATTTTAAATAAAATTTTGATGCCCAAATTTTGAATGATTTTGCTGATAATCTTTAAAAACTTGGACATGGCTGAAATACAGAATATGAATGAAACTACTCAGAATTTTGTCTCAAGAGGTCTGCATGCTGATCAAAACGAAAACTATTTCTCTTTTACCTCCAATTCTGCAATCGACAAAACATTTAGACTAAAGCTGTCAATACAGCAAACTATTTATTCTTAAGAAGAAAATGCTTTCTCAAGGCCAATTCACTATTCAAATCACAATTTGCAAATCAAGCTCTACAAAGAAGCCCCATTTTTTCAAAATACTGGTAATATATAAAACATAAATGCATCACTATAAACTCTGTCACCGCTATTTAATCATCCCTGTTTGTTAAATAATGCCAAGCTATGCCTCACAAGAGGGGCAAGATAAAAAACATTTTATGATCATTTCTAGGAATTACCTCGTTCCCTGTATTCCAGGATGGCAGGCAACAAGTCCCTAGATTCAGCAGAAGCATTACTAAAAACATGCATAATTAATATTACTTAAGCAGCATAAAAAAACAAAATGTTGCTGGAGATAAAATTGTTCAAAGCTATTAAAATAAACTGGAAATAGCATATGATTTTGAACCATTTTAGGAAATCTCATGAAATCACATAGAAAAAATAAATTTTAAAAAGTAAATAGTTACTTCTGAGCTGATGATTGTTTGCTGTTCAGAGGCATAGATCTCTGTAAAACAATATTGTCATTAACTAAGCACACTAAGCTTAATCTAAAGAAATCAATTATCATCTGAAATGCATGTAGCAGTGAAATTAACATTGTTGTCAGTTTCATGCACTCACAAATAAATAAATGACAACACACAGATACAGATTTCACTTGAAATAAGTTCACGCATTTTAAAAACCTCTTCTGAAGGATTATTCAAGGGCAAGCCCAAACTGATTACTATGAATACAGAAGAATGTATGTTTTAGGCATTTATAAAAGAGTAGACCATCACAGATATGGTCTTTCAATTCATCTTTGTCGTGACCATCTTATTAACCCTTCGCTTTCTGCAAATATATGATAAATTTATCAACCATGTGCCGGATGTGGAAGCGGATGCAGGATCACTCTCATCTTCACTATAGTCACTATCTTCTAACATTCACACTACTCCATCTTTACTAAATTATTTTTTATTCATTATTTATAAATTTTAACTAAATTTAGTCAAAATTTCTGCTAGCACTGCCACAAGCCAGAGCTTACGGCCCATGCACATGGCCAGCACATGGCTGGCTGTAGCTATCTACTAGCATAGCACATAACACATCCACATTTTTTAAAAACCAGCCCAATATAGCCCAAATAGTGTCTAACAACACTCACATGCTGCAACATTGCTGTATTCCCATTGCCAGCAATGCTTTACATTGCATGGTGACCTTGGTAGATATGACAAGTGGTGCTCGTCAACATGGCACGTTATGCACAAATAATACATGGTGAGACATTGGTGAGTGGCGCTCATCAATACGGCAGTAAAAGGGCTAACAGACTAGCTAATTTACATTCATCCTGTATTCTTAAGTTCTTACTTGGACCTATATAGATAATTAATTATAGACTCCATTGGTTTGGAAACAGAAAGCATTGGCAAATATAACTTTGATTTTTCAGTAAATTTATGTAAAAAATTTAAAACCAGCATCAAGAGCTTGAAAAATGCAAGTTTCTCTGTCAGCAGAATTAATCAAATTGTCCAACAATAACTACAGACTGAAAACTTTCATTTCTTAAAAATTATGTAAAACAAATAAGCCGTGGTCCCCTTAACTATAAAATCAGCCCCAGTCTAAAAACAGGCATGTACCCCTGACTACAAGCAGCAAAGTTTAGACATTCCTGCAAAGGTCAGCTTTACCTGCTCCAAAATTGGGTCGTGATACTGAAAAAAGTGTGTCCTTCCAAGCAAGAGCACCATGCCATGTTCCAGGACAGCCCTGTCATAAACTCTACTGTTGTTAACCATGACCAATGCATCCGGGCTAACTGGCACAATGACAACAACATTTCCGTGACAGGTAATGATGCAGTGACGAGGAAGAATATCATGGCCAGTCAGCTGTAGAAAAAGACAAAAAATTGTAATTGATACTTAGAAGAAGAAGCGACAGAAGTAACATAAGTCATAAACAGAATATAAAGTTAAAACAGATCCCAAAATACCAAAATATTATGCCAGTCAAGCCATTTTTTCAAGAGTTGTAATTTCATATCTGCAGAACTGAACATTAGTTTAAATCTCCAGTTACCAACCATGTTCATTGTAATGTAAATACTATAACACAAAGAATCAGATATTACCGCAATTGATGTCCTGGAAGTTTTGGCAACTGTAGTTATTAAGGAATACTAATTATTATCAACCATATTCCAGAATTTAGCCTTACCATGATTCACAACCACCATCTTAAATCCCACAGCATTATAGGTCAACACTACAAAGATGCCCAAACACCTGAAAATTACCTGTGAATTACTTTTCCAATTTTCCATACCATCAGTAGAATAGATAAAATAGATATTACAAAATTAAATTTATTGAGACCATTGACTCATTTTCACATATATACAGTACAAGGAGCTTAGTTCTAAAATTTATTAGTGTAACAAGAAGAATCCAAACATCCAAATCAAGGTTTCCCAGGCCTTTAGGAACTGCGACCCACTTCCGTGGCTTTGTAACATGCCGCAACCCTGAAAACTTACTGTCAACTAAAATTGGATAAAACACTAATCATTTTAATATAAGCTGTGTATGGAGAATTATTATTGCAGGCATATAAATTTCTTTAAACCTAAGCCTACTTGCAACTTTCAAGGCTTGTGACATTGTGGTAGTGGTTAAAAATGACACTTTCAAATCTAATTTCACGCTACCCTGCGACCCATTAGACTGAGTTCTGCAACAAACTTTTTGAGTCGCAACTAAATGAACCATTACCAAGACATATGCCTAAAAATCTCATTTCTACAGTTTAACTGTGACAAGTTTAGGTAAAGATAAAATAAACCTCATTAATTCAAAATTCTTCGTTGACTGAATTTGATGCCTATGTGGAAAATTAGCATTACAAGCACATTATTCGAGTGCAAAATGACACAAGAAATAAGCACAATACTTCATTAAAAATGCTTAGTAAGTGGCTCAAATCTGAAGCTGGCCTACGATCATTCATTATAATGAAAGACCATTCATTATAATGAAAGACCATTCATTATAATGAAAGACCGGCCAGAGACTGAAGCACAAGTACATTTGCATCAAATCAATAACATTGAAGCTGTATTCTGACATCAGCATGTTGTTCAGACATTAACCACAAATGAGCCATGAATGACAACATCTACCTACTTTACATTATATTAATAAAGTTATATAATGTAACAACAATTGAACTGAAAATCATACATATGGCACTCATAAAAAACTGATTCAAGACAGATGAAAAATAATTTTCTCTGTACTATGACAGTGGTATAAGTGCAAACGGCTCAAATAACTGAACTGCATGTCCATTACATATTGTAAATTTTACAACCTATCAGTAGGTATTAGCAGTCCATTTTTATAGAGATAAAACCAGCATGAAAAAGTTATAAATAACTGACATCATGAAGACTGATTACAGTTTATAATTTGGTCCTGCTAGGTAAGTTTAATAATCTGAAAGCATAATAATGTGAATTTAATAAAGTCTTGCATGTAAATAAAGGTGATAGCTGGTAGACTTGTCAAAACATTATACCTAATAACAATGTTTGAAAATCTTATCAAAAATTGACTAATTAAAATTGAGACGCTCATACAGGTTGTGCTAAGCAGGTCTGGCTTTAGTGCGCATTGCAATGCTCGTTTTGTATTAATTAGTATCAGTTAAAATCAATGTGATATACAAACATTCAAATATATACATCAAATGAATATAAATGCCAAAAATCATGTATACCTGAAGGTGCAAAAGTCCATCTCCTGCAGAGGTTCTTTCCCTTCCAATCTCCAATCCATTCAAAGGGATAGTAAATGAATGAGCATCATGAGGTCTTGTGCCATCTAATACAAATAAAAATAAATGTTATAGAGCCACTGATTATACAAAATACCTTCAGCTAAAACCTATTAAACTATTTCAATGATTCTTCTCTGGACAAAAACCAGCAAAAATCCTGAGTTTTTCTTCTAACAGACAGAGCATTGTATGTAGCTTTCAGTCCAGCTTCATTAAAAAATAACAGAAGTTCAGAGCAATTACATTATATTACACCCTTGCTAGTATAACAAAATTATATATATATATATATATATATATATATATATATATATATATATATATATATATTGCACTAGTTGACAAACTAGTAATAAACAAAACACTAATCCAACTGCTTACCCGGATTTACTTCAACCAAGTATGGAAGACTCTCCAACGAGGGCAAAGCTCTTCGAGTATTTCCATCATCGATGGAAAGCCCACTTTTCCAGCTTGTCATGTCAATTCTTCGGCGCAGGTGAAAAGTAATGCAACCTAACAGAACACAATGGTGATTTATGCTACGTCACATTTAATGTATATCCAATTGTTACTTCTTATTCTTCTTCTCCTCCTCCTCTTCTTCTTCTTCTTCATCATCATCATCATCATCATCATCATCATCATCATCATCATCATCATCATCATCATCATCATCATCATCATCATCATCATTAAATTAAAGCAGGATCAGATTTCATAGTTTTGATATCTTTAGAACAAGTAAACAAAATCTGAGATAAATTCTGAGGTTGCAAGAACAACATACTGGTAAACATTTAACTGGTAATCAGTCATTGGAAAGCTATTTAGAAAGTTTCCAAGTTTTAAATCAGTAAATAAACCGCACAGACTAGCAGATGTTAAGTTCTCTTGACTTTAGTACCCTTCGTTATGCTTACTGAGCTATATAAATCAACTTTAATATTAATAATAATAATACCGGTAATAATAATAATAATAATAATAATAATAATAATAATAATAATAATAATAGATGTAATTACCAGTAGAAATGAAAATATAAGATGGAACTAAAGGAAATTATCACTTTCCCCTCCAGTTTAAATGCAACTCCCTAGTCACCAATAGTCAAACTGCTTCATCACCATTACCTGCTCCAGCCAATTGTGGATTATCCTGAAGTATGTCTAAAGGGCAGTCATAGTCATTCAGCACTGTTTCCTCATGCTGGATGTTAGAAAACCTCTCACTTGGACCTATGACCTATGAGATTCAAATTCACACAAAAATAGCATTCATTATTGTAACTGTTTTCAAGATCTAATTTTACCAGCATTGTAAATTCCTACAAAAACAAATTATCTCACTAAAATACAATTACAATTGTGATAAAAATATAATCAGAGCATAAAATTAACTTCAAAATTTCAATTGCAACATGATCAAGGCAGAGACAGTCAGCAAGTAATCTTTAAATAGTAACACACTATCACTTGCCTTTACTAGACAGTAATCATTAGGGTTTTCTTTATCAAGTTTATATTTCACCAAGGTTTCTTTAACAATATTAAAGGCATCGTCAGTCACCGACAACAGAAGTGTTTTATAAGGCAGTTCTCTACAGATTGTATGACCATAGATCTTCAGCGTTCCACCTACAAGGCACAAAATTAAATGCTATACAACCCACATCAGATAATTTCCATTAAAGTCAAATTCATTTACTATGATAACATCAAATATCACACTTACTGTCCACAGTTAATATCACAAGAAATAATTGACTCCTGCTAATGTGTTGGTTCAGAGCAACAAAACTTTGTTTTTCTAACATATATGACATCGAAAAGATCTGACTAAATCTGATGTGCCTTCAAAATATTTTCACACAACACCTTTTTATTGGGTTATCTGGATTTGTCTGCAGCAATGAGTGTTAACACATAACACACTGACCACTAGACCAAAAAATTCCCCAGACACCAAAGGAAAATGGGAGAAAACTGACTAATTTTATGCACTGAAACAATCATATTCATGACAACCCAGACATCATAGGTGACTCCTATGTAAAGCGCTCTTGACTTTGGCCTTAGCTATGTTACTGTGCTATATAAATTGTTGTTGTTGTTGATGATGATGATGATGATGATGATGATGATAATAATAATAATAATAATAATAATAATAATAATAATAATAATAATAATTGTAAAGGTAAAAGGTAGAGAAGGTAAAGATGCAATCTGTGTGTTCACTGTCCACAGGGTTCAGTGCTGATCCCCTTTTAAGACCATCAGCCCATAAGTGGTTGAGCCATTAATGGGGTGATGGTGGCCAGTCTTTTCCACTGAACCTACAGCTACCCAAGCTACTCCAGAATGTTAATACCATTGCTACTCATAGTACCACTGGCATCAACTAACAGGTGAAGGCTGAGTCAATCCAGTGTGTATGGACTACTGTGAGTATGAGTTCATATGATGAGCATGAACTGAGATACTCTCCCTTCCATCAGCTCTCCAAGCCAGTGTTGTACCAGAGATGGCACTGGATCACTCAAAACTACCCATGAATCATGTAATCCAGTTAACCGTTGAACCCTTGATTTACATGACCCATGGGTCCTTGGCAATTAAAAATATCTATAACATCTTTTTAAAGCTCTTAAGCCATGTCTTTTGGGTAGGATATAACTACACTAATATAAAATACTGCACAACACACCAATTCTCTTCCCCAGCTTCTCCATTCAGTCTCCCCCTCTCTCTCCCTCAATATTGATTTCCAACTGTACACTCAGTGAGTCATGTTTCTGTTACATGAATATTAAGAAATGTTCAATTTTTTCTGAGAGTGCCTCTGTTGAGGATTTCTTCAATCAAAAAATCTCTCTTATTGTTGGCAAAAAGCACCAAGATTCTAATAATAATAATAAACTCTAACCTGCATCCGGTCCCCTGTCACTGGAATGTATCTCATCCAGTTTTTCTGCAACTTTGACTCTCGCCTCTTCTGCATCACTATTTCAGGGTTTGAGATGCTGCGTGTAAAGTGAGAGTCTGGGAGTTCGTGGTACAGTCGTTCAGCATCGTTTTCTCTTCCAATGCCATGAACTTTCTGCTGCTTCTTTTCTCTAGTTGAAAATCTATTTACACCAGATGCAAAAGCCTGCTTCTTGGAACTTTCAGATCGAAAATCGTGAATCTAAGACATAGAAATGTATCAAATTCACAACATCGCAAGCAATAGATGACAACAAATAAACTAAAATTCATTCATTATTTGTGATAACATCACTATGTAGTTAACATAAAAAATTTAAATACAGCTATTTCAGCTCAAAATAGCCGATCCCAGACAGTACTTAATGCAAACCTTGCTCAGTTTACAGACTGTGCCTGTCTACCAAACATAAAATAGCAAAATGACCTTACTTCTTCACTTCCTTATGAAAAAATGTAGATGCAAATTCCATATTGTAACAGGATGCCTCCAATCCTGAAGTGAATTCAGATTAATCTAATGGATTTGATTCCTAACATATTCTAAAGAATGGACCTGGTACATTACAGATCAGCACTGCGATATAGACTGTATGCTCTCTTGCCTATCAACCCTTTGCAGCATCTTCTGCATAAATGTATCCATCAATTTGAAAATCAATTTCTTGTAGAAACCGGATGCATCTTAAACTTGCATTGAAGAATATATGTATGTATATAATATATATATATATATATATATATATATATATATATATATATATATATATATATATATATATATATATATATATATATATATATACATACATACATACTAGGGCTGGTACTGATTAACATTTTCTACTTCAATCAATCATAAAAATGTTTAACAGATTAATCGATTAATTTCGATTAGTAATTACATATAGCTTTTAGCTGAACTGCCTGCACTGCAACTCTGCATTAGTCTGTGGTAAATAAAGCATGCATTATACACAATCACCCTACAAAGGCTACCAGTAGTTGCAACTATTCATGACTAAATTACACAGTTCACACAAATACGTCATAGATTCAAACTTTAGTACTTATATAGGCATGCATGCTTGTAAAAACCTTTAAATAAAGACCATTGAAAAACATAAAGAATTAGTTTATTTATTAAACTTATGCAGTATATTGACTGCCAGTCATCTTATACTAGTCAAATAGGCTTCACTTCAGCCAGTCACACAGACAAATCGAGGTATTTACATAAAATATGTAATCAAAATAATTAAAAAATTAATCAGAAAATTACTGATTAAAAAAATGTAATCAATTAAAAATTTTACTGATTTTTTGATTGATTGTCAATATCCACAGTCCTAATATATATCTATGGTTACCTTCGGCTGTTCTTGTGACTACTCTTCTATCTTCCTGCCCCATGACTGTATTAGACTAAGTTGTTTATCTCTTCTTATAATGTAGTCAAATCATTGTACATTAATATGCCTGTCTATGAGCTGCTAGATTAAGAAACATGATTTAATGTCCTGACTCCAAGAAAGATGTTATGGCTGTACAAAGGTCAGAGTAATAATTTTCATTATCTATTCATCAACACAAGAACATGTATTTTGGGTCAACATCCTTTTGTTTTCTCCAAATCTAGACCAATCCTTCTTTACAAATCAGATTCTAAATCCATGCCATTTGGGACACAATGCAAACTGATTAATTACATCGCAAGTCCAAACAATTCTATTCTCATAAATGACAAGAGCAAAGCGGTAAATTAAAAATGAATCCAACTGCTTAATTTGAAATCATGAAATCTATGTTTAAAATGCAGAAGGTCAGCAGTTAGAATCAAATTTCTGCATGAAATGATTCATGAGTATCACTTTCCAAGGAATGCAAAAAATTCAACATCAACTGCCCACTTCTATTCAAAGACAAACACTCAGCTCTAGATGTTTGACCTCTTGTGGCTGTTTTACATTTCACAAGGAGCTTAAAGCAGTCAAAATAGAATCATATCCAAGGTTCAGCTGTTTCTGTTCAGCTAATTCATTACTATGCAGATGAAGACATTAAGCTATCTGAAAATATATAAACATGTTTCTTGATCTTAACCTAACTTATTAAGCTTTACCAAACTTAAAGACTGGTGCAATTAAATCATAAAAATCATTATATAAAAGTGTATGTTTTCTAAGCTGTTCTCATATTCCTACTGAGGTTGATGCACTTTCATTTGCTAATATGTCAAGTTCTTCATCTGGATTATGCACCTTAGTAAAAACTCTCTCCGACTTTAATTGAGATAATTACTCTACAGCCATTACAATGAACTAGAGATGTGGGGGCAGAGAAAAATGCTTACCCTACCTGTACCTGTGCAAAACTTCCTTACCCTACCTGTACCCGCGGGTACGGGTACCCGTATCCGGACACTTGGAAAATAAGTGAAAAAAATTAAGGACCTGGACACTTGGAAAATAGCAGACCAGGGTTCTTTCTGGGGTAGTGGATAGGGCTGTCAATTTTTTTTCAAAAATCGGCCCGGGTACCCGTCAAGATTTCTAATGGGTTCCCATGTACCCGTTCTGAAATTAGCATAATGTTATTGCCGCAAATCGTACACAAGTTGCCTATTTCATACAGTATTCAAAGGTACGCTTCCAGTTAGGCCTACTTAATAAACAATTATATGTATCAGTACAACATAAACCTATTTCAACTTTTAATATGATTAATCAAAAATCATTACATAAACTAAACTAAAATGAAGCCAAATGTCAGCAACAATAAAAACATAGTAAAAACAGGTCAAGTTCAATCTGTAACAGTCAGTCGCCAAAATGTTTTTCCGGCAGATTCTACACCAGACTGCTCTACTGAAGGAACATTATCACTGCAGGATGTCATCACAATTATTTTACAATTGATTATGTATGCTACTTTACCGATGACATCAGATAACGTCATTTGTATTTCCTTCTTTCACGCTTTCACGGGTAATCCTTCCCACTTTTACTACTCAGGTACGGACTGTCTTCGGGTACTCGGGTTCTGGGTACCCGATGACAGCCCTAGTAGTGGACTACTGGTTGGTTACAGTCAGCTAGCCTAAGCCTACATGACTGTCGGACATGGACTAGAAGACCCATGGGCTTGTTTAAAATATTTACAGTATTATAAATAGTTTAGCCATGAGCAAGCATTATAGCTGAAGTTAAACAACAAAATGCTCTACCAAAGGAACATTATCACTGCAGGACGCCATCACAATTATTTTACATTTGATTATGTTTGCTACTTTACTGATGACGTCAGATAACGTCATTTGTATTTCCTTCATGCTTTCAGTAAGTAAAATGCATGCAGTGGCATATAACTGTCTGACAAACTGAATGCGATATACAAGTTACATTAATACACTTTACTCAATAATATTTTTCCTATTACTGCATTGCTAATTTGCTATAGTAGTGAGAAATGAAAATATTATGTTTTTACGGGTAAAAACGAGTGTACCCGTAGCGCTATACCCGCACCCTACCCGTAAAATGTGTACCCTACCCATACCCACGGGTACGGGTAGGGTATACCCGTGAGTACAGGTATGCCCGCACATCTCTACAATGAACATATCATATATGAAAAATATCTTAAGAAAATCAGCAAAAACAGCATATCGTCGCTGTCTAGGTAATACCTCACATGTGACTATTTTTCAGATTTTTGTTTTTTTGCATTTTCTCACGTCATGACACTGCGCATGTATGGTCAATATCTTGTTCTTAAATTCAAAGGAAAATATGTATTTTAAGCTGTTGCAATGCCTATATTGATACTCTATTGAGATACAGGGTGACGTTTTTTTCATTTCCTGAAAAGTTTTGTTTTTGCATAATATTACCTAGCCATAATATATTCAGAACTGTTTAAATGATAATGCCATAATCAGAATATTTATAAGACAACTGGGCAATATATTATGATACAGATAAATTACAATGCAATCTGTATGTGACTGCTGTTTTAATATCATCAGCCAAAAACCTACATGCATTTAACAAAAGATGCCACTTCTCAAACCAATGCACTAATGTGAACATTTTTCTGATTCTATTATATAATTATCATTATGTGTTTGCTAACCATATGATTGATTTTATACCCAGTGTGAAATCTAAGCCACTTGAGGCTTCTGCTTCAAATCAAAGTGCCACATCTTTGCCAAGTGCTCTTACAACATGACATGATAGCAAGTGACAGACAGAGGAGTGGGAACAATAAAGGACGAGCAGGTATGCAAAAAATGCATATAGAAAACCATCCTTATTATTATTATTACTCATTCCTAGCCTCTGCTAATCAGATAGATCAGCAGCAGGCTTAATTTAAACACCAGGTTTGATCAATATGCATCAAGAGTAAATGATCAGCTACAATAGACCTAAGCAAAAAGGACACATCATTCAAAAAATTAACCTAAATACCGGTAGGTGATATTTCTGCAATCTCCAACCTTCAATTTCCTTTCAAATCCTACATCCTGCACATTGTTATTTGTGCACACGTTATATAATGCCAAGACTAACAATAGCAAAATAACTTCCTAATAATTCATTGCCAGTATCCATCTCAGACATCTAGACATCTGGAAGTTGTTACCCGGGTTCAGACTTTTAAGAAGCCTATATATTTTGATCCTTAACTTTCAATCTTTCACCATACATCAATCCTGATTCATGAGAATAAAATAACTCCTCAAGACTTAAATGAAGTTAAATCACAGTGAATATCACTTAAAATTATTTAAACATTGTTGTCCCTTCTTGCCACTGCCATTAAGCAAAGTTGTCCATGCATTAAGATACCAACATAGTGTCTCCAATGATGAAACTAAATGTAAACTAAATATTTCAAAGTTGTAAATTTAAATTTACATTTCAAATTAAATTACAACATTGGCAGTCATCAGTTTTAAAACAACAAAGTATAACAGTATTAGTTATGTCTTCTGGTTCTTTTTTATCATCTGATCCTCATCACTATCTTTCCCTGTGATTAAACAAGGATGGCTTAATCTGTCCCACCATAATAAAGAGTGAACAGGATGAAACATTCAGGTGGATTACTGGCTGAGCCAGACCAAAGAGCACTGCATGTCTGCAGTATATATATATATATATATATATATATATATATATATATATATATATATATATATATATATTATGTCCAAACACACAGCCATCACACCACTTCTTTAGCTCAGAGTCCAGAGTCCATTGACTCTCAACACCAAATGCATTGCATTACACACTGCATGCCTAAACGAGCCTGACTGTTTTACATTGAGAATGTTGACAACAGCCTATTAACAAAATCATACTTTTAAGCAGTTATCCTGTGCAATGTGCATTCCAATCTTCAAGTAGTCTTATTGTTTCAAAGCATGGACTTAATTATATCTTATACTGAGTATAGCAGAGTATATAGGTAATCACTTACAAGCTTATTGGCTGTGATGACAACAATGTGCTAGCAACGCAAGATTGCAAAATGGTCCTAACTGAGAGACAGACAGTGCACAAAAAATGACAGAAAATGCAAATAATGAACATAAACAGAGCATGGTGGTGGAGTAGCCGCATGATCCTTTCCACACAACTAGAGGGCAGTGGGTTCAAATCTGACCCTAGCCATGGACTACTAGTAGTCCATGCCCTAGCCATTGTGCAGCCAACCTTAGGCAAGTTGTTCACCCCTGAATTGCTCCACACTTGTCACTCATCACTCTGTGACTGAATCAACATGCATTAACAACCAAGTAATAACAGTAATAATAATAATAACAATTATGATAATAATAACAATTATGCACTTCTATAGCACCAGTTCTAATACCCAAGGGTATCAATCGATGGTACTTCAAAATCCATCCGCAAAAGATCCAGGTCATTCCAGAGATCAGTCAGAGGGAGAGAGTAAGACGGACTATGGAGGAAAAGCTAATTGAAAGAGAAGTGTCTTAAGTCTGGATAATAACAATAACAACAATAATAATAACAAAAATAACTAAGCTATATAATATTATGCCTAAAACATAATACATCCTACATTATGACTAGGTTTACAGACAGCACCCAAATACATGAAAGATAAGAGTAAATTAAAATAATATCAACAATTACACATTCGAGCAGCTACCACTGCATGGGATTGTCGCGCGTAAGCGTGTGGTTAGTTTCGGCTAGTAGACATGACTACCAAAAGCAAAGAACAGTGACAGGACATATCAAGCCTGCAGTATCATGCACCTACCCGAGCAGTTTTTGCAGATTCCTTTTTTAGCAGAAACCTTCCATCAAGATCATCTTTACCCCAATGCAACTGAACCAGAAGAGGACACTCTCTATCGTTCAATCTCCGCTCCTCTAAAATCAAATACAAGATTACACCTTGTAAAAAATTCAAAGAAGCTGTTGCCAACTTGTTCAGTTGTCTGCAAAAATATCAGTGGTGGATGTTCAGTAATAAAAAAAACAGTAACAAAAAACAGTAATAAAAAACCACTTAAGTCATCAACAAGTTATTATAAATTCATGTCATTTAATAATAAATCACATTTGCAAATTCACAAATTCACTCATTTACAAATTAGACATACTTGAAGAAGAATTGAAGATCCTGTGCCTAAAACTAAGATTATTTTTCATGGAAGTGCTCTTGTACCCAGTCAACAGGACAGTGTATTCCTTTTACACAGTGATGTGTAATTTCTTGTGAATTGTTAAGCTCTTGTTAAAGCTAAATTCATACAAATCAACTATTTCCTATGCTCTCTCTTAAACTTCAGCTCTTGCTGTGCTGTCCTGTCCTGTCCTGTTTCTCTATGACTAACAGGTTGAGGTATAAGTTTTTATAAAATTGTGCAGCTGCTTTGTCAGGTATTTTTCAGCATAGTGGCTCCTCTTGGTTGAGATAAGACTTTACTGCCAATCACCATTAACATGTCAAGAACACCATAGCTATATATTAGTATACAAACCATTCAAACTTTCATCCAGTCCATGTCTGATGCTCTATCAATGTTCTACACAGATCTAGGCAAGTAATACAGCATGCCAAATCAGGCAAAATAAAGGATTTGGAGTGAGATATAAAGTATCAAACTAGTGAACCCCTTTGCTTGCATTTGTTATACCATTAAATAACTGAAGTCCTAATTAAACCAATGGGTTACAAATCACAATCTCCATTACCTCTGTTTGTGATAATGCAGATTCTGGCCAATGTGTGAAATAGTGAATGGGATGAACAACTGGGATGATATCACATAAGGTAGTTAAAGCCGCTGGTTTTAAAGGACCGGTTAACCGTTCAAAAAATAACCGGTTAACCGGTCACTAGCGGTATCGAGGTGCCTTTCCATGACTAGCCTTGAAGTAGGCCTACAACTTTAATAACTCTACACTTGCCGGCGTCTTGTACTGCCTCCATAAAAGTGCTTAGATGTTGCCAGCACTCGAGTTAGCATCATTTATAGGCCAAATTTAAATTCCGTTAACTGGTCAAGGTTAAAAGGACCGAGCCATACTTTTAGGATTTACCGCTTAGCCGGTTAACCATTAACAACCTTGGCATTATAGATGTAAAGAGGAGAACTCACATTCATGAATGAGGCACAAACTGCACAGCTAAGCAAATGAGAGGTTTGTGATGAAATAGGACAAGATCGGACTGGTACAAAAATATATCCATTTTCACAGCAGAGCTTACTGTATTGGGGTATTTAAGTTTTACATCATCTCCATAACACTGTTTACTTTTCCTTTTCAATAAGATTACTACAGACCAATGGTGCTTTTTCTCCTTTACTTATCTGGGTATATACTGGTACTTCAGCTTCAGTTACAGATACCACTGTCAGAATCACAACTGAATCAAAAAAGGTTCCAAACAACAATATAGTAACAATGAAGCAAAATAATTATTCAAAAGATCTACCTCCATTGGCATGAACTTCATAAAGACCATATTGAGAACGAGACAACATTCGAAGATCAGGACGGAATTTTTCAATAAGGCTGTAAATCACATCCACAGTTGTTGCACTGCTTGCAACACGAATACACTTTGTTGAAACTCTCTGATCATCATCTTGATAATAAAATCTCATCACACCATGAAACTCCAAATTCTGTTAAAGATAAAATGAGTTTTATTAGTAAATTGCTTTCTGAAGCAATCATTCAAAGAGAAAAAGACCTATATCAAAATGTACATAAATTCTGATGCCATTATATCTAGCAAATGAGCAAAACAAATTGTCATCAACTCCAAGTCTCCTCAGGAACTGTAAAGACCAGCAGTTTGTCACTTGCCAGATGATCCTTTTTCAGCATTTACGGTCTTGTGTCACATGAACTGTCTCCCCAAGACTTACTGTAATCCTATTCACTCCCTAATGTCTTTGATCCATCATCTTCTGAGCCTTCCCTGAGGACGTGTTCCTTTCACTGTTCCCTCCATTGCAATGTTCAGAATTCTTTTCTCCTCCATAAGTAAGAAAGTAAGTCAAATCTCATGGATTTATATAGTGCTTATGAAAGTGGTAGGGATCAACTGGAAATCGCACTGGATATTCGCCTCGGCCTATCACGTTTTTGTAAGTATTCACCGCTACAAATACTCTGCGTGCGAGGCAAATACTTGGCAAGCAAATAGTTACCTATAGCAATAGGCTATTCAGGAACTACCCCGGTTAACAGCAGAAGGAAACTTTGTTTAACCCTTGCATTTTTGATTTAATTTCTTTTTAAAAAAACGTGAAGTCAAAACTGAAGCAAATTAGACACCTAAGACTTTACATTTCGACACCTAACTTGTTTAACACACTTGTCTAACAAATCATTTTTGTAAAACACTTTTGACTTGGGCCCTTTTAGCTTTGCTTACGGCGCTCCAGAAATCGTCCTGTATAATAATAATAATACCGGTAATAATAATAATAATAATAATAATAATAATAACCTAAGCACATTTTAAAATTAAAGTATCAATCAATTAATTAATTGTATTATTATGGTGCTCCATTTAGAGTCATTGGTGGTCAAAGGTCCCCAAGACTCCATTTTGTAACAGTGCTTCAAAAATTTTGTAGCAGTGCTCCTAAAATTTTGGATCACCTAAAGTCATCCTTCTTACTTAGTCAGTGTTAAATAAAATGTAGTCAGACCAAAATTCACCTAAGAAAATTACACTAATAAATATTTTTGGTCACCTGCTGCTTTCATGACCAATTTTAGAACTTTCTAACTTTTTCATTTCCAAATTAACAACACAGCATGACTGAACTACATCAGATTTCACTAAAATCGCTTTCTTAAGCAAATGATAATAACTAAAACCATTCTAGTTTTGAAGCCCATTTCATACGATAACATTTCCACTTTAAAACAATCAATAATTAGAATTGCTATTTTTAATCAACTGAAAACATTCAGTCAATCTTAAGGTTATTTTTCTCCTCTAAAATACTGGTACATTCTGCATCTACAATGCACATGACAATCAACAACTGATGATCTAAGAAATCAGCCCCTTAATTCATATATAACATGTGAAATCTAAAAATTTTCAACAATGTCCATTCAGATTGGAATCATATGTCAGTTTAGATATCCCGTATTTTTTTCCAAAGAAGTCTATCAGAAATATATATGTATCATTAGAATTGATCGATATACCGTAATCAAAAGCTACAAACAATACTAAATAAACGCATTAGTAATGTCAATAATAATATTCTAACAATAAAGCACAAACATAATTTTGCTGCATCCAAGAAAAGCCATAATTCAAAGTGTTCGCTATCAAATTTTGTGCTCAGTATGGCGAAAACAGTGTTACTCAAATAAGAAATAATTTTCTGATAACAACACTTTGCTAGAAAGTGGTTATTGCGTGATACAAAAAAAGAATGGACACACAAAATAAAAGGGCAGTCATGCAGTTGGATGCACACAGATACCTACATGTCACTACACAAACATTAATATCTGATAATTAATATCGCCTCATCCCTCAATCTGCCTTAAAATCTGGAGTCTACTTAAGAGATTTAACCTCAATTTGGGATGATCAGCAACTTCTCTAGATACATTATTAATTAATTATGACTCAGAAAAGATTGCAAAATCAATATGTGAGGTGTGAAATGCGTGAAGCATATGGGTGAGGATGCAAACATCTCACAAGCTAAATTAATTCCAGGAAGTTCACTTCTAAACGGAATTCAGTAACCCCTACAAGAAACCAAGAAATTTATTCATAACAAAGTAGGGGACATGCTGATGTGTCTGTTTTTTATGATTTTCAATTGTTTTTTCTATAAACTCATTCTTGACCTTAATTGGAAATATGTCTTTAATTCAATGAATTTTTTTGAAATTTTTTCATATAATGGAAATTGTAATGTTTCAAAGAATCACAGTATAGAAACCATTGTCAGACAATCAGTCTGCCAATTATGCCATTTAGAGGCATTTGTGATTTTTTGATAAGTTCCTAACAACGATAATTTTATTACCAAAAGAAGAACGCAGGCTTACAAACAAAGTAATCTCAATATATCAATATGATCACTATTTCTGCACACAAAACATTCTTTTTCTTGCACTGAATTATTTTCAATTTCAGTCATAGGCGATATAACTGCACATCTTCTAACTGGGGACATGAAGGACTACTGTTAACTGCTCTACAATGTTGCTAATGGTTAGAAACTCTGAAATGCAATGCAAGTCATGTGGTTCACACTTTGTGGCACCACAACATCAATATTCTCTGCATTTCACTGTTGTGCTGCAGTAGTGAGAAACTATATATATATCGGGTAAAATAAAATAATGCAGCAAATAGACACATCAATTTACAGCTCTCTACATGTACATCACAAATCAAGGTTCAATTAAATGAAATGCATGAAGCATTCAAATAGCACAAATCAACTTTTCAATCAGAAAGCATTGGATTATCCATTAGATTTTCTCCATTGTCTGCATTCAGCTGTTTAAAAATGTCAATTTTTGGTTTTTGAAAATATTGCGATTCTAATTTCAATTAATTTATCCACCTCTACTTTAGAGTAGTGCACGCCTTGTTAATTAGATAACAAATTCCAACTTACTTGACGATTGTCTGGAAATCTGTGCATTTTTCACAAAGTCCCGGTTGGTGTAAAATGGAAAACAAAATATCAGACTTCAGACAAATGCCTAAACCTAGCTGATGTAATGAAGCTACCATTTGATAGCAGAGACTTCAGGTAGACTGACGCTCCAAGCTTTCTCAGAGCAGTCATCATGATAAGTGGATCAGTAGTGATTATGCATGAACTATGAACCTTTCTCAACATCCCCATAATGCACCTGACTAGCAACAGGCCATCAAGTATTCCTTGACCTGCTCTAAATTATAATTACAGGCTGCTCTGAGGACATATTTATTGCTAGAGTGATGAACCTGAAGATTACCGGTGTAAACACTGCATATATTAAGGCACAGCCTGGTTAACTCCCATTCAAGATGCTAACAAATTACTGCATATATTAAGGCACAGCCTGGTTAACTCCTATTCAAGATGCTAACAAATTAATTTGTACAATATTTCATGGGCGATTTACTGTGTGCATCTTAGACAAGCTGTCCATCTTTGCAAATTCAGATTGAGCGTTCATAAGAACATGAGAACGTTTAGCTAAACACAACACAATTGACTTTAAGCATCTTTCATAATTCTAAACGCTGAAGCTTCTGGAAAACAGTTATGACTTTACTTTTCAAATTTATATAAAGGAAACTACTTGCAAATCCATCCCTAGATGCTTAAATTGATTTGAAAAGGAAATTGATTTGAAAAGGAAATCAATCAGTAACATTTAGCTACTGATCAACAGACAGACGGTTTACCCTTCCTCTGACTAAGTCCTGGCATGTTTATTTATGTGGTCAAACCAGACCTGTGTCTTCTGCACAAGACTGCTCAAACTGTGCAAAGTTAGGCCTAATATACTGGCCTAAAATGTTGGCGACAACAGTTCGGGAAATCTGATACTTTTATAGCACTATAGTTTTCAAACACCGTCTGCTAAAAGTCAGGCCAATGCCAGAGATACCTGAGATTGTGGAAACAGTGACATTGCATATTATGAAAAGTCGAGAAACAGCGCTTAAACAGTGAAAATCAACGAGGACAACCAACGGAATTTACTTTTGATTTCTTCAACATACAGGCCACTTTATGACAGAATCGGATCTGTAATGGTAATGCATAGGAGAGTAATATTATAAAAATTTATTTGACCGACACTCTAATTAAATGTAATAACATTTCAAATGCACTTCACTGCTAACGACCGTTATGTAAACACACACACACACACACACACACAGGATTATGACCAGCACTTCAAAAAACCGACCACTCAACCGACCACTCAACACTCAACAAGAGTTAAACGTGATAACTAAATCAGGCATTTTTTAGTTTCTGGCAGGAATACTTAGCGGCCAGCTTTAAATCCACGCACATGCGAAACAGTGCGCTAATAAACGCATGCTGTCTTATTAGTGAACATAGTAGTAGTTCACCTGGTTCGGTTCACTAATAGCAAACAAATCCAAGCGGCTTTGGTTCCACGCTCTTATCTGCTGGTAAAGCTGACGGCGCCTTTCTTCCAACGAGTATTCCATCGGTTTAATCCCTCAACATCCAACAATGGAAAATAATTGGTTTGCCTAACTTATCATCGGAAACTTTGAACGCCTTTTCCCTGTCGGGGTTTAAAGCCAACGCCAACGCGCAGGTAATAACACACTGAAACACACAGCAAACGCCAGGCGGCAGCACTATACTGTCATTGTTGCGCCATGGAAGGCTGCGGCTCAAGTCCAACCGCCCTCACACTCGCCAATCTCTTGGTAAGCTCTACTGCCAGAGCCGAACATTAAGTTGGACGGGGTGTATTACTAGTACTACTAGGGCCTCTCTAGTCTCTAGCCAGTACTTCTGCAGCTATGGATAGAGAAGTAGTCCACCGAGTTTTCTTGTTCCGCAGCTAGGCTGTCAAAGAGTCTCATATCGGATGTCCGGATGCTAATGCCACACAGTCCCTCCTCTGCAATCAAACTTCGCAGCCAACTCGCAGAGCCCTTGTGGATGAACATAGGCACGCCGACCAGTGGCGGCTCTAGAATTTGGCAAGTGGGGGGGGGCGTTGGGGGGGCAACTTCTAATCATGGGGGCCAACCATTTGTTGTTTAATGTATGTAGCATTAAGTATAGGGTCCCAACTGGGGGGGGCCACTGGGGGCCAGGCTCTCAATAGGGGGGCACGGGCCCCCTGCCCCCCGGTGGAGCCGCCACTGACGCCGACTGCAGAATGCCAAACATTATGTTACCCGTCGGAGAATCGCCCAACGAAAGGGCAATAATGTAGTAGAAACTGAATTCCTAGAGCGGCAGAGATTTTTGGAACATGATAGCCTATAGGGTCAAATCGCGCAAAACTTGGCCGAGAAAATAGGAGATATCACAACTCTAGAGAGGCTTAGATCAGCATCTTCAATGGAATCAGTGGAATGCCGATTTTATTATAGTGAGACAGTGAGTGTCAAAGTGACTACGCCCGATGCCTTTTGTGTTTAGCCGTGGTAAGCCTGTCCCGTTCTCCGTAGCCTATCACTTTACATCAGTGTTGAAGGCTTGAGGCCATATACAAAATAGCAACCAAAGACTTAATCAACAGAAACCGTCTGGCCAACATTCGCGACAGACTTTTAACTGCTATTCGACTTCAACAAGTTACAGGTCTCTTTCTACTAGTGTAGAGTAACTATAGGCCTATAGACCTTTCACCCCATTCCATCATAATTTGCTTGAGCGACTCTCCCTAGCTCTGGTCTGAAATATACGAAAAGTCTACGCTGGTTTCAATCTCATCTCGAATTTTCTGTCTAAGCCAGATTCAGTGGTCGTTCCAGGCCCGCCGCAAGTGGGGGTGCAGAGGGTGCAGCTGCACCCTCTGGAAAAATGTAGGGGGTGCAGTGCACCCCCTGGAAAGAAGATGGGCTGCACCACCTTTCAGCTAAAATTCGTCAAAAAATGCCAACATTTGCTAAAACTGGCCCAAAAACTGCCAAAATTTGCTAAAATTGGTCCAAAATTGCCAACATTTGCAAAAAGTGTGCAAAAAATCGCCAAAATTTGCTAAAATTAGCCAAAAATTGCTAAAATTGGCCATAAAATTGCCAAAATTTGCCGAAAATTTGCAAACAATTATCTTGCCCCAAAGAAAAGTGTGAAATTATGCTACTGCTTTTATCTGGAGAAAATCTGCACCCCTGATGAAAATTCGTTCCGACGGGCCTGGGTAGTTCTATAGTGGAACGGGGGGGCTGTAGCACTCCAGATTTCAGCTTAAAATGCATGCGATATTTTTACACTCCCTAACACCCCCAATACCCACTCCCAATTTGAGGTCGACAGCCCCAATTTCCTAATCTAAGAATGGCATGTACCCTAAATAGCCCCCGAACACCAACAAATTTTACTGACGCTCCCCTAAATTCACAATCTATTATAGAAATAACCCTGCAGCTTTGCCCCAGATAACAACAGTAGGCTACTTGGTCCAGTGGAGTGAGTGGACGTACGTAGGCCTACGTAGCCTACTATATAGACGAACTTTGTGCTCATCATTTTTTCATGCGTTGTTTAAGATAACAGCTATACGCAATATAATGGACGATCAATTTTTGCTCTCCAGACACCTTTTCAGTCATTACAACCAGGGGCGCCCACAGAAGGGGAAAGGAAGCAAATGCTTCCTAAAAAAACATAGGGGAAGAAATTCCCCCTTGAGTTTTGGTATCACGTATGAGTAGCATATTAATTCGATAGGCCCCTAAATGCCTGTGCAATTACTGGCTTTACTGCAGTGCAATTTTGTAACTTCATAATTATAATTAGCTTAATTACAGGTACTCAGTTCAAGTTCAATTATTATCAAGCATTCATGAAATTTTATTATTATTGTCACTTTTACATACAGTCATTCTAATGATGCAGAGTGTAAACTTCCAGTGAAATATAAATAATTTATAACAAACCAACAGACCCACATGAAGTTAACATTGCAAACTAGACTACTGAAACTCCCTCCACTATAGCCTTCCAAAGACCTCCATCAGCAAATTACAATTCATTCAAATCTGTGAAACGATGCAATCAGATACTGTTAATAATTTGCTTGTTTCAGTCAGCTGCCTTAAGTCTAGTTAATATCCCCTTTGCAGTTGTTACAGCTTTATTGCCTCTATGCAAAATGATGTAGGTGTGGTTGTTGGGGAAATTTAATTTTTAAACTAAATGCTAAAGTAACATTTATTTTATTTGTATTTGGATGTGGTCATGTTGTTGATAATTTGCAGAATTGGTTTCTGCACAATTACTGCAATATATCTAGTTTAAACTAAATTTAATAGTGTTTTAGCATTGAATTTTCCAGAAATTAAGAATTAGAGTTACTGATGAGA
Source organism: Metaphire vulgaris (assembly GCA_018105865.1). Lineage (NCBI taxonomy): Eukaryota > Metazoa > Annelida > Clitellata > Crassiclitellata > Megascolecidae > Metaphire > Metaphire vulgaris. The sequence goes on from CM030833.1 coordinate 18,482,227, forward strand.
CCTATCCTGGTGCACCAAAGTACTTTTTAATGTCCAAAATGCACTGAAACTCACCTATACGAGTATCTATTGACAGGGGGCTTCTATCCCTATTTAAGGCGGGCTCAGTGTGCGCCCGGAAAAAAAATGGGGAATATTTTGCTTTCAACACCGTTATATACAGTGCTGTTATACTTCACCTCGACAGTCTCGGTCGGTTTCGGTTCGGTTTGGACCGAAAAACCGCGGTTTCAGTTCACTTCGGTTTTTAACCTAAGTTAGGGTTGGGTTAACCCTAACTCTAACCCCAGGGTTAACATAGGCAGGCCCTCCGAAAGGGGGCAGGGGCAACTGACGCCCCGGCCTGGATTCCCAATCGATGATGAATACGTAAATTAACAATAAAATGAATAATAACACTAAAGAATGGTTAAAATGTCAGTCCAGCAGAGGGGCTCAGTGAGCAGAAGGGGACCCAAGACGGCTGAGAAGCAACAAAAAAAGTCGTCAACACTTCTTTATAATAAAAACGGCTGAAGCAAAAAAAGGTCGTCAGCACTTCTTTATAATAAAAACGACTGACGAGCAAAAAAAATCGTCAGGAAAAATAATGTGATCAAATTTTGCGTGACGTCATTTATGGACGGCCCCCTTTATTTAACCACCTCTTTTCAGTTGATGCAATTGCCAAAGGCCTAATTTTAAACTCGTCATGATTTAAAAAACTTAGGAGGCATTACTGAGTTTTGAAAGCCACTAGGGGCACTAACATATTAACCCGCTCCGTTAGCCTCAATATTTCTGTGGAATTACTGGCTGTTACTGAAGGTGTCCACCTCAATTTTGAAACCGGAGCTAATTATAATTCCACACTAAACTGGCACTGCACACTACTAATGCAGCCATTTTAAAATTGTTTTTACTGATTTCAATAATGACGTCAAACTCTGACTCATCATGAAATATAGACATGCCAGAAGAACAACACTTTATTTAAGCGTTTAAAAGCTGTGCATTGATTGAACTGATTCAAAATGCATAAATGCATTTAATGCATTGAAAAATAGATCATAGGGTTATAAACAAACCAACAGAACTCTAGGTTAGGTTAACATTAACAAACTAGGTTAAAACGGAAGAAAACCGTCCACTATTGCCTGGTCAAAACCGCCATTTCGGTTCGGTTCAATTTTGACCGAAAACTGTGAAATGATTCAATTCAGATAACCGTAACAGCACTAGTTATATATACTATTAAATTAATAAGCTAAATGATGCTACTTATATTAACTCTGAGTTAAATTGAATCAAAATAACACTGATCGTGACGTAATCAGTGGCGTCATTTTGAAAAGGGGCCGGTGTGGTTGTTGAACAAATTAATTTATATTTTAAACTAAAAAATTGCAAAAAAATTGCAAAATTTAAAAATTTAATTTGTAACAGTGGAAAATGTGGTCAACATTTTGTCAAAATTTGCAAATAATTTGCAGAAAATGTCTAAGATTTGCCAAAATTTGCAAAAAATTGGCCAAAATTATCTCCCCAATAAAAGTGTAAACTGACATTTACTAGTCGTTTTGTGGTACATGATAGCTATTTTCCAGAAAATAAAATTAGATAAAAAGCTGGCAATACAAAAGTCTATTCTGGAGCAAATTAGCAAATTTGTAATTTTGGGGAATTTGTAAAATGGGGTGAAACTCACCTATACGAGCATCTATTGATTTCAAAAATGTTCCGGGGTTATATGTGTTCCATATTCTTGAAGTCTGACTGTCTGATTACGCCACTGTTTCTTCCATATAGTCATAACATCCCAATCATAATGTCACCTTTGGATATAATAATACAGCCTGGATGACCCTGCTTTTTGAGACTATAGCTACTGTATTTCGTAGCTAGATTAAGCGCCCAGGACTGAGCACTATAGTCAAAGCGCTATAGACATTCAGATGGCACATACTTACTTAATTGAAAATTAATTATTCTTGTTCTATGTCGCGATTGACAAGTGAAGTGTACGAACAACTTCCGCTGATGAGTTCTTGACAATTATCAAATTATCTTTAGCAAAATCTGTTTTTTCCGATCGATTCAATAGAATGTTCGATGCAGCGTGAATAATCGTTGACAGTACAATGGGTTTGTGATTAATTTCTTTCTGTATGTGCTTAGTGAGTTGGCCATGAACAACTTACGCGTTGTTTATTATAGCGCTACTATGTTGGATAGCAGTTATACAGGCTTATTCAATATGCCTTAACGTAAAGTACCAGGGATAAATTGGCATGTCCCGTTTCAGAATTCTTAGAGAATAAATGATTGCTGTAAATGAAGAAAACTTTTAAGCGTCGCAATGAATTATTCATGACAAAAAGTTATTGCATGATTTTGCAGTATATAGTGCAAAATTATGAAATTTAAGTAAAGTTGGCCCAACAGTTAAAAATACTGAAAAATGAGGGGTATATAATGACAATATTGGAAAATTAATGCCACAAAACCGATGATTTGGATTTAGAATAAAGCAGGTAATATTGTGACTAATTTGCTGTGAAATTGTTTTAATTGCTGCCAGGGTTTTTATGCACTATTTGAGTTACAGAAATAGTCACCTTTTGGTGCTGTCCTTGCTACCCATAAAGCACTGACTTGTTGATCTCTGTTGGATTTGTCACATTGTCTATACTAGACACTAATCAGTTAATTCATAGTGTTATAACTGCTGAATCACTTGTAATGAAATTAGTTTTGAATTAAAATAGCGAGAAGAAAAGTATGTTGGGATCCAATCTTTTGTGTTATTATGTATTTCAAATGATCATTTAATTTGGTTGCCACTGTAATGTTCATAATTTCAACTTGTTAATAGTGTTCATAACTGTTTTACCACAATTTTACTAGAGCACTTTATATGGATGATTGCATTGCAAGTTCATTATTTGTGATACATCCATCAATATCATGTTTTAATGTTTCTTCTGTGGTATTGATGCACATCTGTAGTTCTATTTATTTGTTGTGAAAATGTTTGAAGTATTGAAATCTTTGTATAATTTATATTTAAATAGAAGTTGAAGTGCTGCACAGCTACGATGGTCAGGAAGAGGATGAGCTGACTATCCGTATTGGTGACGTTATTTCAGATGTTGTAAAATCTGATAGTGGATGGTGGGAGGGTCGATTAAATGGTCGAAGGGGCGTGTTTCCTGATAATTTTGTTCGGGTAAAGTTTGAACCACTTCAATTATAATTAACCTGGTTAATGGTTATGCATTTAAATTGACATTTGACACATTATAGTGTTTCAAGTGATTTATCTATTGTGTTGGCAAGAAGTAATACTTGACTGTTCATGTCATTCCCATTATATCATCATTTCCAGGATTTTAAGTATAATAATCATGTCAGATCGTCATGTTCATTGTCCTGTTTGTCATTGTTATTGTACTGGACAACTTCTATAGTGCCATAGCATTGTGAAGGCCAAAGTCAAAAATGCTGTCAACAATGTTGACAAATCAACAAGGAATGGAAGATGTTGGACTGTTGGTAGGAAAATAATCCACTCACATGGTACAAAAGAGTTCGCTGCTGTGGCGAAATCGTGCTGTGAACCCTTAAGAAGGCGATCTTCCACAAGACGTTCCATCGAAGAGTCAGCGAAATGCAGAAGAAATGATGTTGAACTACTGCATAGATGTTGAGAGAAATTCTCTGCGTGTTGAAATGAGTCGGAGAATTTCTGAAGGTGGTCTTCTGCGAGACAGTGATCCATCGCCGAACTTGGCAGAACTGACCAGAGATGGAACTCCGTGTGAGGACCACAACAGTTGCCCAACGTAGTTTGTGAAACTATGTTGACATGCTGGTGGCTTAGATAAAACAGTGTACAAACGATGCCGACACCAAGCAACATAAATCCGATCCGTTCTGTGCGAAGAAAGCATGAAGGCGGTCACCGGCCTCTTCGAAACGACAAGTAGACGACAATCTGCGTGATTAGTACAAATGTTAGGCACAAGATGTCGGTAAAACTGCCAAAAATGGCAATATTCCGAAACACGTACAAACTGCCAAATAAAATGGCGCTTCCAAATTTTCTGGTAGCACCGGTCTTCATCATGATCCATCAAGTTGATGTTGGCTCCTGGTGATACCATGGATATGTTTTCCCTTATCTTCTCTGTTATTCTCTGTTATTCACAATTTTATTTATAAGTATATAATAAACATTATAAGTATGCAATTAAACAATAATAGTTGCATTGATAGTTAATAAATATTTGTAAAGTATTAGAATGAACAAATGCTTTTTATACAGTCTATGTTCCAATAATGAGAGTCCTTCTATAACTGTTAACAGGCTGATGAAAGTATTTTGCTTACATCATTGTGAGTGAAAGCAGTTGGTTTTTGAGTGTGACAATATATGGAATGTCATATTATAAAAAATCTAGAAAATGCAATATATTTTGATTGAAATTATTTCGAAGTCTTTTTAAAGTCCTGTTTGTTACAATGTTATGTTATGTTAAAACGTCAATTTATATAGTGCAATAATCATAGCTGAATGCCAAAGTCAAGAGTACTTTACATTCTGCACTTATACGATATATCAAACAAGTGTGTCTTGAGTTTCTTTGCAAACAATTCGAGGTTAGTTTCCATGGACACGTTGTTAGGTAGGGCATTCCAGAGGATAGGGTTCCCACGCATAACGGACCTCTCGCCAAATTGCACAGTCTTGGCGGGAGGGGGAACAATGCCATTGACATATACAATATTTTGTTTGGTTACTTGCCAAAAGTGTCTTCTGTATCCTGGATCAAATAAAATGTAATGAACATTTTAAAAATGTGGTCCAGATGATGTGACACTCTAACCCACAATGTGGTAATTTGTATAGTGCATTTTAAAGAGCAAATACATTGTGTGAAAGGCCATGTCAATGTCTCTGTCACATAGTGTATATGACTTGGCCTACTGATGTATAATGTCAATGAAAATTGAAATCATGAAAGTGGCTGCATGGTAATTTGTTCACTACTTAGAGGTCAGGTGAATACAACTGGAGTAAGAATTTTAACACAGGATGTAGTTATGGTCTTATCCTGGTCAGAAATGGGCTCCTTGCAGAATTTAATTGTTTGGATTTTAATCTTGATCGGCAAATAAATTAATTCACACTTGTTTTAAATATCATATATTAGATATTGATATGATGTTTAGTAATGTAGGCACTGCTAGCTCATAACGTGGCATGTGAATATCATGCCTAATGATTGTTGCTATTGTTTTCAATTTCTAGGAAAGAAAAAAAGAAAATAATATGTCTTTGCAGAAAAAAACATCAGATGTAATTAATCAGCCTTCGTCTCAACAGAATAATCAGGTTTATAAAGCACGTCCATCTCCAGGTCATCTTTCTAAATCTAGTAAGTCCTTTTTAGTTTGCCCATCCAAGTATAATGATTTAATATTTAAGCAGTGTTTTGCATTGCATTACTTTAGTGATGTTGGAACAGATTTCCTGTTTATTATCTATTTATGAAATTGTAAGCAAGCTTCAAAGGTAAAATATGGTACTAGTTATAGCAGTGGCAACCTACTGTAGATGGCGTAAGCCACCTGTATCACTGCTTGCCTGGTGCTTAGAGACATATTTGATTGTGGAACTGACTTTGCCTTTTTAAAAATTTAAGATATGAAGATTTGTGTGCATAAAATTGAAATTGTTATGTGACATATTATCGGATTATTATTAGTTTATTAGAAGCAGAACATGTATTTACATTTATTGCTGTTATGCTTGACCAAGACACTAGTGCTGAGGTAGGTAAAGGTAGATCCCATACTTGAGTCCGAGTGCTGGCTTCCGGTGCTTCTCTCCGGTCTGGGCAATCAGTGATGTAAGTGGTATAAGCCATTACTCTGGGGTAGGTAGCCATTACTTTCCACAGACCCATGTTTTACCTTGCAGGTTAATGCTGCTCCTCATTTTACTGCTGCCCTCTAACGAGTTAGGCTGAGTCGGCCTTAGGACTCCTGCAGGCATTGAACCTGCGACCTTGTTACAACTCTCCTAACTTCCCACCCCACTAGTGCTAAAGGCTGCTAATATATTTAAAGAAATTAATGCTTATTATACATTGAAGTGGCTTTTGGATGCTATGTTTCTCGACAGAAATCCTGCCACGTAGAGCACGAGTTGTTTTTTCCTATGACCCTGCAAATCAGGATGAATTGAAACTCTCAGTTAATGACATATTGGAAGTATTAGCTGAGGTAACTATATTCAGAAATCTTTCTATTATGTTCAAGTTTGTAAAGTAATATTTTTGTAGTATGTTCCCATTATTGAGATTGTTTATATTTTTTTACACTTGATTGTGATTTATGTTCTTTATTGCAGCCTTAATGTATATTTTATAATATAGTCTACTATATGTAAAATGAAAGAATTTGCCAGGACAGTCTTCCAGTCTCAACTCCCCACCTCACAACAGCCTTGGTCCAAATATAAGACCGACCAAGACAAGAGACTAAAGCAAGACGCTGGCAGCCGCAGTATTATCAAAGTTGGAGGACGGGAACATAAGAGCAGAGGTGCCGATCATTATGTCTGACGAGGAACTGGTAATTCAGGATCCCCAGTCACTCCAGGAGATATTGCTGAAGCACCCAACTCCTCCGCAGGACAGGGTCCCCACACCCGCCCAGATATCATGTTCCCCACTCCATATGTCCGAAGACGAGGTAAAAGAGTGAATGTTCTTTACTGGCCGGTTCTTCTGGGTGTCCAGATGGTCTGAGGCCACAATTGATAGCTGAGGTAACAGCATGTCCAGAGGTGGGGAGTAGACTGGTAACCATCTAGTTCAGTAGTATAATTAATTAATAAGGCATTCACACGGTAGCATTTTATGTGTGTGTGTGTGGTGTGTGTGTGTGTGTGTGTGTGTGTGTGAGACATCTGTAATTTTATAGTTGGTTTGTTTGCTGTTTAATAACCTGTACTGTGTGCAAAAAGACTCGTGAGAAAGGTTTTATAGTGCTTTGGATACAGAATCTTACAGTATATAACTATCATCATTTTCCATAAGTAGAATATGTTTATAAAAAGGCTTAGCATTGCACTGGTTAAGATATCTTAAAAGTGAGAAATATATATGCAGATTTTAGTCTGAAGAGGAGCTCTATCTAGCACCTTTGACTTTGGCCCTTGCTATGTTATGGCGCTATATGAATTGTCATGAACAGTAACAATATCACTGACTCATTGTCAACATGTTCTTAATGCATTTTAATTAATTATATACTCCTGTTACATACTAATTCACCATTAATTAAATATATATTCCAAATAACCAATATATTGATATTAAGACATCCGCCTACTTACCTGTATGTAGGATACCGACTTACGGGAATTATATTCCCTTTGGTATCTCTAGTCTCCAACTAGCACTAAATATTGCTCTAATATGATTAATGTATTCCTTGTTGCTATGTTAACTTGAAGCAATATAGTATAATTAACCCCTTAACTGGGGATCCCGGATATATCCATCCATTTTACATTGAGTTACAGTTAAATACACGGTTAAGGGGTTAAGGATTGATAAAATTTTCAACTTTTTTCAACATGATCATTGTGCTTATGATTTATGTTCATTGTGCTTATGTTCACTGTGCTTATGATTTATGTTCTATGATGTTTTAGTTGGAAATAAACAGTAAACAGTAAGTTAGAAGAACACAATTTAAAATTAGTATTGAGTTATATTCTTAAATGTATCTGTTTGGTTAAAAATCTGTATAAAATTTGTCATAATAACTTGACTATTGATGGTAATTGTAATAGGAAGAAGAAGGTTGGTGGCGAGGTGTTTTAAATGGCAAAAATGGAGTCTTTCCATCTAACTTTGTTGAACCTTTGGAGCCTGGCATTGAAATTAAGCAAGGTAAACTACTTTCCTTTTATTGAAATGTTAAATAAAGGCTGACTGAAGTTTGAGTTACTGAACTGTGACTGCAGGTTTGTCTTCACCTCTAGAGTGAAATGCCATCTAGTTTCATTATGAATATTCTGTGAACTCGAAGTAATTTGTACTTGCATTTTATTTGCTTTGCTATTAATTTTGTTTTAAAACTTTGATAATAGTTTATTCATGATGTAGCCTGCCTGCAGAGCTCTGTTGGAGTATTGAGGCTTGTATTTGCAACAATTGATCTTCACGATACATGCGATCAGGATTCAATTCAAAATTTGATTCTGTTCTGAAGTGCTTTGGTTTTTTTTATTGGCATTCTATGTGAAATCTGGATAAATTTTACTATTTTGTTGATTGCTTAATTTCAATTTAAGGCAACATACACAGTTTGTGCATTAATTTACACAGAAGAAAGACTAAAAGACGTTGAGACAAAGGAGAAAAAAGCGAAATGTGAAATTATCAGTAGACCTTCAATTCCACCTGTGCAGCCAGTAGTTGTAAGCAAACCACAGATTCAACCAGCAAAACCTTTGGACTCTCCTGAATCGAAAAATAAATCTAATGAGGTTAAAAAACTTACATGATTGTTTAAAGCATTGTGCACATTTTCCTATTATTATTATTATTATTATTATTATTATTATTATTATTATTATTATTATTATTATTATTATTATTATTATTATATTATTATTATTATCAAGACGACTTCTATAGCACCCTGGGCATGATAAAAGTCTATGGTACTTTAGCAAATGTCACTTATATTTCTATGTTCTACTATATTGTGCTGGAAATTGTTTTTATCATATTGTCTTAGTTTGCTTGATGAGGGTGATTAGGGCTGTGGATTTGAAATAAGAATCGGAAAGAGCTTGGAAGTTTCAGTTGGAAATGGCTGAAATGTAATGATTCAGGTTTGTGCAGTGTTATCAAGAGCAAATCATTATTGTAGGAATCATCTCTAGACCTTCGGTGGTTGGAAAAGAAACCGCTCTGAATGTCTTGTATTCTCATTAACTGAACAGACTGTGAAGCTGGAATCTGTTACTTGTTTCTTTGTGAATTATAATGTTTTGTTATTTACACCCGTGCTACTTTAATTAAAGCTTATTATTTATGTTGTTTTAAACAGAGCATAAAAGCAACAGAATCAATTGCACAAGTTCCTGATTTGCCTCCAAAAATGAGAGACAGGAAACCAAGTAAGAATCATTAGGGTTGTAATTTCAGTGAGCTACTTACTGTCCATATTTTCATTTTGTTGTTTTTATTTTTATTATTGTTGTTTTAATTTTTATATTTTAGCTCTGCTAATGTATGCATTTGAGTTTATGTTGTGATGCCCTTTTGCTGTTTGTTTGCTTTCCCTCCTAACTATACCTCACTGTTCCCCACTCCTATTCATATCTACAGCATCGACCTGATCGTTTCCATGTAGATTTATAAAAGCATTGATTGATACTTTCCTGAATTAGAGATAATGCTATAAATGTGCATTATTATTACCGTCATAATTATTATTACCATTATTTTTATTATAATTATTGTTGTTATAATCTCCACTGTTTTTTTATCACTGTTATCACTGTTATGGAGTGGGTACAGATAATGTTATTCCAAATTAAACCTATCACTACCATTTAGCCAGCTGTCTGATTATGCTCTACCATAACTGTTTACATTTATTTAGTTTTCATAGAGTGTTCAATACCTTGCTGGATTTAATATGTTTGGGGATTGGTTGACAACATAAAGGTGGCATTTAGTCCAGAATTCTTGCCCCTTTCTCAGGAACAGAGCCAGAGTAATAGCTTTGTTTTACTGCATATATTTTAAAATTTTATGATCTTCCGTAGCACCAACAGGATCGTAAAGTAGTATTCTGATTATACATGTTTGTAATCTCTTAGTATTTTGATTATATACGTTTATAATCTCTGATTCTGTTATTTGTGTTTTAAGCTTCTGTTGAACGTGCTCGTGCAACATTTTCATATGTGGCTGAAAACGATGATGAGTTAACTCTGAATGTGGGAGATGTTGTAACTGTGCTGCAGAAAAAGCTGGAAGATGCTGGTTGGTGGAGGGGGGAATTGAAAGGAAAAATCGGCGTTTTTCCAGACAACTTTGTGGAACTCTTGCCTCCAGATAATAAACCAGTAAATGTAGGACATTGGCTTACTTGTTTAGAATTATATTTCCATAGTTTTATCATTTGCAATGAAAACTATACGTTGAATTAGAAAGTGTCTTTATGCGATTTTTTCACATTTCAGGTATTATTTATGTATTTGTTATGACTTGGCAAATTATTCCAGTTTGAAATGATTTATTTATTTGATCATTCGAAGAGGATGATTTGTTCATATGATAGTTCTATTGACACATTGGTTATCCATTGTTAACATGCATTGTGCTACTTAACATGAAATCAGGAGTTCTTTAATGAGTGTAGAATAAGGTTAAATATTTTATATGTTGCCCATCTGTCACTAGCAATATTTTATTATTCCTGTCATTATTTAATTGATGGTCAATAAATCTGACACACAAGAGTGGTTGTGATTTTTTTAAAGTGGTAAGTTGTAACTTTGACAGGACTGTAGGCATATTCAAGGATTTTTCTTTCTTAAATTAATTTCAGAAAGAAACTGAGTGTGAAAAACCAGAATTGTCTGGTCCAGTTAAGAAAAAAGAAAGGCCTCCTCCTCCTGACCTCAGTAAAGTACCTGCAGCTGTTAAACCAGCACCAGCAAAGATTGACGAGAAAAAAAGTAAAGTTTTCATATTGCCAAACACTTTAACTTAACATAGAATATTAATAATAGATTATTTATTGCCGTTAATCATACTAAGATAATTAAGATAATTACCTGAGTGTAAAACAGCTTTGTTGACTGAATAATTTTGAGTTATATCGTGGTAAGTAGCTAAAACTCTGGTCTTTTCATATTTGCTGAAAGGTTATGTTTAGTTAGAGGTTTTGTGGCGCTTGCTTTTCATGGCCAGTTTCACCAGCTACCGCTGTTAGAATCTGCCATGTGTTTATCGCTGATGTATTACACGTACATCCATTGTAGTTTTAAATTAACTTTAACTTGGATGGCAATATTGAAGATCATCAATCTCTGTATAAACCTCTGCTTAATATGTTCGGCATTCAATTGTGTTACAACATGTCCCACATTCAGAGTTAACTCGTCATCGTTTTCAGATGCATTTGTTAGTGATTGTGACTTGGCTTTTGTTTGATAGTGAGGCCGCAAATTCCAACTCAGCCTCCAGCATTGCAGGCCAAGAAAACAGTCGACTTGAAACCTAACACAGAAATAAAACCTAATGCAGAGATAAAACCTAACACGGAGTTGAAATCTCTTGTGGATGTAAGGTCAGTTACACCCAATGCTGAACAGAAGTCGGTTGCTAATTCAAAACCTGCCGGTGATTTGAAGCCAAATTTATCAAATGCTGATTTAAAGCCAGTACCTGTTTCAAAGCCTGTTGCTGAAACAAGACCTCTGCCATTAACAAACAATCAGAAAGCAAAGGAATCAGTCAAAGACAAAGGAGGTAAATACCATGTACAGAAATTTCAGAAGTTAAAGTTGGTAGGCAGTAAACCATTTTATGCGAGTTTTGATTAAATTTTGAACTGACGTTTTGTAGTTAACTGACAGATGTAAGAACATTCAACATAAAAGAATGTTAGAAAATTGTAAGCTATTGGTTACAAATAATTTATAACATAGAATAAATCAAGCAAGCTAATACTGACAGTCTAATATTTTGATCGATCCAAATTGGTATGCGTGCTATATTTTGTTTGAAATTTCAGGAATGATTGCATTTGATCTGAAATGAATAGTAGACATCAATTAATGGGGTTTTGATTTTAAAATCTTTTTCTGTAATAAAGAAACTACCTACAGAAAAGCAGATCAATCAGCTTTGAAACCATTCTGAAACTGATAAAAGCTCTTGCATGGTCTATAACAGCCTATGACTGTGAAGTCTGAACAGTAAAGAAAGAAAGAAGAAAGATGTATCCAAGTATTTTAAAATAAACACAGTAGGAAACTGCTGTGAATTCCATGGACATGAACAGTCACAAATAGAGTTATATGGTATGGCCAATACCAATTGTGAACTACCGAACCATAATATTAAAACTCCCAATCTGCGCTACTTTGGCTATGTAAAGAGAAACAGCATAGTGATGATGGCATGCAATTGACGTGATTATCATTTTTAAAATAAAGGATTTTGACATAAAATTACTTTTGTCGACAAATTAATGCAGGAAGGCTTTATCATTTAAACCCACCTCTTTATTGTAGTGTGATATGTAGTGTAATGCAGTATTTGTATAGCATCTCTTCTCTTTCAAATTCTGGTGTGCTCCAGACTTTGGAGTCACATGATAATGAGTAAGACTTTGGCTTTGACATCGAACTGAGGGATAGAGTAAAAAGTGAGAATTCGAGAGAAAGAGAGAGAGGGAGAGAGAGAAAGAGAGGGAGGGAGAGAGAGAGAGAGAGAGCAGCCACTCTTAATGCTTGATGCTGAGTAAATACTTCATGATCTTGAAATGGTAACATTCTTATGGTCAGTGGAGCGAAGAAGATGATGTAACAGTGTACAATAATGTGTTGCAACTGTGTTAACTTAGTAATGAGAACATTTTCAGTTTCTTTTTTTTATTATTTGATAATGATGATGTTGTGACTTCTATTAAATACAGATAGTGTGTTATTCATTGATACTGTGATTGGAAAATTTTATTTGCTATTTTAGTTAATGAAACTTCCCTGGATGTTGTCAATACAAGCCAAAAATTAATTCATTTAACTGCAAATCGTGTCCGTGCACCACCTCGCCGACCTCCGACAGTTACGAGCATCTTTCAAGTAATGGCAGCATATCTCTCTCTATGTGTATATATATATATATATGTGTGTGTGTGTGTGTATATGTATATGTATGTGTATATATATATATATACATACATACATATACATGTATATGTATATGTATGTATGTATATATGTATATATATATATATATATACACACACACTTAAATACATGTATGCAACTATGCATATGTATATGTATAGTTGTGCAACATTATTATTTTTTGTATCGCAGAATATAGGAATTGACCCCCATCTTCAAAGTAATTTGACACTTAACAGGAAGAATACAAGCAGTGTGACCTGAATGCCAATTCATATCTATACTTTGCAAGTAAAGCTGTGGATGACCCTATATGTGCATGAAGATTTAAATTCATTTAGTCTAAGATGCATATATGTTTTCATCTGTCTCTGCTTACTTAACCTAGACACCTCTCAGTCAATGTAAGTCCATTAGAAAATTGTGACCCATTTTGAATTAAGCTTTCTGTATTACACTTGTTAAATTATCAGTTTCACTGTACAGCAGGTGGACACTAAGACAGAAAAGGATGCCAATTCTTCACATTCTGTTACACAGCCTCCACCTTCATCAGTTCCCATCTTGCCAAAGGATGACAAGAATTTTGCTACGCCATCAATCACAATCTTGCCAAAATATGACAAGAGTATCTCTCCAGTCCAGCCTAGTACAGTTTCTACCCCAGACAGTAAAAAAGGTAAATGTCTACTTTCAGAATTCAGATGTTCTCCTGACTGTTTCAGTTTTGAATGCAGAATGTGAGTGACAGGACAGACGAGTGTGCATCAAATCAATATTAATTTTGCTTTTTGTGCTGTTCTTCTTTTGAACCTAAGCATTGTCAAGATTGTGACTAATAAATACATCAGAACTTTATTATAATGACACTGGTTACTGTAATGTCTGACTTAGAGTGACACTTGAGTAACTGTCTCAACATTTTCTCTTGTTGATTACAATGACAGTTTTTTTCTTATTCTCAAGATACTCTTGGTTGCATGTATAGCACCATACTATTGAAATAGCATACATGTTTATGATTAATATCTATATTGGCAGCTCTGTTATAATTGTTTTTGTGACATTCCAATTCAACTGATTTCTTCATCTCAATAATGGCCCATAGAGAGACAGACAACATATAGAATAAGCTAGCGGAGAAGATAACATATGTTTGTAGACCTCTAATATATGCTGTATATTTTCATTCCCTTCTCTTGCAGACTTATTAGCTGAAGTTTCTAAACAAGAGCCAGCTGTGATCAGAATTATCTCAAGTCCATCATCTGAGCAGAGTTTTGTTCAGCGAGACCTTATAAGCCAACTTCGGATGGAAGTTGTTCAGTTAAAGCAGGAGTTAGAGCAGTTGAAAACTGATCATAAACTTAAGCTGCAGGAAGTTGTTCACGAGATTCACGAAGAGAAGAAGATGCAAAGAGTTCTTGTAGAAGAGATTGGACAGCTGAAAAAGATCATTCATGATCGATTTGGGAAATTATAATGTTGTTTTCTACTGATTGAACTGCTCTGCTGTCAAATGATTAAGTTCGTTAGTTGTATAATCATGTCTTATGGAGGAAACTTCTTTTGCATGACTACACTTCTTGTGCCTCTCCAGCTTGAAGAATTTCTTACTTGACATTTACTTGCAATTTGAAAGAGGCAGAATTCTGGTAAACTGTTGATTAACTAGCCAATTATTTTGAGATTGTGCGTGGATTTAAGTTTTTTTTTACATTTTGCCGTTGTTTTATGTTTTGTTCTGTATTAAAATTTGACAAAAATTGTGAATTTAGTATATTTGAATAGACCATTTATATGAAGCCAACAACTTGAAAAGTACCATGTAGTTTTAGTTTGATTATTTGAAATTTTATTTTTACTGCATATGCAGTGATGTGATTTGTTTCCAGATGCAGTTTGGATCGCATTTTATAATTACTTTACTGTTCTTATAGAACTTGCAGAAGAATGACCAGTTTAATAGCAGTGTAAATTAAAATGTAGTTTAAATATTCCCACTGACTTGACAAGCATTTGAAATGCATTTCTCAGATTGTAGCTAAAATAGGATTTTTAGTTCCTGTTTTAAAATTGTTGGCTGATACCATTTGAAATACCTTTTATTGTTTCTCTTACTAGATTAGCCTGTTTTTTATGCTGAAAATTAGACAGAATTTCACAAAACTATGAACCATCTTTAAAGAAATGTCTTTAAACTGTTTATGGAGTATCATTGTGTAGCATTTGATATATTGCTAGTGAGATTATTTTTTTGTGTGCTTACAACACAGTAAATGAGTTCCATTCCAGATTTTCCAGTGTATTAAAAACTCATTAAATTATAATAGTAATTTTCTGTTGATTTGCTTGTTCTTTTTAAATGTTGTTGCATTCTTAGCTCTATGATAAAATTCCTAAGGATGAAAGAAAGTGAAGAGTGTAAGGGAATATAGCACAAGTCATTCATGTTTCGGTTGACCAATAAATAGATACTGTTTTTATAGGCTTAAATCAATTATTTTTTGAGGTTCATACTTTCCAAGATGTATCTTATTTGTGCATTTCATTTGTTTTGGCACAGTGTCTACTATCATGGACCATTCAATGATGTTTTGAACTTCTGTGCTTTAAAAAAACTTGTTTATGGTAATCTGGTTAAGCTACCAGTCATTATGTTCCATAAACAACATGTTGGTCATTTTGTAAATCTCTCAATTGAGTCCCTTTGGTGTTTGCATTTACATTGATTGTCTGTTTTGAGTTAGTGGTTGAAATCACTTATTATATACATTAGAACTTGGTGACATATGTACATAATTGTTAAAGTTACTTGAATTCATTGCCACATCTTTTGTCCATAGTTCTTCATTTGATTCTTACTAATACAATTTTGCACAGCACCTATTTTATTGTATTGTGTATCTTGTAATCCATTTTTTGATGAGTGACCATATACATAATCTCTGATAATTATAATGATGACTGATTATTATTAGCAGTGGCTTGGTGGAGTAATGTTAGGATTCTTGCTATGCAACATGAGGTTAGGTGGTTTGAATCTGACCCTAGCCGCTGCAAAGCAAACTTGAGCAAGTTGTTCACCCCAATTGTCTGTGGTGATGGCACTTGTCTCAGCCCTGAGCAGCATAAAAGCCAATTGGATCTGCCTTGGGCAGAGAACTGGTTGTCGTCATCATTAATGGGAGCCCATATGAGGAATTCTTCTGATTCAATACTCTATAAAAGTTCTGTAGCAGGATGTATAAATTGATGTTTACCAATTTATGAAATTTTACTCCAAATTTCACTTATCTTGGCTGTTTTCTTTCTGTCCTGTTTTCTTTGTCTCTTGTTTACAGATTGGGCAAAAAGGTCTGACAGTGGATTTTGAAGCTGCTGGACTCTTATTCACTTGCTTATACAAAATCTCTTTTCTTAATATTTGTCTTTCCATTTTTCTTTTTTAAATATTTTATATGTTTATATGAAAAAATTATGCTAGTATTCTGATGGCTCCATTTGCAATATCAGTACTTCATATATTCATCTTTTGAATTTGGTGATCTTTCTTCTTTTAATTGTAGTTTTGTATATTATAATTTATTGTTTGTTGATGCTGTGGTTGACCGATTGACATGGCGATTGTGCCATAGAACCCTGTTGAGATTCATTGCCTGTTGGCAAGTATTAGATATTTACCCTTAGCTGCTTGTCTGAATAATAATCTCTTCTGAGCTAATGTGAAGTCACTGCATTCTGTTTTTATATTACTGTTAATGAGGTCTTCATCAGCATTTATGTATCATTTTGCAATTCAGTTATTTATCCCACTGTAGCAAAGCACTTAAATGTACCATAATGCAATCATTATCGTTAACATATAGTAAAGAATTATAATAATTACGGTTAATTGTGTTAGATACTGGAAGCATGATTTTTGTTTCTGTTGATGTATTAGAGATGTCAGGTGGAGATGGTCTGTTAAAACTGATAATTTGTTTTTGAAACTGAAAATTTACTTAATATATTATTAAATCTGTCCATTTAGATATTGAATTAAACCGGAGAAGGTTATAATGGTATGAAATGAAAAACCATTCCCATTAATTGTAGTTTGTTTTATTTATGGCGCCATTTGGTGGTTTTAATGACATCATAATTTTATAGCGAAAACCACTTCTGAAGCACTATAATTTGCTGTCTTATTGACATTTCTTTTGTCACTTGATTCGTCCTTCAGATTATTTATGCTACCTTGCATTCCATGTTTGGTCACAACATTATTTTGTGACTAACAGTGAGCCAGCAGTCACTTTTTAGAGTTTTGGCTTTAAAAATCATGACTAAGAGTAGACATACAAGAATTTTAATTTTTGTTGCTTGAGTTTCAGTGCTTTTATTGTACAAAACTCTGGTGGTTGCATTGCTTGAAATCGACCTGTTGAATTGGCATTCAGTTATTGCAGAATATCCAGCTGGTCTGGTAGAAAACTTACTTTAAAGATAGACACTTATAAAATAATTTTGAAACTTTTGGTAATTTTTAATGATTTTGTCATATCTATGTGTCTTAGTTTACTACAATATTCTTTTTGGATGATTTGAATTTCCACCAAAGTAAAATAATTAATAGGTGACCATTTCTCAATTTACATGCATGTCTTTGCAGTTGTATCAGTGAATGCATCATGGTTACTCTAATACTTCATATCATCTGCACTTGCCATCATTTTGCCATATATGTAAATTGACATTGATATATGTGAGAAGTTAATTAGACTTATTTATCTCTTGGATTTAGATTTCTGTGACCTTTGTTTCAATAGCCATCCTGAAGAGGATGTTCAAATAAGACCCATATTGACATTTATTTTGTTTTCCAGGATCATAATTTCACTAGATGCTAACAACTTCTAAACCATTTATATCTCTATAATATTGTAAGGGTGTCTATTTTGCACCATACCAGCTTATTGAATCTTAAGAAATGCTGGAGCTGCTGATATTCTAAATAAGAAACTGTACAAACTGTATGTTCATTTCTAAGGCACGTCTTTCAAGAACAAATAGCTAGTTTACCAAACGAGTCCTTTCCACCTCTACAAACAGTTAATTGCTGAATGATAAGTCTAGTTCTACAGCAGCACAATGTTAACTCTACAGAAGTACAACGTTAAAACTGATGTAACATTATTTGTTTTGTTGTTTAATCGGATTAGATTGTGTTTATTAGATTGAAATGCGATAATGAAATGGGACATACCAGCAAACTGAGTGAATGGTTCCAGGCAGTGACCGGGACTCGACAAGGATGCGTACTGTTACCGCCAATATTCCTTCTGGTAATGGATTATGTCATGTGCAGAACCACAAATGAATGCGACATTGCAATAAAATGGACATGCGACTATAACTTAAAAGACTTGGAATTTGCTGATGATGTAACCCTCCTCTCCACTTCTTTGGATGATATTAAAAAGTTACAAAGATCACTAAAAGGGAAGCTGATAAAATTTGACTAAGAATAAATGCAAAAGCCCCAAAATAAAGACAACTGGTTGGCCCACTACTAATATCGGAAAGGTAAACATCAACGGTAAAAATATTGAGACCGTGGAGGAATTCTGCTATCTGGGAAGCCAAGTCAACAGAGATTGAAACTGTGATGGGGAGATAAAGATCAGAATCGTTAAAGCACATAGTGCATTCTCACGCAAACATCTGGAAGAGTACCAGGATCAGCGTATGGGCTATGGTCAGATTATAGAAGGCAATCGTCCTCTCTACTCTCCTATACCAAGTGGAATTGTGACCTCTGTCCAAAGCAAGTCTAAAGCGGCTTGAGGGCACCCTCCACAAATGGCAGAGAAAGATCCTGAATGTACATTGGAAGGATATGATAAACAATGCTGAAATTTTAGAAGAATAACAGGATAGCAGACGATTGAGGAGATACTAAGAAAACGAAGAATGCACTGGCTTGGACATGTATACTGTATGGAAAACAACCGGATTACAAAACTGGCTTCCAGAAAACAACAAATTTAAGAAAGAGAGGCAGACCGAAGATAACATGGCAGAAAATGGTAAAACAAGACCTGATGCACATGGGTCTGTCATGGAGTGAGGCCCAAGATTTGGCCAATGACCGATGTAGATGGAGAACATTCTGTGCTGCCCAATATGCTTCCAAAACGAGGACGGACTAAGTACTAAGTAATGAAATAAGTGCATGTATATAGAATTCTTTGTAAGAAAAATCTCTGTGTGTGTGAGAGAGAGAGAAAGAGAGAGAGAGAGATCATACCAAATTGTACATTTGCAGTGGAGCAACTGAAAGCTGTGTAAGTCTATTGCTCAATTCTTTTGATTCCAGATCTTTCTGTCTTCTGAATACTGGCTTTGACTTTAAATGTAATATGAAGTCATTTATTGCCCATGCCTCATTCTCATGAGGGTGCTTTTTTCTGATTTGAACGTTTTTCGTGAAATTTGCTAATTTCTGGTTTCAACATGCAGTCTTGCTAGAAATGTGCCTAAATTTAGATATTTCAGGCTCCTATTGTGCTGTGATTCTAAGGCTTAAGACAAAAATGGAGATTTATATATTGAGTTTTGTTTCTCGGAGCTTTTTGACGCTCAACACTACTGTGTTAATTTTGTCTTTCGTTCAATGATGCCAAGTGATTGTGTCTCAAAGTTATTTCAGTATTTATTTTCTTCCATTTCACAACGCTCGACTATTGTGAGAATTGTTTAACTATTTGTAATTAGACTTCAACTGTTCTGTACATAATAGTGACCGTTGCAGGGCGGCCGAGAGGGGGCAGGGGCAAATGCACAGGGCCCGGCGGTCTGGAGGGACCTGGGCCGACGATGAAGATGTATTATTACTAATAATAACACTAAAAAAGTTTAGCCCGTTATGTGCACAGGGGCCCGGCGAGTATAAAGGGGGCCCGGGCGCTGAGGCCATCATAAATATCATGAAAAACAGTGACTATCAAAGAAAGGTCATCACCAATTTTTCTGACTTGTCAGGGACCCGTTGGCCCTTCTGCACAGGGGCCCAGAATTTCTCTCAGTGAGCCTGGACCAGTGGGTTTTCAAGTAAAGACAGTACCGGTACATAAGTCTAGTTATTGGAATGCTGATTTTAGTTGGAGTGTATGATGATTGGACAGATGACTGTTCACATGAAGATAAAAATATTTTCAATATACTTTTAGGAATGCTTGGCATACTTTTAAAATGATCAAACTGATTACTGCTCAAAGTGCTGAGTTTAATCTATTCTTTTTAACTTGTGCTTTGCTTTGATTGATCTGTTGGAAGTCATCCACATGTATAATAATACATAATTGGATGTGAGTCTAGTGGTAATGGATCATTTATTGTGCTGCAATCACTTTGTTATTTGAAGTATTTGTCAAATACAATGTTAATTAATTAGCCTTTATCTTTTATGTAAAATGTAAAGGGTTAAAGAAAGTTTTAGTTTCATGTATTTGTTTTAATTTATAGGCTAATATGCATTGATATCAGCAATGTGTAAGTTTTACATTAGCAATGATTAAATCTCTTTGATAAAGTGTTTTAATATAATTGAATGTGGAGAGTTACTGCAGTGGTTTTCACACAGGCTTACTTAGCCTCCTAAACCACCTTAAATCACATTATTATATTATTATTACTAGAACTCGAAGGCTCAAATGTGGAGATGTTATTCCAGAATGACCAATCAGAACGCTCACCCAGCCAACCAATCAGAACGCTTGAAGGTAATCAATCAGAACGCTCACACAGCCAAGTTGAGCCAACCAATCAGAACGCTCACACAGCCAAACAATCAGAACATTATTCGAAGGTAACAGACATACAGAATAACGATTTTAATATGATAGATTGTGCTGCCATATATGTCTATATGTGTGCATATTTTGAATTCACTAACAACCACATTGTCTCTTGGCGATGGTAATTTATGATGAAATTAATAATTTACTTTGTTTTTGTTCTATTGTAGTTAAAGATTAAAAGCAAGCATTTTGTTAGTTGACTAACTTGCTTTAAACACAGTAAATGAATACTGTATATTTTGTAAGTTTTGAGATTAATGAACAAAGGAATTTTAAAAGTGCTGAACAAACTGGTTAAAATTTCATTACAAATGATCTTTGATTACAAAAATATATTTAATGATTGCTTCTTTGGCTTACTGAAATTGTTTGATCTAGATACTAAATGATTTGAAGAAAATTTGGCATAGAGCTTGTATACAAAATTTTTATTTGCATTTTATGGTTGGCACTAAAAATTAGATACTGTTGAATTGCATAGCCAGTGTCAAATCTAATATTTATTTGTTTAGTTTCCAAGTGAAATGTCTGGATTTTTGAATAGAGTGAAGTCTGGTTTCGACTACTGCTTTACTTACCAAGGCCAGTCTGACGAATTTTTTAGAATAGGCGAGATGTAATGTTGCTGCCCCACACAAACAATGTAATAATGCGATTATGCCAGTGGTTCTTAACCGAGGGTTCTTGTACCCCTTCTGGTACTTAAAGAACTTTGTGGAGGTATGCAGAGTTATCCGGGGATATAAAGTCCATTTTGAAGATTTTTACTTCAATGTACTTTGTACACAGTACAGATACTGTAGCAATTTTTGAACTAATTTAGAAATTGTACAAAAAATCCCACCTTTTGGCATGTGCACGATATGTGACAGGTGTATGTTGTAGTTTATAATTTGTTTTTTAATATATTGCAGATCATAAACTTTTGTTCTCAGAAAATGTATTCTGGTTACTTCACCTTCTTATACTTGTTTCAGAGGTATGTAATCATAAAAAGGTCAAAAACCACTGGATTATATGAACAAGATATAGCACTAGAGAATCTTTCGAAAGAAGTGGAAAAATTATTAATTGTGTGTTAACCAATTGCAAAAAGTGCTCTGTAAATATTGTTAAATATGGTTTTCTTGTGCATATTTTATTGCATTCATTATATGTGGCACTCCTTAAAAATGGCAAAATTAGGCAAAATGCCTACTTTGCATGTGTCTAGAACCAACCGTGTTACTGTATGTCTACAGTAGCTCTTTGTAGTTTGTCCAAAAATACATGTACAATGTTTACTTACTTACAGTATACTTTAGCACCAAGGTATTCTTTTTAGTTGTAAGACTGAATACTGTTTAGCATGTCTTGCTTATCCTGTGTTGAAAATATAATTGCAAGCACAGACAACAATATTGAGAAGAAATAAAATGGTTGTAATTGATATGCTGCCTCAGAAAGTAGCATTAGGTGCATACAACATTGAATATAGTACCGGTTGTTGAAACAATCTTGAACTTAGTCGAGATGTAATAGTTTAATCAAACTGCATGGTAGAGATCAACCGATTTCTGTGTGTCACCATGCGCATTTAGTAATAGCATTTATGATTACCTTCTATTTATTTTACTGTTGAGGAACTTGAAGGAGACGTTATAGCTCACAAAATTGGCTTTATGTTTTTTGCTAGAGAGAGACCTGACCACATCTTGGTCCAATTGTAGCCTACACAATGCAATAAGAAAGGCAAAGATGTTCACATAGTTTGGTATTTGCAGTTTAATTTTGATATTTTATATCATAAACTTAAAATTGGTTTGGATTCTATTCCTAATTTATTGGCATATTTTTGCTTTCTGGAACTATTAGTTTACTCTATGTTTCAATATTTGATGTATACTGACATGCAGGGGCATCGTGACCATGAGGCAAGTGAAGCCAATGCTTCCGGGCAGCTCAGTCTAAGGGGCAATGGCAAGTAACGTTGTTACATAGCTTACACTAACATTAACTGCAAGTGTAAAGTATTACAAATTACAAGGTCAATGTTCATGTAGGCATGTTTGTAAGTCGCTACTGACACAATGCCAATGTTTGTCATTATAACTTACCTTGTTCAATTTCTTGTCGTTCGTTTAATTTTGCTTCGTTAAAAAATAGATTGGGGGACTGGCAAAGCGAATCTGAGATCTGGATAGTTCCCTTTTAGACTTCTTTTGTATGCTGACTGCAAAGTCTATTGAGAGGGGCAGCAAGCAGGGCGCGATTTGCGGGGGGAATCTTCCCGCCCCCACTGCCAAACTGCATCCCCTACTGCTACATCCCCCCACCACTACATCCCCCCACTGCTACATTTCCCAACAACTACATCCCCCCAAGCTCGACATATCCCCCCACTGCTCCAGGTCACAAATCGCACCCTGGCAGCAAGGGATAAGGTGCCTCGGGGGCAGCAGAAAGGCTCACGAAGCCCCTGCTGACATGCAATATTTTAAAATGACAGCCATAGATAGAGTATGGCTTTATAAGTTAGAATATGCAGCAGTGTCTATTTTATAATTCTGCTTTGTATTTCCATTGTACCATCCTGTTGTTTGCAATGTATATTTTGTACATTTTATTGTAGCATTCTGCTTCCTACTGTATGATTATAGAATGTGTACAGTTTAGAATTTAGATTCTCTGATATGTCTTGCGTATTCAGGGGTTTTAGTTTTTGAATCGTGTCGTATGACTGCTAAAAATGTTGAAAACTTTGTTATTTAATTAAACCTGTTTTTGCATTTCCCATCTAATTTATAAGTAGAATACAGTGGTGGTGATATTTGTTCCATCATTTTAGGGGGGGGATAATCTGTTTTGTTCCATGAAATAGATGAATTTTGTGTTTGAAGTAAATATGGAAAGGGTTCATTTACTACATTTCTGAGGAGGGCAGGCTGCACCAATGCATGACACCAAAGGAGGTTTTAAATGACGTCTCAGAATTTGTATGATAGGAAACATGTTAAATTAAACTTAATAATTACTGCCGAAAGATAAAACAATTGTATATGATTAGCAATTTTGTTTGAGAATTTCCAGATTTTATGGTGCATTGATACTTGACACCGAAGAAGAAATTCCTCCTGGGTTTAAGCATTTGAGGGGACGTTTTCTCTTCAACTTGATAACTATTATAATTTATAAAAAGTGAAAGAAATTGCAGATTATTTGACAATTTTGTTCTTGAATTTGAAGGTTTTGTGTTTTTTATATATTAGTCTATAAATTGAATTTTATTGCATTTCAAGTCTTAAAAAGTCTGACAAGTAAAAAAGTGGTCATCCGAGGATAAAAGTTGGGGTGTGCTTATCCATTTGGAGGGGGTGTTCAGGGCTAATTAGTATGCATTTTGTATGCATACCATTGTCACATTACCAAATTTTAGGGGTGTCGACCTCAAATTGGGGAGGGGATATGTTAAGGGGTGTAAAATATCCCTGAGATTGACACATGTAATTGACAAAGAGAAGAATCGTAAGTGTCAAATATGGCGATCCATACGACGACGACCATGTTTTGCTTGTCACGAAACTTTTTGGGGAGAATATGTGCAAATTCTTTTGTCGAGGGCGCTTCCAACTCACGCAACGCCACTGAATGTCTCAAAGACTTCAAAACCGCGAAAACACAAATAAATTGGACGTCCATTAATGGCAGGATGCGTGCAGTTATAAGCAGTTTGCCGTTGGCCCGTTTCCGTTAAGGCCTATAGGCTGCGTCAACTCACAACTGGGAACGCTGTATTGATTGGTCCAAAAATGCTTACGAAATAGACGAGAAACGTTCGCTCTTGTCTCTACTCTGTACTCTAAAGACTGGCCTTCACTTCACCTGCATCAAGCCGAATGCGTCTGAAATAGCACTGCTGACAACCGCTGACAAGCGTAACTTCAGCTCAAATCAGCGCTACGTCTGATAGGGGTAAACGACAGCTGCTGGACTTGTTGGTGACAACTTAGTCGATAGCATTTCAGTTATGAAACTGAAAGAAGATGACGTCTCCAGCAAAGCGCCGCAATCATCTATAGTAATTGTTCGAAACAGTAGGACAGTAGGCTACTAGAGTGTCCATGAATTCGTCTATTTCGCCTTTAGCTGCGTTTCAGTAACTTCGATTGCGACGGTAATTTGATAATTTTACTGCAATTTTATAGACTACGAACTGTTTACACGAGTTCCTTTTTACGGCCAGTAGAAGGCACTTCACGGCTTTATCGACTGCCCACGACAAGAGCTCAAACCCCACCGTTCTCGACGACCGCCAAAAACCAGACTTCATCTCTCGGTCCAAAACTCGACTCCCTTGCTCCAGCGGCGTCCAGCCACGCATTCTGCCCCTCGCTGGGTTCGCCTCCCCTTCTACTGGCCAGAGCCGGATTAAGGTTTTGTAGGCCCGTTTCACAAATTAATTATAGGCCTCACATGGCGATACCTTGGAACAAAAATGTCTTAAAATATTTAATAATTATATGGATGGATTTATTCATTGTCAAAAATCTCTCCTACATGATTTAATTGCTGAAAACGCATCGATAATATTCTGAAAGTCAAGGCTTTGAACGATTTCGGATTCAATGTCCATCAATGTTAAGCTACTTAGTCTTTCTTGACCGATTGTTGATCTAACAGCATTTTTGATGCGTTTGAGATGACTGAAGGATCGTTCACCTGTGCAGTTGGAGACCGGCAAAATTAGATAAATGCGCAGAGCAACATACACATTGGAAATCCGGTATTAAGATTAAATTCATTCATCAATTTCAACATTTGCATCGGTGTTTTCTTTGTCTGTATTGATCGCAGTTCTTTTAGAAATATTCGCCACTGAATCCACTCGTCAAGGCTATCAGTGACATCTTCAGACTAAAATTCCGCAAACAATTTTAAAGATTCCATTACTGCAGTGCTGTTTTCATCATCGGCATAAAAAAATAACGCTCGTCAATCGCTTTGTATGCTGCAATTCTACGGCTAAGATCGGTAACAATGGAATCAATTATAACATAAAAGGTTTCGACTTTGAACATTTCTTCACCTGTTAAAACAACAGCTGGCTCATTGCTATCATCCGCTTGGCGTTTTGGTTGACGTGCACGTTTTCTTTCAAATTGCTTTCAAGGCACAATTCAGAAGCTTTATCTCGATAAAATTCAAACCTGTTCCTCTGAGATGCTAGAAATTGCAACAGCGACTTCATGAGTCCTGCCGCAATGCAAAGATCCGTTTTTTCTGACTGCAGCAGCTGGCTGACATCATTTATGCGTTCAAGAATGATATTCCAGAAACACACTAAGAATACAGTTTCCAGCTTATCCATTGTTTTAGCTAAGTTCATTGCTTCTGCTCTTGTCTCTTTCTTTTGCAAATTGTTGTTTCTGATTTCTTGCAAAACAGATTGGTAGGTTTTATAGTGGTTAGACATACTCCGAAAAGACAGCATAAAAGCAGACCACCGTGTGTCACTCAAACGTTTTGGGAGAAGTGCTGACTTTTCTGTTCCGATGACGCTTTGTCTGACAGCATCTTTGACAAGATTCCATCTGTATGTTGAATCAGACAAGAAAACATAAATTTTCTGAACAACACCGAAAAATTTAACTGCCTCCGTGCATTTATCAACTGCAGCAACTCCAGACAGGTTCAGTGAGTGTGCCATACAAGGAATGTAGGAGGCTGCTCGGTTGATTCAATTATTCGCGCTTATTCTACGCCAGAGTATTGCCCGCCATATTGCTGGCATTGTCGTATGTCTGACCTCTACAGTCTTTTATATCGATCTCAAGATCACGAAATGTTTCCACAATGGTATCAAAAGATAAAGACCAGTGTGTGACGAAATTTGCACAAATTTCAAGAAACGTTCAACAGGTTGACCATCACTTCTCACATAACGAACGGTGAAAGTCAATTGATCAGTGTGTGATATGTCAGGTGTAAGTCAACACTGAAAAAAAAGTACTTTGCCAGTTTTACTTCATGCACAATAATGTTGATAACTTGCTTTTTAAGACCCACAAATTCTTCATAAGTGGTCGATGATATGTGTGATGTAGTGCCACGTCCAGCATTTCCATATTTGTCAATATGCCCAGCAAGAAATGAATCAGTATTCGGCTAGGTACTCCAAGCAACCTAAGAAGTTTCCATTATCTGACCTACCAAAGGTTTCTGAAGATCCCCTGAGTGATAATCCACGTGATGAAAAAACTGTTGAGACAACTCTCTTTAGAACTTCTCTCAATAGTGCCTTTCCTTATCAGCTTCCTGAAATTGTTTTGTCCAAAGTCTTAACTTTGGATAAACGAGTGGATCGGTGGTAGGTTTCCTGTGCTCAGATGATTGTTCATGTTGTTCAAGTCTGTTCATGGTGCTCCAGCTATCTCTTCGAGCGTCATCAGTTGTCGCCCAATGCCTGTTTCTGCATACCTGCAAATGTCGGTTTACTTTTCAGCATCGATTGAATTGCAAAGAGCGAACTCATGCATTGGTCACAACAAGGGCGAATACTATAATTGGTTGCTGGGACCAATGCAAATAATTCCCAAAATTTAGGTATGTAAATTGGTCGTGTGCTCTCTGTTTTATTTTGAATTTGCAACATACATATGTACAATACATATCAAAATCTACTAAATGATTCTTTTAAAAACTATTTGTTGCTTAGCCTATTGCTAATTTGCTAGAAGCAGCCAATTTAATTATTAATTTTCCTAAATAGTTTTGTTACCAGTTACCACTTCAGTATTAAAGTAAGAATCCACTGTGCTTAGCTAGCTAGTAAAGTGCGTCTAATGTAGTAGGTCTACAATATTACACTTAGACATATACCTAATTCAGTGGCTCACTGCATGGGTAGTAGTAGTAGTAGTTTGTTGTTGTAGCAGCAGCAGCAGTAGTAGTAGTAGTAGTAGTAGTAGTGGTGGTGGTGGTGGTAGTGACAGTAGTAGGCCTAGTAGTAGTAGTAGTAGTAGTGGTGGCGGTGGTGGTGGTGGTGGTGGTGGTAGTGATAGTAGTAGTAGTGATAGTAGGCATTAGTAGTAGTAGTAGTAGTTAGGGCTAGGGCTAGTAGTGAGTCCCAGTTTTTCACATTAGTAGTGATAAATTAATATTTTCATTTCCCTTGGGAGCCGTGGCCCCCCAGCCCCCCAAATGACGTAGAATAGTGATAGTAGTAGTAGTAGTAGTAGTAGTAGTAGTAGTAGTAGTAGTAGTAGTAGTAGTAGTAGTTGTATACAGTAATAAGAAACTACATTAGTCCCTGTAGTAGTTAGAATGAGTTATGGAGACAAAGTAGGCCTAAGCAAATGACGCGAAAATGTTAATACGTGGAAATCAAACACCATGAGAGGAGTTTTATTCTTAGCATTGGAAGATATCAACAGAATTGTTGAGAGAATATTTTCGTAAAACTTTAGAGACAACATTATCAGTCTGCTAGATAGGAAAGAACTCTGCCCTCCATTGAGTGATAATAAACAATAGCTCTCTGCAGCTGGAGGTAATGCGGATGAGCTCTCAACAATTTTATGAATCTATAACCGTTCTCAGTTGCAACCAATTCTCTCCCATTTATGATTATATGAAAGATCGACCTTCAAACCTCTGACAATGATATGACAAGACAAGGCGCCACCTCACAATAATTGTATTAAATCAGGCGTAGTCCTCTCCATCACTTTGCCACGTCCTCAATCTTCGTCCTTAATATGACTCTAGTACAAGAGAGAGAGAGAGAGAGAGAGAGAGAGAGAGAGAGAGTCGAATGAACTGGTTTCGTTTGGAAGCAAAGTAACATGCGGCCAATGATGGAAGCAGCACCAGGAGTCCTGCATCTAAAGCAGCATCCGCCGGTGCCGTCCGCTCTGCAGTGACATTTAAAAGATGCACATATATACATGAATATTAGGTCTGATACGCGTCTCGAAGACCATTGTCCTGAAAGTAATCCAACGTACAGCCTATGTGGACCAATTAAAACAGAAGCACGATATTTGCATCTTACTAGTATTCAGAGTTGTTGTTGGAGTAAATTAATTGTTTTGGCCGTGGGAAACCCCGAGAGTTGTTCATTATATTAATTAAGTTTTTCGTTTTGTAGAGGAAGCCCATGGAGAGATAATCTTGTCTCATCCAAAGTCGAATGTATGATAATTAATAAAGAAATTGCTTATGAAAATAAAGTTTATAGACCATAGATTTACGCTAAAGCTTAAAACTATGGTCTATAAACTTTATTTTGTTCAGCCTATTGTGGACCAATTTAAAATTTAGAAGCCTGGCATTTGCATTGTAATAGGTATTCATACACACGAAGAGGACTTGCAGGCCAAAGTCGTGAGTCAAAATTGTTGTCCAAGATCGTCGATAGGGGATTTCCGATATGATGCCGAGCGGTAAATTAGCAGGCAGTCGTTCTTTGGTCGTCTATTATGCCCAATGCGCTATTGGCGCAATTAACTGCTGTGACCAGTGGTGTAAACCTGGCGTCAACATGGGGATAAAAATCGTCGATAAAGGCAGGTCAGACCCCTTTTCGTCTCCCAAAAAGTCTTGACGAGCAAAAAACGTCATCCTTATATTTTTGTCATCCGTTTTGAGTGATTTTACCATATGGCAAAAAACATTGGGGATAATTGGTACCAATTATTGGGGGACCGTCCCCCGCCTTCTCCCCGTGTTTTACGCCCTTGGCTGTGACGAGGCAACAGTCTTAAGAAATGCAGATGCGTACCATGCTTCCATATTTACCGTCTGACGTCAAACTGTCTCAGTACAGACTTATCGTTGTTTTCTCGTCATCGTTATCGTCATGTTCATCATCACCGTCAATCCGTCATCATCATTGTTGTCGTCATAGTCATTATCGTCATCGTCGTCATCATCATCATCATTCATCATCATCATCATCATCATTGTCATTGATAGTCGTGACTTGTGAGTGGAATTTGACTTTCAACGATACAAAAGAACTCTCAAGCGACCTATCAAAGAATGTCATCAAGCTGACATTTGTATCAGAATTTATGTTCAAAGTATCCACCATTGGCTCTTGCACAAGCTGAAAGTCGACGTCGCCACAGTGTATAAAATGTCTAGTATTTAACTAACCTACGAGGCAGTGGCGTAGCTAGGATTTTTAGGCCCTAATGCAAAAAATATTAATAGGCCCCATCAACTTAAAAAGTCCCAAGTTCCCAACATGACGAAAAGTGCACTAAGGCTTAAAGGGCAGCGAATAACATGACTTATAATCATGGAGGATTTTCAACTTTAAAACAATGCTTCATACAGTTTCAAATGTAAATAATATGAACAGTACTCAGTGGCGTCATTTCACACTTTTCTTGGGGGCGAGAAATTCTGTAAAATTTTTCTTTTAAATTTTTTGACTTTCCAAAAAAGTGACGACCTTTTTTTGCCCGTCTTCAGGTTGCTCGACACATCAAGCACGAGTTTCCCAAGAAAGTTGACGACCTTTTTTCTTTCTTTTTTTGCTCGTCAGTCCTTTTTTACGATTAGTTACTTCAGGTTACTCTCGACATCAAGCACTCCTTTAGGGCTTTAGGGGCTGATGACCTTTTTTGCCCCCCCCCAACGCAAATGACGTCCCTGTTTTTGTTTTTTGTTGTACATTAATACATTATAAATTAATATTTTCATTTCCTTGGGGGGCACGGCCCCCAGGCTCCCCCCAAATGACGCCTCTGACAGTAGGCCTACTGTAATAATACTTACTAACAATAATCATAGTAATTGTGACATGTTATTTCTGTGACCCGCTCATTGCATTTGATTTCTTTGCTCCATCCATAATTAAATTACGTTAATTATTACAGTTAATATTTTTTATTTAAAACACATTTTGCAAATTTTAACACTTAATAACTTGGAGCAATAATACACAGGAGAGAACATGGGGCGGCGTCTTTTTTTCTGCAAAAAAGCAGAAGGTTATATGAATATTTATGAACCGCGTGACGCTCTTAATGTGAATATTTCTAAAGCAAAGACAACTTTATGGGTTAGGGTTAGAGTTAGGGGCAGGGTTAAGGTTAGGGTTATTTAACCCTAACCCTAACCACGTCACCGATTCCGGAAACTGAAAACTGTGAAACGGCTTTGTTTTTGTAGCGCTGTCATATTTAATACCTACAAAATTTATCTGATTAAGACTGATTTTTAATGTGTTTTAATTATTTACTTTTGTTATTATTTACTTTCTTTTTTACATTGGTGGCCAAAAAGGGCCCCAGTTCTTCTGGGCCCTAATGCCTTGCTTATTCTTGCTATATGGTAGCTACGCCTCTGCTACGAGGAAAGACTAAAACACTGTGGACTGACAACCCTGGAAAAAGAAGAGAGGGGGAATTTGATTGAGCCATACAATCGACTAACAAACAAAGTGGAAATGCCAAGATCACGGAGTCATTGAGACTGTTTCGTAACGTTGAAAGTCAAATTCCACTGGCTCAAAGATATTTGCTACGGATGCATTATGCAAGTTGGTTGATTAAAAACGAAGCTCAGATTGACTTAGGTATATGTATCCTGATTTAAAAACTACGAACATTTTAAAATTCGGTTCATTATTAGTAGAACTGTGCTGAAAAATGCAATGGCTTAGTTTTTTTAGTGGACACAGTGTATATATCCAAGAATAACACGACAACGATGACGAGTTGGAGGCAGTCTATCGTCATTCTGGAGCGTCTGACTGACTTTAGAAGGTCGTGCGACCGCAGTAGCCGCCGACTCAGCAGACTTTGCTGACAATCCCTATGGCGTCGTTTCTCCAACTGAAGACATTTTTCCTTGTTGCTCCAGATTAATGTCTCCAGAGCATTGCGTCAATTTCCAGGAAAGTCTAACCTCGTATTCTTTCATTTGCTTTCCATGTCCACTCACAGACTCACACATGGGACCTGCCCAGTCAGTGGCATAGCCAGAATGTTCTAAATTAAGGGGTTTACGAACGACCATCCCCCAACTTCGGAAAAACCTAACAAGCAATAAAAGGTCGTCACTTATTAGTTCGCTTGGTTAATTTAGTTATATACTGTAGTTATATAAATGAGTGCGGACAGCCTATACAACTAGCCTATATATTGATTTTGTTCCTTCCTTAAACCCCGATTTTATCGGTCCTCCACCCACAGAATAATAATACGCCGTAACGAAATTTTGTTCGGCCAACCAAGGGGTTTAACTCCCCTCCCCTTTGGCTACGCCACTGTACCCAGTTGATTCTCTTTTCGGTTGCTGCGTATGAGAGCGTCATTTGTCTCCGCCTCATTACAACAACAGTTAATTTCTTGGAAAGCTCTCGGCGGATTGCATCTCTGCTATCGTCAGGTCGATGTCTTTATCGCGGCATTCGCTGCGCCCAACGCACAAGGACAACAGCACTGATTTAGTTTCACGAAATTGCGAAACCCATGCAGTGAATTAGGCCTATATTACATATAATGGCCATTCGGAGTCATTTGTAGAATTCGTGCATCGGATGAGATTTGCTACCCACTGCTTCACGTCAATTGGCTGTCAACTGTTGACTCAGAAGACGAATTTCTCATCGTAGTAATATCCTAATGAGGCTAATGGAAGTCATTGGCGGCTCCAGGATTTTTCATGTGCGGTGACAAATGCTAGCCTCCCTGGCGTTATATTCTTTCACAGAATTCTGTTCCCAGAGCGTTACATTCTTTCTGAGGGAGCATACAGACCGATGCTCCCTATTCAGATGCGCCCGCCTCCCCATTACCCGCTAGTCATTGTTCTGGAGATATCCCCTCAGGGCAAGATGTGTTTATGGGCAATTATTCGACACCTGCTATCAGTATCATGTTAACGTGCAGGTATGCCTTCACGACAATTCAATCACTTCAGATGCTGGAAGGGGTATTTCAAATATGCATGTATTGCAGTGGTGCACAACGTCCGGCCCGCGGGCCACATCCGGCCCGCGACGACTCGCCATGTGGCCCGCGAGAACTAAATGAAAATACCAATATGTCATGCATTCTCTCAATGCCGTTTGTGACGGTTTTAGAGCCCAGGATGTTGCTAAAATTTAAATCTATAGTAGCGCATATCTCTAAATTTCGCTTCGGTCATGAAGAGTGGACTGCACTTGACTGCTTTCTTAGGTGCAGAAAAGCGTTATATGCCTACTATCAGTGGCGGTTCCATGTGGTGGATGAGTGGAGATGCATCCCCCACTGGACTTTTCCCGGACCTTTTTTGCTCCTGAAACCTATTTTTGTGTAAAAGTCTAGTAAAACTACGAGGAAAAGCTGCGGATGGCCTTTTTTGCCTGTCAATCTATTTTTCGGTAAAAGTGTAGTCAAACAAGGGATAAATTCCATTTTGTCAGCCTTTTTCGGCAAAGTTTATTGATTTTTGTCCTTATGTTTTCATCCCCCCAACAATTTCCTATGAATTCATTTCATCCCCCAACCACGAAATCCTGGAACCGCCACTGCCTGCTATGTAAATTGACATTCGTAAGCTGGTTGCAGAGGTGTAAACACAGCCATCAACACTGACTTTCTGGTTTCAATCTTTTATAGTTGAAACTGATAGTTACAGATACAACAGTTCAATGTTTATAACTTTATATTATGAACATTTTATATAAGCCTTATAAAACTAGTATAAGTCTACTTTAGATTCTACTATGTTTAACTTTAACATATATAGCGTATAGCCTAACTATAAACTTCATGTTTAGAAACTTATATAAAGGCATAACCATGCCTTACTGTACTGATATTGTATATGACACTCTAGAGTAATGTACAATGCATCTCTACTTAAACAATTATTTTGTACTAAATTGTAATAAACTTCAAGCAAAGACATAAATGGCAGTCGTCAGATGAGTCTGGCCCCCCCGAAGGATTTCAGAAATGGAACTGTGGCCCGCGGTCGAAAAAGGTTGTGCACCACTGATCTACAAGAAATAAGAAATGCAAAAAGTTCTTTGAATCAATTGTAGGTTTAGACACCTTTCAAAATCAAACATGCATGTATTCAATAAGCTACAAGAAATAAGAAATACAAAAAGTTATTTGAATCAATTGTAGGTTTAGACACCTTTCAAAATCAAATATGCATGTATTCAATAAGCTACAAGAAATAAGAAATAAAAAAGTTATTGAATCAATTGTAGGTTTAGACACCTTTCAAAATCAAATATGCATGTATTCAATAAGCTACAAGAAATAAGAAATACAAAACGTTATTTGAATCAATTGTAGGTTTAGACACCTGTCAAAATCAAATATGCATGTATTCAATAAGCTACAAGAAATAAGAAATACAAAAAGTTATTTGAATCAATTGTTGGTTTAGACACCTGTCAAAATCAAATATGCATGTATTCAATAAGCTACAAGAAATAAGAAATACAAAAATATATTTGAATCAATTGTTGGTTTAGATACCTGACACGAAATCTGATGAATCTGCTGATTGTTAGAAAGTTTCACAAGTGTGATAAACTTTGAAACACGGAACCAGACATAGGCCAACATTGCAGTCAGGGCAATAATAACGTGTTTCTTTCCGGACTTTCTTTCCACTGTGGTCAACTCTGGAGCAGCAGACGACGCACTGTCGAAGCGGATTTTGCTTCACTGGGTTTGGTGGGCAGTATTCGATGAAGTGCCGTCCTCGTAGGCGCTCTGGGTTTATCCCTGTAGTACAGCGACGTCCTGTCTTTGTTGGAGTCACGGACGGCTGATGCTCTGCCAGTATTTGTGCAACCATCTTCCAGGTGAAGTCCGCATGGGAAACTGGCTTTTCAGAATTTTGACGGAATAGAATAAAGGCATTCCAGAGACACTGCTCCAGCAGATGGCGAAAAATTTTCTTATAGTATTTTTTCTGCTGTTTTCGTACAACTGGGTAGAAGGTTGTTGCCTGGTCGGCTCTGTCCACGCCGCCCATAGTACAGTTGTAATCGACGACAGCGATTGGTTTCGTAATAATTTTCTTGCACTTATTTTGAACATCTACACATGATGCATTATGTATAGTACTCAGGAGAGCGACATCCTTTTTGTCTTTCCATTTCAGCGCAATTATCTTTCCTTTCTGCCATGCTGAAAGAGCGCCGCGCTTGAGACGTTCCTTTTGAAATCCGGTCGGCATTCCTCGGCGATTTTGCCGAACAGTGCCATAGGCATCTGTCGACCGCTTGACCAAAATATCAAAAAGTTCAGGAGAAGTATAAAAGTTGTCCATTGTGATGCAGTAGCCCTGATCGAGAAGAGGATCGACGAGTGACAGGACTGATGCAGTTGCCATGCCATATTTATCATATTTTTCATTCCATTTCGTTCCCTTTCCTGTATAAAGGATCGAGTTCCAGATGTAACCCGATTTGGACTCGCAAAGCATGTAAAATTTTAATCCAAATCGGGCTCTTTTTGATGCAATATATTGTAACCACGAAAGCCTCCCTTTGTATGCCATGAGACTTTCGTCGACGCACACATCCCGATCGGGTATATAAACCCGCTGAAAATTGTTATTTATAACTTGAAACAATTCCCAAATTTTCTTCAGCTTGGGTGCCGGATGTATTTTTTCATCAAACTGTTCATTGTCTGTGAAATGCAAATATTTCATTATTAGTGAAAATCTGCATTCCGTCATGATTGATCCGAATATTGGGGTTTCCAGCAACTTATTTGTCGACCAGTACCACTTCTGGACTGGCTTCCCAACAATTCCTTGCAAAATTAGGAGGCCCAGGAAGACCCAGATGTCGTCATCGGTTACTGGTTCCCACCGTCTGGAGCGTGAAAATGGTGAAGAACGTCCTTTCTGGCATTGACAGGCATATCGATTAGTTTCCGCGACAATTATTTCGATGACTCTGGTATCAAAAAATAGCTTGAGATATTGGAGAGGATCGTGTTCAACGGCAACCTGTAGACCGCTGTTTCCTTTGAAGAGAAAGCGAGGGCGGGCTAGTCCACAGTCATTAGGTCCAATGCGGCACCAAACTCGAGCATCTTCAACCTGATCGTCTTCATCGAAACTGTCGCTCTCACTATCGATTTCGGCACTGTCCGAAGAAAAATTAGCTTCCGATTCACTATCGGATTCTTCGACTAACGTTGTTTCGCTATCGTTATTCAACAAAGTCAATATTTCGTCTTTAGATACGCGCTTTCTCGCCATTTTTGCTAAAAGAACTGCAGCGTCTTCAAGATAGCAGACAGATATATAAGCCCTACATATATATGGGGAGACTCATGCCGGGCAGATGTGAACTCTGAAGAGTCAAGACATTACATTTAGCGAAGAATGCGCTATTACTGGGTTCTATCTAATTAGAGCCTAATTTATTTGCGTGAAATTGCATTGGTTACATTTTTTCTGAAGATACAATCCGCAAGACGAGTCTTTTTCCCGCAGGGCAACAAGCGTAGGTAATTATTGGATACTTTGATGCGCAAATAATAGGATAGGACTGTCCACACTGCTAGAATACAAAGCCGCTATAATTGCCGCCTTTATGTCAGCATGTCACAGAAGCAATTAACAGGGGTCTCACCTGCCCCCGAATGCCTACTACTGCAGACATACAATGCACGAGTTACGGTCGTTGTTACCGCTTTTGGCATCACAATGGTTGCACGGCTAACGGTCGTGGTTACCGCTAGGAAGGCTAGGCACGGGTGCCAACTATTTGTTGCTAGGCATGTAGTAATAAGTATAGGGGTCCCAATTGGAGACCAATAGGGCCAGGCATTCAATGGGGGCACGGGCCCCTCGGGCCCCCATGTGAAGCCTCCACTGATGGAAGCGCGTCTGCTTTGCCCTCAATTTGGAAAAGTCTTCACGACGAATTTAACATTAATTTTCCAACGAATCGTGTTCTCCATTGAAAACTGCATGCATTTGCCTTTCCGCTAATTCTGCCATGAATTCCGTCCATCCCGCATCAACGCTTGGTATTTGTTATGGAAACCCACAGCATAAACTAATCGGAATAAGCATTTTTAAAGAACCTCAGTCCTAACCAGTGGCAGCTCTAGGATTTGGCAAGTAGGGGGCCGTTGGGGTGGCAACTTCTAATCATGGGGGGTGGGGGCCAACCATCCATTTGTTGTTTAATGTATGTAGCATTAAGTATAGGGTCCCAACTGGGGGCCACTGAAGGGGCCAGGCTCTCAATAGGGGGCACGGATCCCCTGGCTCCCCCGGTGGAGCCAGCAACTGGTCCTATCCTACTAATGTTTCATGTTATATGTCTGTAGGGAAGGTGGTAATTTCTCCCAAGAATAAGTGGCCTCTGTACCTTTAGGTCATTGCACTTTCCAGGCGTGTCAATTCTGATACGAGCTAGTTAATAATATATTAATATAATATAACAAGGTTTAAAGTGGTTCAGTAGGGACTGCCCTGTGTGAGAACCACTGTAATAACGGCAACTACTACCGGCCATGACCACGTAGGTCATTCGCCGCACATCCACATACATTTGCCGATAGAGTTGTATATGTGTTTTATGCAAGCAAAGTCACCTGGAAGCTGGTGAAAGCAGTAAAAGGAAAAATAAGGCAAATCTATTTTCCACAATTAGACTCCGTAGAATGGCCTAATAACTGGGTTGAGCCATTAACAGACAGCTACAGACAGGCCTGAGGAGACGGGGTGCAGCCGGCACATTGTTCCGGGGCCCATGGGGCCGAAAGGGGCCCGTGCCCGATAAGGTTTTTTTGCTTGTCAGACTCTTTTGGGAGAGGCGATAACGTTTTTTTGCTCGTCAGGTTTTTCGAAGAGTTGAAAAATGTTTTTCTGGGACCCGTCACAATTTTTTTGTACCGAGGCCCGGAACTTCTCTCGGCGGCCCTGGTTACAGACTGCAGGATGATGACTATATGCTGCATACGAATATGGCCAGAAATGGAGAAGAAATTCGCGCGGAAAGTCACATCACTGACGACGCAACGTGTCAGTCAGAAATATAAAATATTCAGAAGAATAACCGTTTGAAAAGAACCTTCAGCGAACGATGAGAAGATTGGCTTTTACAAAGACCTGTGGAACTGATAAAATCACTGCATGGCCAGTGGAAGCAATTGATGGGCATGTGTGGAAATGAAGACGTATGGAAAACATCAGTCGGACAGAACGGAAATCGAATTTTTCAAAAAGGTCCCATAAAAATTTCGAGAAAAGACGTCTCATTAGAAGCAGACGACAAACGGATATGACACTTCATTAGTGCTACAAAAAAAGAATTAAAAGACTAAAATGAAGGAAGGAAATGACTGATGAAGTTACTTTGTATGTGTGCTGAATCTGACTGCTGAGGAAGAATCGTTTGCAGTCATCATCTAAAACAGTGGTTCCCAAACGGTGGTACGCGTACCCCCATGCAGGGGTACAAAATGGACTTCCTAGGGGTACGCGGCGGAAAGTGGAAAGTCAGTGGAATTCTTATGCACTGATGTTTGATAGTAACAAATTTCACAATATATTTGCAAAAGTTCTAAAAAATTGTGATTGGATTTGATTTTCTCAAACTGCAGTGACAGATGTAGACCTTTTGGACTCCTCTAACCCGTCACCCCTCGCTATAAGTTTAAAGTTAACCTGTCCTATCACCTTGTGGTATTGTACTCTTCCTTGGTCAGCGCGGCAAATTCAAAAATCGCCCTGCGTGGATCAAAGACGCTGCCAAGATTCTCGAAACTGGCTGATGAGATGCAACCTCATCCGTCTCATTGATTCATTTTATTGTTTTCATTTGACCGATAGGTTATGCAAGTTTAACTTTGAATGCTACAAGTACGATATTTTTACCCTAATAAGCTTTAATAAAACCTAGTAGGTCTAGTAACTAGTTAATGATTATGCATGGCTAATGCAGTCCGATTACATGTAGGTTTGAAGACATTATTAAATTTCATGATTCATATACCATGTTTATGCTTTTAAAAATGGAAAGTGTGCTTCCTTAAATTTACTTTGAAAATTAGGGGTACACGGATTTTCGAAAAATATCTGAAGGGGTACGCCGACCGAAAAAGTTTGGGAACCATTGATCTAAAATGTCCTTAAAGCTGCAAGCACTTGGTTGAGAAAAGTGGCGTGGCTAAGGCAAAGCGATTATCAAAAGCCAGAACACCGGCGATGTCTGAGAGGCCTACGAGAATTAGCATAGAGCTTTGGATACCAATTGGCTGTCAAAAGTGCGAATCAAGACTTTTTCGCAAATCGGACATCTCGCAGAGGTGTTCTCGTAATCAGTGTTCTGGGGACGACGACCCTATTTGAGCTTCTGTGAGTTTATTCGGCTTTTCATGACGCTGCTTAAAGCCGTTCAAAATAAACTCTAGGATGCCATTTGCTGTTGTCTCCTATTCTATCAGTTGAAACTTCTGGGAATTCCCAAATAAAAACTCTGACCTTTCATACATGCATCTACTGTAAATTCCGCAATCTTTCTGTTCATATTAGCTCATCACTGAAGCGACAGTAGTTGAGGCTTTACAATTGGCTTTCTCTGGCTATTAATTTAAAAAGAAATAGGCCTACATCTTTAATCCTGAGATTTTTACCGACATCGGTTTAACGTTACCCGGCTCAGGACGAGGATGACAATTAGACCTACCAATAAGACGGCTTTAGAAGGATTATACTGTAGGCCTATATAGGCCTATTTAATTCCGATAATAGGCTAATAATTTACATCGGATTCCGCGTACACGGCACAGTCGAAACTTCATTTACGCCTACTGTATATGTCAGGATTGTTATGTTATGTTATAACATAACATTGTATTAGTTAACATTGTATTAGCTATTAGTTAACATTGTATTATTGATTGTAGCGCTATAAAATGCGCTATAAAATGTTTTGACATAGACATGCGCGCCGGGCGCTTCCGGTCATGAGGGCTGCAAGGAGCTGTTCACACGCGCTGCGATTGTAAAACTTTATCCGATCAAACTGACGTTTGTTCTTGTAATAAAACTTGATAACTTCAACCATTGAGTTAACTAACAGTCGGCACATCACATGGCGTCGTGAACAGGATATCAAATATCAAGTGGTAGTTCAGTATGCTCCTGGAAAGACAATGCTAGTCGCTGACACACTATCTAGAGCTTCCGTCACCTGTATTGATGATACAGCTAGAGAGATTTCTGAAGATATTGACGTTCAAGTTCACACCTTGCTTCGTGAGTTTCCGGCGAGTGATGCAAAACTAAATGAATTTCGCCGTGAGACACAAAGTGACCCGGTGCTCGCTAAGCTAATCCAGCTCCTGCGGGTAGGTGTTCCGGGTGATACTAGAGACTTACACCCAGAAATCAAGCAATATGCTAAAATTTAGCAGGACATATATGAGCTTAACGGCATCCTTTTCGTACACGGGAAGATTGTTGTTCCTTCCTCTTTGCGCCATCAAATGTTGTTAAAGCTCCATGAAGGACATTTGGGTATTGAAAAATGTAAAGGTCTTGCTCGATCATGCATGTACTGGCCGGGCTTATCTCGTGACCTGGAGATTTTTATTGGGAAATGCGCAACATGCAACACATTTCAAAGAGAATAAACCAAAGAGCCTCTTTTGCCTCACTCCGTACCTCATCGACCGTGGGAAAAAGTCGCTGCGGACAAAACCAGTCTACCTAAGAAATCTGATAATTCCACAACAACCTGGATCTACTAGATCCTCTTCTCATGTAACTCTCCTTCGACCTCTGAATCAATCATCTCTCAAAATTTGCAATCGTGCTTTTGCATATGCGACACCTGAGCTTTGGAACTCAATTCCAATATCCCTTCGTTGTCTACATCAAAGCCAAATAACAAACTCTGAGTCACAATTTTCTCCCCTTCTTGCAACATCTCCTCATGTTTTTCTTTCCAAACTAAAATCATTTCTCTTTATAAAATCATTTCCTCCATAGCTATAGCGTCCTGCCCACTCGCCCTTTTGATTAAATGACCCGGCATGAATGACCCACCTTTGGCTATAGCTACTTCATTTGAGATTGAGCGCATAGGAATAAGGAGCTACTTCGGTGCATCTTTTGGAAGCGCTTTAGAAATTAACAAGATTTTACTTACTTACTTACTTACTTACTTACTTTTCCAACTATTTGGTCGGGATTATTTGTCGTTAGTCGACTATTACTCAAAGTACCCGGAGGTATATCTTTTGCCAAACAAGACTGCGGAATCAGTAGTGACTGCTCTAAAATCAATGTTCTCAAGATATGGCATTCCACTTGAAATGATTTGTGACAACATGCCATTTAACAGTGGTGTCATGATTAATTTCTCTAGGGAGTGGGATTTCACTATCACCACATCCAGTCCTAGATATCCGCAATCAAACGGTCTCGCGGAACGAAATATCCAGACGGTTAAGCGCCTTCTTCAGAAAGCTGAGCACGATGGATCAGACCCTTATCTCGCGATGCTGCAGTTCCGCAATGCGCCTATAGCAGGCATGACTCGCAGCCCGGCCCAGCTGTTGATGGGTCGTGCTCTCGATCAAAACTTCCGGTTGCTCCAGACTGTATGTCTCCTCAAGCGGTGGAAGATCGTAATCAGCTGTTACGTCGTCAGCAATCTCAGAAGCATTTCTATGACAGACATACTCGACGCCTTCCACTACTGAGGAAAGGTGAGGCAGTCAGAATTCGTCACGGTGGATCATGGCAGAAGGCTGTGGTCCTAGAAGAACATCCAGCTCCGAGATCATTCGTTGTTAAAACTGAGGAAGGATCAACACTGCGCAGGAACCACCGGGATCTCATAAAGACCGCGGAACCGCCAATTTCTCCGGAGACTGTTGTTCCAGAAATGGACAGTTCAGATTTCTCAGAAACCCAGACTGCTTCTCAGGTGGAAAAACAGTCCGAGAGTCCTGATAACACTCCAGCAACTGCTGAGCCTTGCGCAATTCCAGTAACCAGATCTGGGAGAACAATTACAAGACCTGTTAGATTTAAGGATTACATATTGTAAAGTAATTAACATTTTTTAGGGGGAAGATGTCAGGATTGTTATGTTATGTTATAACATAACATTGTATTAGTTAACATTGTATTAGCTATTAGTTAACATTGTATTATTGATTGTAGCGCTATAAAATGCGCTATAAAATGTTTTGACATAGACATGCGCGCCGGGCGCTTCCGGTAATGAGGGCTGCAAGGAGCTGTTCACACGCGCTGCGATTGTAAAACTTTATCCGATCAATCTGACGTTTGTTCTTGTAATAAAACTTGATAACTTCAACCATTGAGTTAACTAACAGTCGGCACATCACAGTATATGGATTGTATGGACGACTCAGGGTTCAAAGTGTCAACTGCTTTTCCCAAAATTCATAGACTCATAGGAACTAGGTTAGAACGTTATGATTATTTTAACATATCATCATCAGTGTTTCTGTCTCTCGACAGGTCCAGGTATCCAGTTTTTCCATTCCGATCGATTGCTTGCTTCTTCTTTGAGTTCCTGATATCCTTTATTCATCATCCACTCCAACATCATCTTTCTCGGTCTACCTCTCACTCTCTTTCCCTCCATTTTTCCTTCGATTATTGTTCTTAGTAGAGAGTCATGCCGGAGGACATGTCCCATCCAATTTCTCTGTCTTTTCCGGATTGTGTCTATCAGGATGTATTTTAACATATGCAATGAGTAAATTTTTTCGCCAAAATTTCAGCTGCAAAGTTATCTGAGCAATAGAAATTGTGTTGGAACTTGGAAGAAACCACCATCTAGAATAAATATGCTGCTGAGCAAAAAGGTCGCGGTGCCAAAAGATCAGCTTCAACATTAATCAATGTTTAATCTAGACCGTTTCCGGGGGAAATTGTCCTCTTCCTACCTCGGAAATTTCAAATATCCCGTGGAAATTTTGGCATACTACATGGACTAACAGCAGGCCCCTAACAGAATTTCCCCGGCTTTGTCAGTTTCCCCCGGTTTTGTCAGTTTCCCCGGCTTTGTCAACCCCCCCCCGGGAGTCCAGGAGTCTAGATTAAACACTAACATTAATTGAATTGCTTGTTTGCTTCGCTCGTTAGCATTTACAACGGATGCGGGAATGCAGTTCCAGTCGTGTTGTTGCAAGCACTCGTCAAATATATCCTGCTGGCAAAAATCACTTAGGGCCTATTTCTGTCAAAGGAGGAGGGACAACGCCCCCTTGCAATGCGAGCACCCGTCTCGTCCGCTGAGTCGGCTCCTGAATTCGAGCTTTAATGTCTGTTTACATTTCCCGAAGAGTTCCCGAATCGTCTCTTTTGCCGTACTTATTATTATGAGCGCTGTGTTGCATTCGTGATCACCGGTCGTTCGGACTTAACGCCGCGATGCAAATTAATAGACACGGATCTCGAACTAAGCGCTCTCACGCAGTCAAATGAACAATCGAGTGCTCTATATTAAGGCGACAGACTTTCAGCCGCAGATCTACAAGCGAAGGGTATCGTTGGCGACGCCAGAGAGAATTTTTAAGCCGTCTCTTAAAATTAAGCTACGAAAATCAGCGCTGCGCTTTCTTTCCCCCGAAACACGACTCAGATTGGCAGAGTGATCGTCTTAAGTCAGGGTGCACAGCCTTTAAAGGCCAAGGGTCAAATTGAGCATTCACAGATTACTCGATGGTCGCAATCTTGAAATGCGTGTTCTTTAAAAAAATTATAGGCCCTAATATATTTTACAGAAATACGCAACTCAAGCAAAATTTACTATTATTAATGCTCTGAGCTACTGCTTTACACAGAGATTACATGTAACCCATTGATATGGATAAGCTATTCAGCTGCTATATAATTTTTATAACTCGGACAGTTCTCTGTGTTGCTTTAATTTGCTCCGAGGGCCGGGAATAACACGTTGGCGAGCCGGATCCGGCCCGCGGACCGCGAGTTGTCTCTCTCTCTCTCTCTCTCTCTCTCTCTCTCTCTCTCTCTTATATATATATATATATGTATATATATAGGCCTATATATATATATATATATATATATATATATATATATATATAATTACCGCAGTTGTATAGACCGTCCGCGCTCATGTAACTAATTTAATCAAGCGAAATAAGTGACGACGTTTTTGTTTGTCAGGATTTCTCGAAAGTCGAAGGCGAAGAGGCGATACCAGTATGTTTTGGCCCCGGCCGGGCGTCGGACACCCTCGCAACGGCTCTGCTACTATATAGAGGTTTTCCAGGCTTAGATCAAACGCCGGCGATTTAGTTTGGGAGGGGGAGGCGTCGTGAGCCCCTTCCAGTCGCGAAAGAATTTTGGTCAATATGAGAGCTCAGCTCTAGAGTTTAGACTCCAGAGCATGTCTCAAGTCCTTTATTAGGCACAATGCTAAAACTTAAAGTATATTACAAGAAGATATGAATAAGAACAAGAACT
Source organism: Metaphire vulgaris (assembly GCA_018105865.1). Classification (NCBI taxonomy): domain Eukaryota; kingdom Metazoa; phylum Annelida; class Clitellata; order Crassiclitellata; family Megascolecidae; genus Metaphire; species Metaphire vulgaris. The sequence goes on from CM030833.1 coordinate 18,526,468, forward strand.
AGTTGGTTGAAGGCATTGCAATATTGAGCGAAAATCGAGGTCTTCGCGTCGAGAGGAATGCGGGAAAGATTCGCCGGTTGTTAGATTTTCTGAACTGCAGTAGCCCCTATTCCATTAGCGTAGTCAGAGGCCCGCCGATAGAAATTTCGGGTCCCTGTGCAAAGGATAGTCAGAAGGCCAGAGGATGACCTTTTTCATTTTTTGCTTGCCGATCATTTCCAGGATGATGTTAGGCCTAATACATGATCGAGCCAGGTCCCCTGACAGTCGCCAGGCCCTTGTGCTCTTGGTGATGACCTTTTTTCATTATCGGATCTTTTCCAGGATGTTAATTAACAATTTAACAATACATAATTGGCCCGGGCCCAGACAATCGCCGGGCCCCTGTGCTCATGATGATGATGATGATGATGATGATGATGATGATGATGACCTCTTTTTTACTTGTCAGCCTTTTTTAGGGTTCAGGCTATTTATTGCTAATGTAATCATAACCGGCCCGGCCCCTACAGGCCGCCGGGCCCATGTGCATCCCCTCCCGGCCCCCTCTCTGCGGCCCTGAGCGTAGTCACGAGAAGAGCACAATTAGAGGGCTTACTCTCAACCAGGCCCAGACCATTTGTGACAGCCGTGCAAAGCCGATGGGAAAATGTTGTCTGGAGTATGAATGGTGATTGCTGACAGGTTGTCAACTTGTCATGCTGCTGAAATGTCTTTAATGTTCAAGATTTAAATCTAATATTGTCCTAACATTTTTCTGATCTAGGACCCCGGTAGCATTCAAAAAGGCGCATAGAACCTTTTGGCAGTTTAGCAGAATCGTGGGTGCTGTTTTTAGTGACTTAATTCCGGCGGATAGAACGTTCCGGAAGATTCCGGAAGGTTCCTGAAAGTCTCGCAGCTATAATATTATTTAGAAACCGCATCGTCCGTTGAATATTCGTTGCTTGATCTTGTTGTCGATTCTGGAAGTGCAGTGTTCCTCGGCAAAATATTTAACGAATAATAAATAAGCTGGTTTTATTATAGAACCAACGCATAAAGAATCATTTATTTTTCACTAGTGACGTGCAATAATATTGACAACAAAGCGTGCTCATGCGCGTGTAATTGTCTTCTGGCAACGTATACAGTAAGCTCAGATCTAAAACTAAGATTACACAAATAAACAGTCAATTAAATAAAACTATATAATATGAAGATCAACCCTCGGACGATGCAAAGTGTTTCTTGTGCACAAACAACACCAGTTTTAGAATAACTGTCTTCCTTTTTATCAAAAAACAGTTAGCCAGATTATCCAAGTGCGTTCATGGTGAATGGCTTCACATGGGAATCCTTAGCAACGCCGGTCTCACGTGTTCCCTCGCTGACAACCGGAGTTTGCGTTTGTCTGCGCATTGTCCGAAAACGACCCGAAATTCTCGTCAGAACTCTCATTCCAAAACTTCCGGCCGATCCCGTCGAATCGGAGATCTTCGAAGAGACACTGGACCCCGTATGTCCGCTTCCAGGACGGCTTTTCTTCGACGGAACCCTGATCCTCCTTTTCCTCCCCCTGCAGCGGAAAGCTCGCGCCAGAACCAAACGGAACTGACGACTGAATGCGCAGTAGATGACGAAGTTGACGGCGCATCGGATGGTGATCAGAACGTTCCAGAAAACGGCGACGAAACGCCGGATGATGGTCAGCCTCTCGTGTCCCGAAAAGACTTTGTCCACGGACGAGAGCGCGTTGGACGCCATGGCGAACGAATCGGTGGTAATGGAAATGAGAATGATGACGATGCTGATGGTGGTGACGGTGCGCTTGTACGAGACGTTGGCAGACGATGAGCTGCAGTTGATGCGGAGGTCAGTGGCGCGATGTCTGGTCGATCGACGGAAGGTGACAAGCAGTCGTGTGTTCAGTACGGTTACAATGGTCATCGGTGCCAAGTACATGGTGACGTAGAAGAGAGCGACACCATAGATGAAATTATAATACGGATTCTTCAGCAAATACGCATTCTATTATGGAAACAAAGAAACGAAGTAATTGTCTTAAAATCGTCGATATTGATTCGGTCTGTTTGAAAATCTGATTATGTGGGTTCGTTGACGCTCAAATAATTCTAATGCAGAATTGCCTACGCTGTTGTTTAAATCTCACATTTAAGAATACAGTGTATGCTGTAATCTGCAATTAACAATATCGTTCAATGACTATATCCTATCAATTAATGCCTTTAAGCGGGCCTACACTTGAGCTGTGTAGTTAATGAATTTTGTATCCCTCATCACGGTTTTCAATTTACTGCATCTCTATGGCGCCTTCATAACAATGCACTGATCATCTGCGGTTGGTCGAATGAAAGTAAAGTGAAAATATCTTCTTTGACCGCTATATGCGAAGAACAAGCTTACCTGGTAACTGACAGTTGCTGCCCCTCCCTGGTCGGTCACTATGTACTCGAAGAAGCGAGGCGTGCTGAACAGGTAGGCAGAGAAGAAGATGACGAAGACGGCGACGTTGGTCTTCGTACGGCTGCAGAGACGACTGGCCTGGAGCGGATAGCAGACGGCGATGTAGCGATCGAAGGTCAGCAGAACGGTCAGCCAGGCGTCGGTCAGACGGACAGCGAAGATCATGGGAAACATCCAGAAGAAGATGTACGGATGTATCTTCTCGTACTGCGACCAACCGACGTAGCGCAGGTTTCGCAGGAAGATCGGCGTCAGAAGGGAAAACGAGTTGTTGAGAATCATCCAGCGCAGAATTATCGTGGTCGTCATGACGGGTTTGTAGTGGAACAGGACGACGATCGTAACGGCGTTGCCAACGATGCCGACGACGGCGACCGGAAACGAAATGCAGATTTCGCAGACGAATCTCACGACCCCCAACCAATATACCCACTGGGTCGACGACGGCGACGACGGCGACGGCTGATCGGACGCCTTTCTGCGAGACAAAGCGTCGCTCAGACCGTAGGATACATTGTCGATGTCCAGCTCCCAGGTAACGTTCAACAAGTCGCGTTGGAAGAATGTTGCATTTAGGCCTATATCCTCCATCATCATGAATTCTGCTACTTTCGGCTAAAGCAATTGGTTGTCGCTGCGTCTTTTAGCAATCTAAAAGTGAAACCCACTTACTAAATGCAAAAGTGCAAGACGAGTCGGAGCGTTGGTCGTATGAACGAATACTCTTTTGTCAACGTGGGTTGGCATCGTCCGAGGCAAAAAAAATTGTCTTCGCAGCCGAAAAAGTCTGGCGAGCAAAAGGATGTAATCGGCGCCGGCGTGCCTTGTTTATGTTTCCACATATTCGTACATTTGTCAACGATATAGGAAGGCTATTTCTTTTTCTATTCAGCTTGCAATTTTCCACCCCTAAATTTTTTAAATCCAAAAATGCCGCCCTTAGGAACGTGCCGCCTCTGCCCCTTCCTACGCCACTGTGAAATTTTGAAGATGTGATCAAAATTCTTCTAAGAGACGTATTTGTTCAAATATGACACGAAAAATGTTACGACCAAGATTCGAACATACGTATCATACGTATTGTAGCTTTAATAATAAAATACGTATAATACGCGTACGATAAAAGTACCTCGGTTTCAGAAAGTGTAGTAGTTCCAGTGGATTAAGCTCTTTCTGCGATGTTCTGAGAAATAAACGTACTTCGGTCATTAAATTCTACCACAAGAGAGTAATCAGTTATGGCGCATTCAAGGAGATCAGTCATTCACTCGCGCTAGCGTAGGCACTCGACTCTGCGCTTCACTTTGCATTTATATAATACCGAGAAATTCGAGGTGCCAGGCGAAAAAGTATCGAGGTGCCAGGCGAAAAAGTATCGGGTTCGATCGTAGCCGCTAGCAACAACAACGGACAACAGATGATCGAAATAGCAACGATCCCTTCCTCTTCAAAGTCGTCCGTCGCGTGTCACGTCGCGTGGCGTCACACACACACACACACGCACGCGCGCGCGCACACACACACACCCTGTAACCTGATTGCACAAGACAACAACGAACGATCTGTGTCCGCTGTCGTCTGAATAATTATCGTTGGCGCCGTCATCACTGGTTAACGGCCACGACACGTTGAGCGCCCCTTCACTCTTTCGCAATTCGATGGAATCGAGTTGAGTTTACTAACAGAGTTGGACACGACGAAACTGCATGACATCGCGTTGTCACCGTGAATAAAAGTTTCCCGGTGTTAGGTATTGCTGTGCGCATCGTTTAGGGTTTACGGAACAAATTCAAGGTTCCACGACCAGGGGCGTAGCCATGAATTTGATTGGGAAGGGGTATAATGTGATTTGGGGTGTGGGTATAAATCTTTAAAAACGTTGAAAATCCTAAAAACACATTTTTTAAGGTAGCCTGATTTTTGGATACCGATATATACCGCCCCCCGTCGCTACGCCCCTGTCCACGACCTTGGGTTGAATTTGTGAAAGTTCTTGTCTGTCACGTTTCACTTTCGAATGCATCAGCAGCATCACTACTACGTCTACAAGACACAATGAGTTTTTAATAATTGCCTTTCACTGCTATATTTAATATCTGTATATTTAATATCTGAAACTTGGAACATGTTTACTTCATGCACTTTTCTATTAGTAGGATGGAAACTATTGAACTCTGTAACTAAAAATGTCTTGAGCAGCATTTTGCATTTACAATTGTGGAAATGATGCAATCAATTTTCTGTTTCTAAGCGTTTCTTAATGGAATATACATTATCTGTTGAAGACGGGATTAGGCCCTATCATCAGCTCTAGAGACCTGTCTTACTAGCCGCCTATATAATAGTGCCAGGCACGCCCGAAGTGGGGGTGCAGGGGGTGCAGCTGCACCTCCTGGAAAAATTCCGGGGGTGCAACCCCCTGGAAAGAGGATGGTCTGCACCCCCTCTGCACCCCTGAATCTTGAAAAACAGGGGGGCAGAGGGGGCAGAGTGTACAGACGACCTTTTTTGCTTGTCAATCTATTTTGAAGGTAAATTCTAGCGTTGAAGACCTTTTTTGCTTGTCAAAAATTTTAAAGAGAAAATTTCACTTCGTTATTTTGGGCGGGCCGGAATAGTGCAGATAGCGGCTTGACGATAGCGTGTTCTTTCTTCTTACTAGGTTATGATGTAGGGACAAATGATTCGTTTTCTCTCCAATAGACACCCTTGATAACGACCACCGTGAAAATGGTTCTTAACTTAACTGGGGATCCCGGATATATCCGTCCATTTTGCATTGAGTTACAGTTAAGTACACAGTTAAGTGGTTAACTATTTTCAGAATATCCGACCAGTGGCGTAGCGAGGGGAGGGCAGACTGGCAGAGGGGGCGAAGCGCCCCAGGCGGCACTTGCTCTAGGGCGGCACTTTCGAGATTTCTTAGATTTTTTGCTTGTCAGACTTTTTGGGGAGAATTGAGGGCGGGACTTTTTCTCGCCCCGGGCGGCGCTTTGCCTCGCTACGCCACTGTATCCGACTTGCATCCAAGAGCGCTAAATTAACTTTTTCACGGTTTCACAATATCGTCGAATTTCAGAGAAGCCGTAATTTTAATACGATACGTGAAACGGAACGGAAGTCGATCCGCTACGAAGTCGAAGAAGCTGTAGCTGATGTTTCGCCGCCTCCATATGCAGTCAACTGTTTCGATAAAGTCTCGTTACGTTTTTTTTAGACCGACAAACGACCGAGGCATGGGCCTGTGGTCGACTAGAAGCGACGAAAAAACACCGGCTGATAAAGTCACGTTATTCCCAGAATCGTTTAAAATCACATAGGGCCTACTGACTATGAATGACAGCAGAAATCGCGGCGGATAATCTTAAAGCGTGATCTAAAGTGACCTAGGAGTAGTTTTGGAGTTGCCGGGGTGGTTGGGAGGGGGTTGAACCCTCCGGCTAACTTTTCAACCCTCCCAAAACTCGCATATTGGGTACATGCAGTATCTGTCATTCATTGAATTTCAGCCCTCAACCCCCACCAGCTCAAATTTCACAACTTCAACACTGCCTAGGAGGCATTACTGTCTGTACGAAAGCCACTAGTGGGTCTAACGGGGTTTGAACCTCGCTCCGACAGACTATCGCTCCAGCACGTAACCCACTCTGCCATCTTCTGCTCCCAATCGTCGCGTCATCAGTATGAAATTCATAGACAGAATCTTGTCTAAAGTAGTTCTTGGTTGAAAATCCAGAGGTACATCCTTGTCGGGACCTCCACGTGGAACCGCCGCTGCGCTTCAGTAAGAAATCGTAGTCAGGATTGTCCGTGATGGTTCGTGTGCGATGAAATACTTAAGAATCACAACCTAAGCATGCAGAACAAAGAAATCCCGCCCAAATGTGCGCTGATTAATACTTCTCACAACCCTCAACTGTGATTCTTAAGTATTTCATCGCACACATTGCTGGGCAGCTATTCGTCATTTTGTCCCGTTCGTCATCTTGCTCCATGTTCCCCTAAATATAATTTGCTTCAACTTTCAGCTGTCTTAGTCTTTACCGTAGATATACGCTATCTCATGGACTCAGTCATCGCCAATTGCGCGATTTCTTGATGGAAATCGAATCTGAGTTTTCATATCTACTTGCCATGATTTACTTACCATGACACACTTACCATGCTTCGGAGAGACGTCCATTGGTGTTGCTCGCAGAAAGTGAATAACTTTGGAAATTAGCATTTTCAGCAGATCTATTCATGCATCTTAATGATTTTAATATTCGAGTGAAACGGCACTCATATGCAGTAGGCCTAATTGTATACTCTAAGGTTAAAGCGTTCCGTCAGAAATTGACACTTTTTGAGAATCAGTAATCAAGAACATGCTTCAGTCGCTTTCACGTTGTGACAACTATTGCCAAGAAACTGTGACTCCCTTTCCATATCATTTCAGACTTGAGAAAACGGTTCCAAGAACGTTTCTCCGATCTGGATGCATGTCCGTCGAAAATTAGACTGAAAATCCTTGACTCTACTCAGGGATATTTTTACACATCCCTAACATCCTCTCAACACCCCCAATTTGAGGTCGACACCCCCAATTTTGTAATGTGACAATGGTATGCATACAAAATGCATACTAATTAACTCCGGACACCCCAATTTGAGGTCGACACCCTCCAATTCACAATCCTAGAAATATCCCTGACTCTGCTATTGAAGACTTGCCTTCTGCCGATTTGCAAATGGAAATTATTGATTTGCAATCCAGTGATATAACCTAACTTAACTTAGCATGATCAGTTTGTTCATTTAAAAAGTTTGTTCGTGAATTCATTTCTGCTTTTGGAACTACATATTTGCGTGAAAAGACACTTTCAAATATGATGTACGTTAAATCCTGCGAAATATTTAGATCTACAATCCCGTAGGCCTACTTATTAAAGGTACTACGCACAGTGGCGTGTAGAGAGTGGCCGACGCCCGGGGCCAAGTTGTCCAAAGCACGCCCACGAGCAAAAAAGGTCATCGGTTCAATTTTTACGCCCCTGCCCTGGTCTGCGCTCGGGGCCACCAGCCCCCAAATTTGGTGCGCCAAGCAAAAAAAGTCATCAGGTCAATTTTTACGTCCCCCTGGTCTGCGCCCGGGGCCACTGCCCAACCCTCTACACGCTACTGACTACGCACTTCAAAGCGAAGTTTTGCTTAGACCCTAATATCGTCAGAAATGCAACATACAGCAGTTAAAACTCATTTCAGTTGAAACTGATGATGAAGTGTCTAATTCAGTCTGAATAAGACTACGCCTGTATGCCCTGCATCATAATTCAGCAATAAATAGTCTGTTATTGTCAGTTTATAGGGCCTACCGTACATTTGCTGTGTAGCGTATTTTACTACGTTTAATTTCTTGTGCATGTGGCCCGCGAAGACGTCAGAAGTCAGCAATGTGGCCGGCGGCTGAAAAACTTTGGGGACCCCAGGCCTGAGGAGAGGGGGTGCCGCCGGAACATGGAGCTCACAGGGACCCTGGGCCCGGTGCTTAATGCCATAAAATGACTGACAAGGGAAAAGGTCTGGAATTCTGCTTTGAAAAAGACCGTCGAGCCATAAAAGGTCATCAACACTTTTTAACACTTGTACTTAGGCCTACTTCTATCCGACAAGCAAAAACAGGCACGTCGAAACGAATTTTCTGTAGGGGGTGCAGATTTACTGAGGATAAAAGTTGTGACAACGGGAAAAATCGTCTCTAAAACCCTTGACAAGCATAAAACGGTCGTCGCTAACTTTACTTTATCCTCCAAATATACTTGACAAGGCCTGCATCAGTGGCGTAGCCAAGGGGGGAGTTGGGGGGTTAAACCCCTCTTGGCTGCCGAAAAACAAAATATTATTAATGAGTTTCGAAGCATTTTTAATTTCTTGACCCGACTTTGGGGGTCAAAACACCCCCTTGGGTACAATGGCGTCGCTTGCCAATGGCTAGTATGGCTTTAGCCATGGGCGGCACACATGAAGGGGCGGCAAATTTTCGGAGCGACGCCCTTTTTTGGCTTGTCAGGGAAGTCGGTGAACTATAGAAGTTGCGGCAAATCAAGTGACGACATTTTTTTGCTTGTCAGGTCATTTTCAGTGAAGGCGGAAATTTTTTAGAAGAGGCGGCAAATTTTAGATATATATTGTTTTGAAAACACCATAGATCCGCCACTAATGTGAATGCATTTGGGGCGGCTGATTAGCGATGAGCCAGAGGCTGCAAAGGCGCACGCTACGCCGGTGCTTGGGTATAGAACAGTGGTTCTCAACCCGTGGTCCGCGGACCAAAAGTGGTCCGCGAGAGGGGATCTAGTGGTCCGCGGCAAATTCTGAAAAACGTTAATAAAAATTAGACATTTATATCTTTGGTTTGTCGGGGCATTGGTGAGGGACGAAGATCACACGCGATGACCATTCTTTTTGCGTGTCATGATTTTTCTCAATTTTCAGGTGGTCCGCGAGAAATTGTTGATCTTCAAAAGTGGTCCGCGAGGCAAAGAGGTCTGAGAACCACTGGTATAGAATGTATAATGTAACGGTGTTTAAGAGGCGATGACCTTCTTTGCTTGTCAGGCTTGTCAGAGAAAAATAGTGGTGATTATACCTTTTTGAATAACTTTTTTGCTTTCAAGATTTTTCAAAAGAATTTTCAAAAGTCAAAAGTTGGTGTTGGTCACAATCAAAAACCAAAATCCAAACCCCCTTCCGGAAATCCTGGCTACGCCACTGGCCTGCATAGCTTTATTCCAAAGGTGCAGCCAGAGGTGCAGCGCATTTTCTTTCCAGAGGGCGCAGCGCATCTTCTTTTCAGGGGGTGCATCTGCACCCCCTGGGCCATGCACCTCCACTTCCTACTAGCCTGCAAAATAGCAAAAAGTGAATATAGCCTATATACGCGAAAATCTCAATGCGGGAAAACGGGAAAAGTGCGGCGCAATAAGAGATTTTCTAAATATGCGATCGCAATTCTCACTAAATCGGTATGACTATCTATAGTCTACATGGTTCCCTGTCACTTCCTGGACCGTCACTTCCTGGACCGTCACTTCCTGGACCGTCACTTCCTGGACCGTCATTGTAAGGTAAAACAATGATGTAGGCCTACAAGGCGGACAGCTGCTGACCAATATATATATATAAGCATCTTGTCGAATAGCATTTTCCGAATACTTGCCCGCGTCTTAAGCCCATATTTGTCCCAATTATTCAAATTATTGTCAAATGGATACTATATTGAATATGGATGTTTACATTACCGTGACATGTTTACCTAGACGTGTTATAATGTTATTACAGACCATCGTTGTCACGTGTAGCTGTGTATATGCATGTAATGATTTATATATCATAGTGTATAGGTCTACATTTGTTTACATACACCTAAAAGATAGAACAATAGGAACGGGCCAGCATTCAACTAACGGTCCAGGAAGTGACGGTCCAGAAAGTGACGGTCCAGGAAGTGACGGTCCAGGAACTGACTGGACACCAGTCTACATAGCGCCTAATATAAGAAGCCACAACGTTACTACTTAAAAGTTCTTTTCTACGGATTTTACACAGTATAATATTAGCGCCATCAAAGACAAATCAAATCGTCTCCAGAAGCACTTCAGAGATCAAGTTTTTGGCTGTTAAACTTCTGACCGCCTGTTGTTATGACGATGCTGTAATGCTGTTTCTATCTTAGTTATGGATGATGATGGAGTTATTAGCGCTATATTCATTTTCGAATATTTCTCATCCCAGAATTCCGCGTCTGGTAAAGATGTCGGAGCGTAGTTTGTGATCCGTGGTTTGTGTAAGTGCAAGTTTAATAGTAAAATGTTAACAAAAATTTATTCAGTTGCTTTAAATGACCCGAAAAGTTGATATTTTCGGGCGATGTATCCTGATCCGCCTGTGGATTATTCGCGTTCGTGGATTTTATTGCTGTAGCGAGAATCGGTCAAATGCGCTGTTGTTTTTGTGCGAAACTTTTCGTTGATCGTTCGTCGCTTAGGTTTTGCGGAAAAGATTCGCTGAGCTGTACACTTTGGTGCGAAATCGAACAAACAGCAGGAGTTTGAAGAACTTGCCGTATTGCTTGTTGTATGGTTCATCTGAGTACTATGGCGGAAACCTTACTTAAAATTCTGTTCGTCTGAAATAGTGGTTCTCACACAGGGCAGACTCTGCTAAACCACTCTAAACCACTCTAACCACTCCTGTTGTCGTTATTATTATTATTATTATTATTATTATTATTATTATTATTAAAATCTCGCCACCCTCCACATAAGTACGTTTAGTAACTTCCACAACCCACAAGAGTGTTTGATGTTGAATTTGCATACCAAAAACCAACAGCATCCGCTGGCTTAAATTCAAAGTTCTTGCACATCAATTTCTGTAGAGATCAGGAACTTTATCTTCTTGACGACTTCTATAGCGCCGTACGCACGATGAAGGTCGAAGTCAAAGACACTTTGACATACTTTGGTATGCCGATAGCGAACGTTGGATAATAGAGACAGCGTAATGTCAGCCCTGATGGAAATGACGGAAATTGCCGCCCAAATGCCCACGGTAGCGAATCCCGTAGAAAGGAGCCTTCTGCTGTAAAACCGTTCGCATCTGGCACGTCAAAGGAACAAAAACACGGGATAAGATGTTGAAAATTCCGCAGATGTTGTAAGAACTGTCTGCAAGGCGAGCCACACGGAGAATTTCTGAGATGTGGACTCCCGTAAGTAGACCATCGGCGAGCTAGGTGAATCCGACTTTGGATGGAATTCCAGGTTACAATTAGAACGGATGTCGCAGCATTCCCGCACGGGTATCTAGACTGCAGTTCTGCCAAGCCACGTTGATAGAAAAATCGCAAAACAAGATGGCGGACCAGACAGGCAACAAATCAGCGACTAAAACCGTCCTAATCCACCCGAGAAAAGCTTAGAGGACCTCCCGAAAATGATGGGAAGGTCACTGCTCGCACATTTTGCGCTAAAACGAGCGCAAAATATCGTCAAACCGCCCAGAACGACACTTTTCCGATGGCATGCACAGGAGCATGCTTGGCCGCCAGAAACGGCTCCACTGGAAACTTTAAATTACACTCTTTGATTAGCCTTCCAGTTTCCGACAGTTCAGTCATGTTGATGTTCTAGACTGGCTGGATTTTTCAGTGCCTGTTTCGGCTATTATGGACTACTTTCATTTTCGTCGAGGCGCTAGTCTAGGACAAAACCCCTGTTTTAAATGAGCTTTATTAAACTTAGAATGTTGTAAAACCTAAAAGTTTGTTTCATATGGGACAGCATATCTGAATATCCGAATAAGTAAGTAAAAAAACAAAATTTCTATATCACTGCCCAAAGCTTTAGTGCAGTGCAGCAGCTTATTCATGAGTGCTCAATCTGTGTGAGATCCATAGTCTGTAATCTGTAGTCCATGATTGTCAGGGTTGTAGATCCAGGTAGGCACTCACAGGGAAGTATTTCTGGGGGATGATAACATGATTTGAAGAGGGTACAGCATATAGTAAGGTTTTTGCCATAAAATTTCCTGGAAAAAAGAATTTTTATTTGTTTACAGAAGGTTTGTGTAGTGATGGTCAACGGTGACTGATTTATTGACCTTTCGGATATCTGTTGGAAAATCATTCCAGAGATGAGGTGCAGCGTATGATATTAATCAGAGAATTTCATTAATTGGCTGTTGGCTGAATAAAAGTTAGGCTGGAAGAATCTGATATTCACTGCAGACATTTTCAACTTGTTTTAAAGTTGTTGCGACCCTTTATGGATGAATTTTCAGGCAGAATAGCAATTTTATGGATACCAACATTTTCAGCTTGAATAGTATCATACTTTAAAACATCTGTGACTGTTGACATGACGATTATGCCTTTCCCATGAAATTAAAAGTCTGCTGGTGCAATGGGAAGCACAACTGGGCTTAGTTCATAAGACCAGTCATTTAATCTGGTCCATACTTAACGGCTTACAGAATTTTTTTATCCTCAAGGTGTTTCAATCACAGGACAATCTACTCAAACTTGGATGATTCATTGCAAGATAATTTGCTACTTAAACATTTTATCCCACTGCATCTTTTCCTAAATATCAATCCATCCAGTGTATTTATTATCCCTTATACATTCTGTGACATGAGGGATGTAGGAAGATTAGCTCCAAAGGATGGTAGTATTTTAAACCTCTTGTCATGTATCAGTTTCAGTGAACATTATGATAGAGAGCTGTCCTTCTATGTTGAAGGGGTTGAAATGTCTTAACCCTTTTAAGATGGAATTGATTTTTCGAAAACTCCCCACAGACACGGAATTGTTTGATTTTTGGGGTTAAAACCTGTGTTGTGCTACGTTGTTATATTGGGCTATTTTTGTGTGACCTAGTTTCATTGAGTTGCTTAGTCATCGACTATTAGCCCGGCTTATCTTGGGATCCGCGATATATGACTGGAAACTTAAAATAATTAATTGGACATAAATAAGGGTTTACCTGAGTTATCCCAGGTTTCATCCTTAGTGCTTGGTTTCCGCTGCCTGGGATATCCCGGGTCTTACCGTAAAGGGGTTAAGGTGAATTGTCCACACGGGGGTTGAAACAACCTAGAGGTGACATTGTCTTCAGTATGAAATTCTTGCAAGACTTTAACTGGATAAGCTAACATCTGATTTTGGCATGTACATCAGACTGAATTGTATTGTGATTCTAAAAGCAAATGAATTGACCTACCTCATTATCTAGCATAGTGCTTCTCAAACTGCGGATCATGGCCCAAAAGTAGGCTGTGAAGCTCTGGCAAATGTGTCACTAAAGTTTTTTGGAAAACATTTATTTTTGTCATTTATTTCAATATTTATCAAAATTTAATTTCATTCTGTTCCAAATAGCCAAGCAAGAAAATTGGACTATGGGTGGGCTATAACTAGCTTCGTAATTGTGCACCTGTATTTTAACCGGAAACAGTGATTGTGAGGCTCAGTAATGTGATGTTGTTAAAACCTTCTTTTGTTAAGAAATTAACAACTGGTGTTTCAAGTTTAGAACTTAATGTGTAGATTTATAGAACAGTTCTCAAAGGAGGGCAGTCTTTCTTGTCTTTGGCTTAATGCTGCTACTGTTTATACTGAACTTTCTGACATTGCTTTGTCAATGTTGTTGCTATTTCAACAACATATCTATGTGAGGCTGGATTTTCAGCATTGACAGCAATGAAAACTAAGTACAGGAATAGGGTGTGCACAGAACATGACATGAGGCTGTGTCTGATTTGCTTCAAAATGTGCATTGTCTTATGAGTAACATTCAAGCTCATACGTCACATTGATTTTGTTAAGGTCAGTCACAACAGTTACATGCTCTAATACTCTTACATTGGAATAAACTCTAAACTTAATTATACAGTACTGTTTTAAGTGTGCAAATTTCTAGGCACCGTAAAATCAGCTTATTTTGACTCCAATTCATGAAGCAATATTTAGTATTCATTGCTTATTTATCATTTGGGTCCTCAGATGGCCAGGATATTTCCAAGTGGGTCTCAAGCCAAGAAAGTTTGAGAATCCCTGATCCAACATCCATAATATAATAAAATTTAAAAATTTGTTAAACTTATTGACCAATGTTACTAAAATTATGATAAATATAGAATTATAAATAATGTTAAAAATTTTCAATGCTGCCTTTAATCATCTATTTTAGTTTAAAAACTATTAACTATAATTACTGAGATACCTTTTATCGGGAACTTCATTTCCTTTTGGGTTCCATTTTCAGTTTTTTTTACTACAATTGCATTATAATTACAATTTTATGTCTAACACTTGCTGTCACTTTCTGTGATTATTTGAATTCACTTAATTCACTGTAAGTTAAGAATTATGAATACTGTCTGTATCATTCATGACCTGATATCTATTATAGTATTATAATTATAATTCAACATGTTTTGTCATTCTATAACAATGTCCTATGATGTATTGAGTTATGTTCTATAATGTAATGAGTTATGTTATATTATAATGTTATGCAATGATGCATTTTGATGTATAATGAAATGTAAGAGAGTTGAAATAAACATACAAAGACTGTTAATAAAATTGATTGTGTGCAAATGAATGGACATCTGTTTATAACCTGGTAAAGAGCTACTGTCTACCTATTGTATTGTATGGCATGGAAGCCACATGTCCAAACAAAAGTACTCTTAATGCTCTTGACAGATTGATTCAAGTAGTTGTGTGTAAAATTTTTAAAACAAGTGAGGCAGATAATGTTGATTATATCAGAGTTTTAACGGGTTTGGAAAGTATACATGTTGCTGTAAAAAAGCGACAAACACCCTTTGTCAATAAATATGCGAAGACGCCACTGTATTTTGCTGAGTGCATTGCTAGAATTTGTCTGAGGGCAGAGGCTGGCTGGATGGGCACTGGGCTGTATTGGCTAAAGTTTGTGCTTAGTTTATTAGTTTATTATTAGTTTGATTTTATTTGGTTTTTGTTCAGTTGATTTGTGTTATTCCTTGTTTGTGTACTATTTTTTTATGCTGTGCTTGTCACAAATAAAGATTATTATTATTTATAAGGAATTTTTGCTTTAAGTTGTGTGAATTAGCAATTGGATTTATGGATTATGTAGGAAGCAATAGGACCTGTGATTCCATAAGAGCTGACTAAAATGTATATAGGTATAAGTGCTTTTTCTTTTGATTCTTGAAAATATATATATGTATGTGTGTGTATATATATATATATATATATATATATATATATATATATATATATATATACATACACACACACAATGCTGTGAATTGTTAAGTCAGGAAAAGATGCAGGTGAGAGGCATGAAATTGTCATTCCAAAGTATTTTAGTGGATAAAAGGTCACAGATTGTTTATTTTAAAAATCTGAATACAAATATGCATTCCAGTGAAGTTTTTGAAACCATTGTCATCAAGGGTGTTATTCTAAGTGGTTGCTGATGTAGACAAGGTTGTAACCACTTTAAGAGACAAGCTGTATTCTTTTAAATACATACAGTATGTGTGCATGTGTGTGAGTGCATGCATGTGTGTGTGAGATGCAATATATAAGCTATGAATAATTCTTTGTTTTTGTTAACTAAATATAAAAGCAGAAATTAGCAGCTAGTTGCTCTGAGACTATTATATGCTTGGGTGGGGCCTATTCTTGATGGGGAAGAAATATTTGTTTTTGAGATCAATATCTAACAGACCTTCAGGCCATTCCACCACATGACATTTTGCACAGGCAGAGGGAAGCTTTTTTCACCCTTCCAGTTGGAAGCAAAATTTGAAAAATGATTGTGATTTTCCAGGTTACTGAATATAGAGATTCTGTTATTTGACAGTTAAACTATTGATGTAGGCATATTATGACATTATGACTTTCTACATTGGAGTGAAACTCTTCCAATTTTAAGCACTCTCTCTCACGCATACTTTCTCTATCTATCTATCTCTCTCTCTGTTTTTAGATGATGGCAGCCATATTCAAGTGAAAGAGGATTGTGATTAATCAGGTTGCTGAATAGAGGTTCATAATTGATAGATAAACAATTGGTATAAAGATAAAAAAATGTTAACATAAATTCCTATTATATGTGTGGGTAATTTACTTGTGTGAAAACACAGTAAATTGGGAGAATTATATACAGTAATGTTTTTTAATTGTCCTACTCAGTACCTTTTGACCCGCTTATAGGCTTCTATGAAGTATAGTGAATGCACATTCAGCCCATATGTAGTTGAGTTGATTTATTATTTAGAACATATATCAAAACTTGGATGAAGATAATGACTGGTGATTAATTGGCAACCATTTATCTGTCATTTGCATATCATATCACTTTTATATGCTTCCATCATTTGTCTGAATGATTGCTTCTGTGTTCATCTTGAGATTTGTTATAAATAATCTGATGATATTGGTGTTGTGTTTGTATGATTGCTTCTATATACTCACTGAATTATTTCTTTGATGTGTTTTGTAGCAGATGGTGTAGCTGAAGCTTCTATCAGTGTCTGGTTTGACCAAGGCGTCATTCAGATCTGATACAAAACAAGAATGCTTTCGAATGGCAACGAACTGGCCACTGGACCAAGACAGCAGCAACACCTGCCTCAGCAGTCACAGCAGCAATCGCAGCAGCAGTTGCAGCAGCAGCCAGCAATTAGCACAGGAACAGCACGATCTAAAGATGATGCAATGGTAGCATATCTCTTCCAGAGACCACAAGCTGAGACAGAACAATTTACAGGGAAAAGGTGGCCAATAGGGGATGATATGATAATGGAGCAGGTAAGAAAAAGTTAAAGTTAGTCCATTCGGTGCTGATTTCTGTGTACTAGCAAGCAAGCAGTGATGCAGGTGGCTTGAACCATTAATCTAGAGTAGTTTGCCCTGTCTTAAATCTCTTGACCTGATTTTACCTTTGCAACTTAATGCTGCTACCAATTTATCCACACCTAAGCGATGAACGACTTGATTAGCCACTGTCACCATGACTCGATCTTGGGACAGTCACCCATCCCAGTATGTGCCGTGCTCGATGTCACTTAACTTTGATGTTCTGATGTGAACTGGTTACATGACATCAAGTAGGCCGATCGCAACGCCATGTTGGCTAAAAAGAGCAGTAATACTATGGCAGCACTATAGAAGTTAATTGATTTCATGGTTTATTGTAATTTAAATATTTATTGTTGGATGTCAAATGGATCATTTAAGGGTTTTATTTTGCAGGTCTTTTGTCAAAATTTAGAAAATTAATGGTTTTATTTGTTTAGTTATCTGTAACAGGGTACTAGCTTTATTGAAAAGTTTTTTATATTCATTCCCTAGTACCGTATTTGCATGATTATTACCTGCAGGTAATACAAGAAATTACAAACCACAGCTTCTCCTTGCAGGGTATATTCGTATGCTGGCTATACTGGAAACTTGAAACCTGTCGGTGCCCTGTCAACACTCTCAGCGCCCTGTCGGTGCTTTCGGCACCCCATACATCATAGCATCACACACACCAAATACCTGAAGACTAGCATATGCAGGTTATATTCGTGTGTGGCTTATGCTAGGACGTTGGAACATAATTCGTAATTTTCCGCGGGTTATACACGGATGCAGGTATATATACATGTGCGGGTAATAATTGTGCAACTACGGTAGTTTTAGTTTGTCTCACACACACTTTATGAAGACAATCCAAATATTGTATTAGTGAGCAAATCTCTGCAGAATTTATCAATATGATTGATTATGATAAGATATTTTATGATTGTCAGAGTGATTTGTGCGTTGTTCTTGCATGAACTTGCTCTTAGATGGTGCTTTGTCCTTGTGTATGAGATTGTTGTCTTAGGTGATAAGAAAAGAAGCAGAGCAGTGGTCTATTGATACATTTTTAAAAAGCTGTACCAATAATTGCTTTGTTGACTCTTGTAGGCTCGAACAGTGAGTGATATAGAAAGAGAATTTCATAGCATGTCCTTCTCTGACAAGAATGAGGTGGTCATTGCATTCAATAAATTATTGAACTGTTTAGTTTTTACTATGATGTCTTGCATTTGCATCATTGCTGTTTAAATTTATATATTAACTGTGGCTATAAATTGGAACAGGCTACTTTTCTGCAAAATAGCTAGATTTTGAGTCCATTTTTGAAGCATCTGAAAATTTAGTATGACTCTTGCAAGATGGCATTTTCATGCATGTGCTGCAATGCATTGAGCAAGCATCATCATGAACTTAGAGTAAAGGAGCAAAATATAAGACAGGATACCAGACTGCACTGTAAAATGTGGCTCTATGCATCTAGGCAGTATACATTTTCGTACATAAGCATGGTGCATTGGTGCAGCATTTTACAGCATTGGATCCAAGCCAATATGTCTGGTTCCACTTTCAGTGACCTGAACTTGGATACAGATGAAGAACCGATCTGGTGCATTCATAATGTAGAGCTTATTGGAATTTAATTTTTTTAAAATTAAATGTAGCCAGCATTTTATTCAGTCTGAAAATTTGAACAGTTTTACTTTGTCATGTTGTGTTACATGCCATCATTGTTGGCAGTTTCATTTTAAGAACAGGTAATCGTATTAACAGGTAGTCTCATGAAAATATGTCTTTTGATGAATTTAGCTTAAGTTTTAAAAACTAAGATGTTTTTGGTCATCATGCCTTTAATGTTTCAATTCCTTTATTTTGCTGGACCTAAGGATACTACTTCAGCTTGAGATGGAGTTTAGGCATAATAATTAATTACATAATTAGTGACATTTAGTTTATTAAACTTTATTTTCTGCAAATGTTTACATTTATGAAGTTTTATTTCTAAATAAAAATTTGGCTTTACCTGTGTTTACCATAGGTTCCTAATGCAAAGAAACTATGGCAAGATAAGGAATCTGGTGTTGCAGATGTTGGAGAACATATGTTTTCACCTGGTGTAAATCCATGGACACCTCAGCAGGAGAACTGGCCAACAGGTCGATTAGGACAGCCTTATTCCAGAGGTGATGCTGCTTTAAAATGCATATACTTTGTTACAAAATGAGAATTGAATTAGTAAAGTGTATTCCTTCATGTTTTATTTATCATTGATAAGCCTTCAGTTTTGTGTTTTAGATGTAATCATCCATTGTAGAATTGTTGTCATGCTGAAGAGTTCAGACCAATGGCGATGCATCTGTTACTGATCTCTTATTATTTGGGAGTGAATGACGAATAGATACAGAGTCTAGAGATGTAGATACAGTGGAATTGGACCATTCTACTCAATGGAGTTATAAGTGACACAAATAAAGTCAAACTGTTATATATCAACTGCACATCCCTACCTCATTAGTCAGAGTGTGAGTACACTGGAATAAAAGTTAGATGTTCCATAGGATTCAGAGGTTTAGCATCTTAGAGTTAAAGACATAAGTAGGGGAAAATAGGCTTATGTTCAAGTTTCTGTAGTGTCTGTCATGATTGTGTGAGAGTAGCTGAACTGGCTGATTGTTTGAATTCTTTCTAAATTGGAAGCACAAATACATTTATTACATTTTTCTGTTTCTCTCTTTGTTGTGGGATGAACTCTATTATCTTTTTTGCCACCTATCCAAAGTAAACATGTCTTATTTATCATTATTATAATCTCATGCCATGGCATTTTTGGCTTATTTTTTTAACGAGATAGTAAAAGGATTTAGCAAGATTTTAATGTTTATTTCTTGAGCAGAGTTTGGACTTGGTGTTCATCATATGCGGTCTGGATTTCCTGGAAATAATGAACAGTTACTGTCACTGTCTCCAAGATCATCAGAGACGGGAGCTCTTGGTGTCAACATGGCAGAGTATGTCCTTGGTGGGACTCCAGTTATGCAGGACAGAGATCCTAGACTTCTAACGATGAAGGGACGATTTGTGAGTTCTGATTTTATTTGAATTATTAATGCATATGGACCATCATGGTCCATATGCTCAATGGCAGAGAAGTATAAATTCTGTGTCATTCTTTAGTAAATTTTGCAGCTCACTGCATAAAATTTGTTGATGTTCCTCTAAATTCAAAAGCTGCAGTTTCACATAGGCTAACTGACATTTTCATTTATATTAAAGACCATTTTTGACTTTTAGTTATTATTTTAATATATTGACTGCAATTTCTATTCCTTTTTTCAGTATATTGAATAGTAACTGATACATGGATCTTTAAAAATATTGCCAAGACCAATTCAGGTGTTTTGCTGCAAGTTAGACATACTGGTTGAGAAGAGGGAGTAAGCCGACATTCATTAAATAAATAGAATGAAGAAAATAGCTGGTCATTGCAAACTGGTTGGTTTTTCCCTGAATCATTATTAAAAGTAAAGAGGAGTTCTTATTTGGAAATATTAACTTTGCACATTCATTAAATAAATGATAAGATGCAGGCATTGTTGCAAGATGTATGGAATGGTGTTATCCAGACATGTCCAGTGAATTTTGCAACGTTCCTAAAACTCTGTTTTTTAGGTCCATTTTTTGAGTAGCGCGCAGTGATTTTTGAAATTTATAGGATAATACATTAGTCAAAGATGAAACTTATAACAAAAATTTATTTTAATTCTAATGTTTTTCCCTGAATCATTGTTTGCTATTCAAAAACCAGTAAAGCAGGCCTTTAGCTCTTATTTGGAAATATTAACTTTGCACTTTTGAGTTACAATATGCAACTTGTTGACAGCTTGGCAATGAGGCTGATAAGATGCGAGGTGAAGCTGCTCACATCTGGACGACATGCCCACAGTTTGAAGGTGAATAATAACAAAAACTTTGCCACTGCAAGGCTACAAATTGAGTACAAATTCTTAATGATGACATGCAGAATGGTGTTATCCAACCAGGAAGAACATCATTCCCTGAGGTGAATAACTCATGTTAGTCTTCTTCAACCCCTGATCGGCTAAAAATTACTATGCTCTTTGTAGAATATTTATGATGTTACGCTCATTATCATGTATCTGCATTTTGTGTGCATTAGCTTTCACATTATATGTATTTGTATGTGGAAATATTTGTATTTTTGTCTCGAACATGTAATTGTGAAATCGATTAATTTGATTTTTGCAAAATATGTCAGAAAACTGTTGCCTTTAGGGCATGCAGATGTACAATGAATTTTGTGATGTTTTGTCAATAAGAATTACTATAACGACTTTTTTAAGAAATTTCAAGTTTTATTAATTAGTTTATTTGAAAAGCAGTTGGACATCAGTCTTCAGTCTTCACTTGACAGCATATGCTCAAAAATCTTAAAAATCTCATGCACATTTTTGAGTTGCATAACTTATTGGATCATTTTGTGTGCATTAGCATTATATGTATTTGTATTGTATTTTTTGTAAATTGTCTCAGATGTACTTTTCCATTGGTGTTTATTTGAACAGTTGTGCTACACACATGCTCATGTACATGCACATGCATAACTTATTGGAAACATTCATTGTAGTTCCATTGGGCATTTTTCATTTTCATGATGTGAAACATTCATAGAGGGCATTCGTATACTCACAGAATACACATCCTTTGGCTTTGTGAATTTGCAGAGAAACAAGTGGTGGATGGTGTTGTATGCTTCACTGTTGGCTGTATATGTTTGTCAGTAATTTCAAGTTATTGCAAATGAACTTTTTAATGAATGGTAGTTAGAAATTTTTGGCTGTGTTATATTTGTAGTCGTTCTTTTAGTGGGATGCCAGTTCCCACTGCTGCAGCTGGAACTGGACCTATTACAGGTCAACAGGGACTTCCACTGGTGCCTTTTGGTGGCTTACCAAAATTAAACCCAGGACCTCTGTCAGCTGATGGCATGCTGCAGATAGTTCCTCAGCAGCAGCAGCCGCTGACTCAGCCACCAGTCATTGGAAGCGCTGGAATGACTTTTGACATGCCACCTTTTGAATCGATTCATCTTGACCCCTTTCATATGAATTACTCAAATCAGATCATGCAGTCAACTGAATCACCTAATTTTGGATTTGATTTTGCTCAACAGGTATTGGGCTTCTTGCATTCATCATTTTGCTATTACTACTGTCATTGCTGTAAAATGATGTAGCTAAATTTCTTGTGGATTGGCATCTTCTGAAACCTGATTGGGACCCTCTTTAGAAAATTAGAATGCTGCTGATTTTATGTGTAGGCATTTGGAACTTCCATTTTATTGAGCTGTTCTCCTACTCTCTTTGTAATAGGCATTAATTTTGTTTTATTGGTGTTTATTTTTAATCCAAAGTTTCCACTTTCTCTTATTAATGTTAATTCTGCAATTCTAGTATGTTACTCTTAGTCAGTGGTATAACACTGAACTGTGCAACAATGGTTCAGCCAGTCTTATTTGGAGGCCTTCTAATCTCTTCTAGGGTCTTGATTGATAAGCGATGGTCCTATACAATCCTTTTAAGATGATCTCTGTACAGTTTGGTACTGAATTCAGCCACACAATGTCTTGCACAGCCATACGCGTAATGCATTGATTTTTATGATTTTTGTGGTTAGGTATAAAAGCAGAAGTTACCTAGTTTCCCTGACTGTATTATACATGAGCATAGGGTCATTGATTGATGGGGAAGAAATATTACTTATTTAAACCATCTTCTTGTTGGCCTTCAAGCCAATTTTCCACAAGATATCTTTCACAGCCATATGAATGATCTACTAATAACTAATTGCATTTGCTGCTAAAAATTCAGTGAAGTGGGGGCTTTAGACTCGTGGGAGGTAGTGAGAGCCCTGGCTCTGAGCCATGTGGGCCAATTTGCTGTTATGCCACTGCTCATAGTATAACCGACAATTCACAAAATCAACTTCTGCATTGACAATGACCATCAATCACAATAGCACCTATGTAAACATCCAGGGATTATGTGTTCTGCAGATTCCAGCTTATTTTGTGATTTGGGATAATTTTTTGTTGTTCATGCATTCACATTTATTTATTGCAAGACCAGCATCATAAAGAAAAATAAGTTCAGTATACATATTGATGCAAGAAACTTAACTATCTTATACTAGAAAAGAATCTAAATTAAACTAATGTGCAAATTTTGAATGACTAAATAATATGTTTATAATTAAGCTAATTTAGCTATTAAGTAATTAGCCAATTACCGGTAGCTGATCAGTGTTGTTCATGATATAAATGAGTGAGGGATAACCTAAGACAGTGCTGTCCAACCTTTTTGACAACGCGAGCCACTTTAAAAATTTTCTTAGAGCCGCGGGCAACAGCAGAAAATTTAGTTTAATTTAATTACAACACCTATAAAAACAATACCAAAAATTATCTATCTTTAAATGGAAATTATTTATTACGAGTCAGCGTCTGTTTATGTGTCTTGTATAAGTTCAGTGGCAAAATAAATTCAAGCATGTTTCAGTGAGAAATTTGACTTTGGATAGTATTTGAAATGTTCCACAAATTACCGCTAGTTACGTGGCCATATATGATTTTTTTTTTACTTACATACTAGTTTACGTGATAACTGCTTACGAAGGAATTGTTATTAAAATTATTATGAAAAGTTGCCATTATGTTGATTTGTACTTAAAATGCAAAAAAATGGTCAGGCTGAGGTGGGCCATCTAAAATCGTCCCGTGGGCCGCGTGTTGGACAGCACTGACCTAAGAGATAAGAATCCTATAAGGTGGTTGTCCCAATTTGTAGTTAAAGTTATATTGCAGAAAAGACTTGAGATGAGTGACTATAGTGTATATGTAAGTGAGTGAAAGGTAAAAGTAATGTTGAAATTAATGTGCAAATTATATATTACTTATAGAAGTGTATGTAGAATCTGTTAAATTAGTTAGAGTTAGATTGGTTATTTAGTTAAGTTATTACACTTGGTTTATTATAAGGAATTTTTTTAGCATTACATTTAAATAAAGAAAGATGATTAAAATTCTTAACGTAGGAAGGTAGTTTATCCCAAATTGTTTTGTGTTATAAAATATTAGATATGTTATATATTTATGTTATTCTTTGCAGTTGGTGCAGCAACAGCAACGTCAGCAGCAACCTGTTGCTATGATGTCACAGCAACAATATGCTATGGCTGCCCAGCAACAGCAGCAGCAGCTCGGTAAGTCTTCATTATCCTAACATACGTGCCTCTATACTTTCATTTGTGTGTGCTCTGCTGTTTAGTTATTTTAATTTTTGTTATTTGTATAAGTGATGTGATGTCAGGTTCAAACCGATAACCATCTGGCTGCATCGTATAAACTATTTCCACTCTACTAAAATTTTGTCTCCTGAGAACCCACTTCTAGAGGCAGCTTGGCCTTTCTGCAATGTCATAGATTAAGAATACTTAACACATTGAGTGCTACGCTGTATTTTTGCAAATACGATGTTGCATAATGTAAAGACCTTTGGGTGTTGACATTATTTTATAATTGATTAGTGCCATTATAGATTTTAAATTATTAAGCAAGAGGAGGTATCTTTGGCAGCAAGCTCCACTTAATGGGTCTTTCTTTTGCAAAACACCCTGAATTCTTGCCCGTGGCTGCCATGCATTATTGCCCAGATCATTGCATCCCTTCATTTCCACCCCATCAATTCCACCTCAATCATTGCCGCCCCAATCAATTGTACCCACATTATTTGCACCTACTGTTACCATAATTGTGCCCCTTCATTGCCCCTTCAGTGCCCCTAAAGTTTTGTTTTCATATGACACTTCCATTTAGTCCCCAAGGGCCACAGTAAATACCCCAGAAATTTTACCCACCTTCAACCAATGCAGGTTTTTAGTGTCTGGAAATTGTCTAAAAAGGATTGCTGAAGACAGAACGAAGTGGAAACAACTCATGACCGTAACCTATAAAGATGACACATGATGATGATGATGATAAACTGTAAGGGCCAAAGTGTAGTAACTGTCAGGATATTAATTGTATTAAATGCCAGGGGATTAAGAGAATTAACCCAGGTCGTCATTGAAGCATGTATGATGACTTGCATTTAAACAAATAGGAATGAAATTGCAAACAAATAGTTAAACACGTAAAGCTAAATGTAGGACACATAAAGTTGTACACAAGAGCTTGATCTGCAGAGACATTATGGTGATGATCCTGATTTCCACTTTCAAGTGAAGCTCATACCAGCTCTTGCCATGAAGCCACTGGCTGACGTTGTTGATGGATTCAATGACCTGCAGCTAGATAACTCTATAGATGTTTTATCTGACTATTTGAGGAAACATTTATTGGCAGACAACAACGAGGATGTCGAGCTCAGCCACTATTCCCTATTACGAGTTGGAATGTTAATGCTCGTGTATCAGACAATATGACGCTCAAGACAAATGCGCTTTCTTGCATGGTGTTGCTCATAACATAGATCTTTATAGATATTTACATGGTAACATGTGTTGTCATGTATGGGCAGTAATGATAGAGCAAATTTAATAGTGGGCGGAAATTATGAGGCGGTTGGGCAGTATTGATTGGGGCAGAAATGAAGGGGCACAATTGATCCGGGCGGTATTGCAGGCAAACTCTTGCCCATAAAGTTCTTTCAGGTGTATTATTGATAACTCTGCCATGTTACCTGCTTCTTTCCAATATTCATTTCTCAGTAATAAGTTGATATTTAGTTGTTTAGGTGTGATTTGATAGGTAATTTTAAAGTCTTGGTAAATTTGATATTTTTAAATGATTCTGGATTTAATCTTTTTTGCTTTGTGGGTTTTATTAAATATTTCCATTAATTGTTATTCATGAGCTTCAACTACTGTATCGTCATTTCTATTAAGCAGTGTATCATTTTGATCAGGTCTCAAATCTTGTTTTTAATTCACCCGAGTATGTACGATTGGTCTTTTATATTAATATATAATGTTCCTAATTTGTTGAAACTGTTAATACCAAATGACATTGTTGTGTGTGAAGGTGTTCCTGCCTTTGCATCAGCTCCTTATATTATCAACCCTCCAGATCCCTATGGCATGCAGATTCCCGGTGAGACAGAATTTTATTATTTTTAGCTAGATCTGGTATTTAAGAAATTGCTAATTTATAATTTCTTTTGAGTATAAAATATGCAGACATTGCTACCTGAATTACCTTCATCTCCTTCTGAATTATTAATCATGTGATGTTGCTTAAGATCAAATACAAAAGAGACAGCATTACCATTATTTTGATCCGTTAAATCTTGTGTTATATAATTCTTTTAAAACCAAGCATAGTCCACACTGCAGTATAATTGTTTACTTACTTTGACAATTGTGTATATTTGTTATTTGAGTGAAACTGCTGTAGCCATTTGTATTTACAAGCATTGCTATCAGTTTTCAACTTTGTCTGGATATTTCTCTGGTAAATATGTTAATGTGATATTACAGGGCCTCCTGTTGTTCCCCAATACTATAGTACCCAACCTCCATGGGGCATCTATTTGGCCACACCAGTGCAGCAGCAGCCACAGCCTGGAGCACCTCCGTCACAACCTCCGGCACCACCCGTGGATAATTCTCTTCAGCAGCTTCTGCGAAGTCAGAACGCTGCTCGTCCATTGACGCCACAGTCCCAGCTACCTATGGCACAACCAGAGGCACTTGCCATGCCCTCGGGAGGACTTCAGTTGCATTCTCAAGGTCTGGTGTAGTCCAGTTCATCCTAATTGAAATGGTGCTGTAGGTGGAATGTGTTTATTATTGTTTATGTGTTATCCTGAAATTTAGTAAAGAAGTCAGATGAAGAATTTGAATATTTTGAGCCATTTTTGCCTAGATTTTGAATTTTGATTGCAGCAAATTGTTTGATAGTTATGATTATAAGATGCTTGAATAGCATATTAGGACAGATTACCATATTTGAAGCACCATCGATTGATACCCTTGGGTATTAGAAATGATGCTTTAGAAGTTCATAATTATTATTATTATTTATTATTTTTATTTTATAGCTTAAATCTTGAGTAGGAGTAAGGAACAATGCCTGATTAAAAATAGATAGAAAGGCATATTGGAAATTAGCTCTTTGAACTATGGACTCCATCTGTTTTGTTTTGATTCAATAATAATAGCAATTTCAATAGTGGCAGATATTTTGATTCCTAATAGTAGTGTGATATTACAGAAGGCTATTCCATAGCATGAGAACAGGTAGCTGTCATCTGTATAGAGAATATCACATCATGCAATGTTCTTCAGGTGGTGGTGCTGCTCCAGGTGGATTTCAGATTCTGACACCCGCCTTTTATGACCAGAGTGGTCAGTTTATTGTTGGTGGTGGACGTGGACTTGGCACTCCGATGCGTCTTGTTTCACCGGCTCCAGTTCTGGTTAATACAGCAACAGGGCAGCAAGGTTTGTGAGCGTGAATATACAAAATGCTGGCATTGATTATTTTCTGATTTACTGTTAGGTTAAATTTCCTTGAAATGGCTTGGTTGTATTCCTTTGGCGCTAGATACTTTATGGAGAGCTATCATTAGCATTTTCATTGTCTGTTTGTAATGGTGTAGGAGTCTGCAAGTTTTTAAATTTTTAAAATAAGTAATTTTTTTATTCCTCCATAATTGACTAGTAGTATAATACTATTAATAAGAATTAACAAATGTTCACAGAAACCAAATAAATATTAAGTACAGTAAGCATCTGAAATGATAATTCCCCTATCTGCTTAATATTTACATATCAAGTGTAGCTATGAAGGCATAAAAATAAAACTTTCTACTGATTAAAAAATGACTTGCCTATGTCCTCTATAAAGGTCAGGTCAGGTCAGTC
Organism: Metaphire vulgaris; assembly: GCA_018105865.1. Lineage (NCBI taxonomy): Eukaryota > Metazoa > Annelida > Clitellata > Crassiclitellata > Megascolecidae > Metaphire > Metaphire vulgaris. The sequence continues at coordinate 18,554,267 of CM030833.1, forward strand.
TTTGTCCTCTAGCTGTCTCCAGCTATTGACTTCTCCATGACATCTCTTCAAAGTTCTCTGTCCTTTGCTATTTCTTCCAAAGTCATTCAGTGTCTTCCATCAGTTTTTCCATTGAGATTCAGGCCTTCCATGTTTAGATCCTCTTCCAATCCGTCCACCCATCATCTTTTTGGTCTTCCTTTAGATCTTCTTCCCTCTGGTTTGTAATTGAAATATCGTTTTGGGTTTCTTATTTCTTCCATTCTGAGTATGTGTCCAGTCCATTTCATTCTTCTCTTTCTGATGACTTCCATGATGCTCGGTTGCAGTGTTCTCTCTCTAACTTCTTCATTTGTTATTTTTTATATCTCTAAAGGACAGTTAACTTAATTGTTGTGCAATGTTGAAGTATGATTTTGAATCCATTTTATGCATTCATTTGATTTTGTTGTTTTCAGGATATGCGCCTGCAAGTGGACTTTTTACTCCAGTCAGCAGTGGTTTATTTAATCCTGTAAACAGCACACCATTGAGCCTCACTCCTCAGCAGTCTGGATACAGTGGAGCCTTTATTGGAGGTTCATCCACGCCTTCAGTGTCATTCGGTTCAGGTAATCATTGCCATAATTAATTATTGGCTGTGATCATGCAAAACAGCCATCTTTCATGATATCTTGTATAAGAATGTATTTGCTCAGGTATTAGGAATAATTTAATATTAGATGTTTCTATTTGTTTTGAATTATTGATTTGTGAACCAGATTGTGAAAAATAACTTCAGAGTTTGTATGATTGGTTATTTTGTATGTATATCTGCTGCCTGGATTCTGTATTTTCTGGATCCATTATGGGTTTGTTTGGGAGTTGAATATGCCAATTTTTTGCAGAGGCCTTTGGTTCTGCCTTCACACTGCTGCTTCTTTAATCAATTGTGAAAAGAAAGGAATTCATTATTTATGATCAGTTAATCACTAATTTATGATAATGAAGTTCTGCTTTTCCAGCTGGGTCGGTATCACAAATTGGTAGTGACCTTTTCAGTGGAGTTGATTACAAACCTCGTCCATTCGGTCAGTATTATGGAACGGTAGCTGCAGCAGCTGGTATGTCACCAAACAATCCAGTTGGATACATGACTGCTCAATCACTCACTCCACCCCCAATATTAACAGCATCTTCATCTAATATTCCATTTGGAGGTAAAAGAACATTTATTGATAATTGCAGTTTGTTATTGTTTGTTATTTTTACTCATTTTTATAATTCCTTGATTCATATAGCATTGTTGATAAAGCAAATATGATGATTCTTCATTTACTGGGATTCTTAGATAATCATGATTAGGTTCTTTGTGCTAGTGATTGATATTGGCCATGTCTTGTTTAATTTTTTCACACTTTCATCTTTGATTTGGCTGTGTAGTATGCCTCTCTTCTCCACTGACCATTCCTGTTGGCCCACATATCAGCCAATAATTCCATGACCAATTGACCATTATGTTATTAATCACAGAGAACAAATAGATTATTTTGAATTGTACAAGCACATGGTTGTACACAATTATTAACAGATTTTAGCTGGACAGTCTGTATTATTAGCAGGTCTTGGTCTTTCTTCTGGAGGACGCTTGTATTCTTCTGCTCCTGGTGCTGAAAATAAATTTCGAAATAATACTGTTGCAGTCACGAATGGACTTTTGGTTCAGTCCCTGCTTAATCCACAGCCACCAGCATTTATGAAAGGGTAAACAGATTCTCTTTATGGTTTTAAGAGTATTTGCTTTTGTGTTTATTCCATTAGAAGGACAGAAGATCTATCATACATAGAATAGATGATAACTGTATATTTCATTTGTATGTGGAGTGATCATATAGGCATTTAAGTACACACAGGTGACTTTATTTCATGCTACTACTCTTAACCCTTTGACCTGGTGATCCGTTTAACCAATAGGTTATTACAGAGCAAAAGGATTGTCATTCTTATCACACTTTTTATCTCTTTATGTATCAAATTGTTCTAACATGAATACAAACGTAGCATGACTCTTGATTTTATGATTAATTTAAAATTGACTTGCTGTCCACTTTCCTGCTTCATCACATCCATACATTTTGATTGCCTATTAGTTTTTCTTCATTGTTTATGTAGATTTTGGAATGTTTTATTTGTAAAATAGTAGCTCTCTTGTGTTGTGCAAATTTTTAAATGTTGTTTTCTTGTTAGAATGCCAGCATCAAAGGAAGCGGTTGGTCGTAGCCAGCTGCTGGAGGATTTTCGTAACAACCAAATCCCAAATTTGCAGATAAAAGACTTGGTGGGGCATATCATAGAATTTTCTCAGGACCAGCATGGATCCAGGTTTCATGCCTGTTACTCTTATCTTACTGTTACATTTCTTTTGATTTCTTTAGCATTTCTTTATATTGACTGTCACTGACAGTGTCCAAATGTTTTTTGTTTGGCTGTAATGTTCTCTGTAAATTCTAGCAATTGAAATAGTTTGGCTAAATAGTATTATTTTGTAATTTATTAGACTTTTGAAATATAAGAGATAAGAATTGAATGTTTAAGGTTCATACAGCAAAAGTTGGAACGAGCTACTGCCGCAGAGAAGCAAATTGTTTTCAATGAAATCCTGGCATCTGCCTATGGTCTGATGACAGATGTATTTGGAAATTATGTCGTTCAGAAATTCTTTGAATTTGGAACACCAGAACAGAAGCAGATGCTGGCTCAAAGGATTCGAGGTCATGTTTTACAATTGGCACTTCAAATGTATGGCTGCCGTATAATACAGAAAGCATTGGAATCAGTTCCTTCTGAATTGCAGGTAAATTTTCACTTAGAAAAATTTAGTTCTATTTACATGTTAGCCTTTATTTTAATGATTTGTTGGTTATTCTTTAATATATCTTTTTAGAGTTTGAGGCTTATATGAATTACCTTGAAATGAAAAACTGTAAGGCTATTTGGACTGGAGTACTCTGATGCATTTCATCACCTGGTATATCCAGTACTGGCCATTTTCTCACAGCATAGAGTAGATAAAGTTGCTTTGAGATCAAGTCAACAGTTTAGATAATTGATTATAGCAACACTGTTTGAACAGGACAACCAAGCTTGCTCCTTCTCTTCTTTTGTCCCTTCTAAATGTCCAACTCATTAAAAGTCAGAATCACGCCAAGTGACTAGAGGCACTCTTAATATAAAAATGAGGCATAATTGTAATATTGCATTAGTTATGAAAATACCTGGGTTTTTATTAATGAGAAATGTCTTCTCTGTTGAGTAATATTAAGTGAAAGATTGTGTTTATTCACAGCTATTACACTGGTCTACATTTAAAAAAAAAATTTCTGCTGACCTAGGTATTTTTGCTGATTTTACCCAATTGAGAGGTGCTGATTCCAGATATGAAGTCAAAAAATTATGCAAAACGTAAATTTTTTCGCAAATGAGAATGCTTAATTAAAGGTGTTAAAGTCAAACATAAGGGAAAATGGAAATTCTGAAGAACTGATAGCAAACTGTCATCTAACCAAGAGAGCAATAAGAACAATTGCTAGTTGCTTAAATTTAAGTTTTGATGCAGGAATCTTCTCTTTTTGGTGCTCCGGGAGTCCGGTATATAGTTATCATCACAGTTGTCACTCTGTACACACCAGCAGTAGTCTGCCATCATGTTCGAGTTCCATCTGCCTTGATATCTACGTTCCCATGGTCTCTTGATGTCTTGATGGAAGCATTCTCCTTGTTCTTCACTCATAGCTCCAAGATTTGAAGTTCAGGTAGCTATGAAGGCAATGCAACTTGACACTCATTGTTTGCTCCAGTTTTCAAAAAGCAATCTTCGAATTTTGAACTGAAGGTCATAATTCTCAGCTCTGAAGTTGCCAAGAAAGTCAATAATCGCCATCTTGTCTACAACTATAACATCCCATTGATGCAATGTTGATGCAGTATGCAAACTCCTCCTCCCACATGGAAATATTTCAGAAGATCATTCTTTATGCCAAGATACATAAGCGTGGTTACCCAAGTCAACACTCAACAGGTTCTTTTCCTTCAGTCTTGAACCCAGTAACTATGCTGACGACTTCCCGCAGATCTAGATCTCATAAGGTCATTCAACTCAGCTTGGTTGAATGTTTGGTATTCCAGCGCCAACTTCTGACGCCACGAAATCTTCACCATCGGTGTCTGTTCACAGACAAAATTCATCGTCAGAAATAGGCACAGGAACTTTGTCACAGTGAGCAACCGGTCTCAGAGCAGAGGGGAGATTTGGGTACTGATGGAAGATTTTGTCTTTGTGGACATGCCCTTAATAGTTGCAAAAAAAGTAGCAGTCATCAACATAGTTTGAGGCTCTCGCCACACCATTGGAACTCCAAAGCTAAGACTTTTCTCTGACCTTCAGTCCATTGTCTGACCTTTAGTCACATTATGAACTGTCTGAGGCTTTCAACACATGTCCTGCAACTTTATTTGGTGCCCAAGGTTGTCCTGGTCACCCAATTTAACTGCAAATATGCATTATAAGCTTTATGCACAAATTCAGACATATCTCTCCTTTGTTTAGGTGTTGTAAAACAACCACAAATGTACCCAAACTTGTCGGGATAATTCCTGCACCGTCTTGTTCGAAAAGCTGGTTGACATATTCCACAGAAACCCATTTAAAAGAATTAATTTTTCTGTTGTAAGCCTTTTAAACGACTGAATGCTGCCGTCAGTTTCACGCTGCTTATATAGGCCTATATCCATAAAATGCTGACGTCTGCAGTTTAAAACTGCCTATTAAACTGTTGTATTATTAAATAGTTATGTCCACTGCATATTAAGCATATCTTTTTGCACATCCTTATCTTTTGCATATTCAATATAGCTAAAGAATTATAATACATAATGTTACGTTATTACTGTAAATAGTAAATCAGTAAACAGCGTTTTATGGAAAAAACTGGACGTGATAGGAGGAAATGGGTGTGATTTTTGGATTCAGCACACCAAAATACATAAAGATCACATGTTTTCTTCAAGTCAGCAAAATTGACGTAGACCAGTGTTATGTTTCTGTTTTCAGGTGGAAATTGTTAAGGAGTTGGATGGTCATGTACAGAAATGTGTTAAAGATCAGAATGGCAATCATGTTGTTCAGAAGTGCATTGAATGTGTTAATTCAGCGCAAGTACAGTTCATCATTGATGCTTTCAAAGGACAGGTTTGTTACCACTTTATGGTTAATGAATCAGTAGCCTATCTGGTCGAACCACTTCCATTTGCTTTTAGTATGAATCCAGTTTCTGCTTTAAAATAAATTCAGTGAATTTTTCTATTCTTATTTATCTGAATAATGATGAGGATTTGGCATAAAAATTAACATTTCCTGAATTCTCATACATGCGGTTTGTGTTTTAGAATTTCAATTACTGGTTAGATTTGATCTTTTGCAGATGATGCAAGCAGCATCATATGGCATTGATCTGTATTTGTTCAAGTTGACAAGTTGGTTGTCCTGTTCAAACAGTGTTGCTATAATCAATTATCTAAACTGTTGACTTGACAATGCTAGAGTTAAAGAAACATCCCATGGGAGTGCAGTGGATATGTTTGGATGCAGAGTATTGCTGAAGTGAATTCTAGGTATTTACCAAGTTTGAAATTGTGGCAGCTAATGAGGTCTTAGTTTGGCTTATAAGAAACATCACTTATGCAGATTTTGATCAGTTAGATTGAAGTCTGCTGATTGGTTTGACTCCAGTTGTGCCTCTTAATATATGGTTGACACATTGCATTCTTTGTCTAGCAGGAGTATTTAGTTAACATGCTGTGTGTTGCACTTGTTCAGGTTTTGAATTTATCAACACATCCATACGGTTGCCGCATCATCCAGCGTATTTTGGAGCACTGCACTCCAGAACAGACGGCTCCAATTCTTGAGGAACTTCATCAGCATACGGACCGTCTTCTGATTGACCAGTATGGTAACTATGTCATCCAGCATGTACTTGAGCATGGACGAGCGGAGGACAGAAGTCGCATATTGGCACAAGTGAAAAACAGAGTGTTAACATTGAGTCAGCATAAATTTGCAAGGTAATCCTTGTCTCCCAGGCTTTGCACTTTGCATAAGGTTGTGTCAGGTCAAATTGTTTTGATTTATTTGTTCATTAATGTATCTATTTTATTGTTTACTCTTTATTATGGGTATACCTATTTGAGTATTAATTCGACTTTTCATGTCAAGCTTTCTTATGACATTTAATATCATTCAGCATCATTCTTCTCCATGGGTGCAATGCCTGTTGGTGTCTATTGCAATTTCAGTTAGTCTCCTCCATTCATCACTGTCTTGTATGATTTGAATGTTTCATATATGTCCATGTTGTGCCATTCCTTATATATGACTATCCATTCTTTCTGTGGTCTTCTTCCTATATTTTTGCCTTCCATTACTTCAAGCATGATCCTTTTTAAAAGTCTTTGTCACTCATTCTGCAGATATGGCCAAATAATCAGAGTTTCCTTTCAATGATTGTTTAGATTATGTGTTTTTTATGTTCAATCTTTGTTTTACCTTTTTGTTGTTGACCTTGTCAAACCATCTATTTCCTAGGATGTTTCTGCAGCACTTCATTTCAATTTAATCAGGAAGCAGAGACATAATAGCTGCACATAAACTAGAGCTGGGCCAAATAAGGTTTTGGAACTATTCGGCAAATATGAATAGTCGGGCTTGCTATTCGACAAATTCCAAACGCAAATTTGAATAGTGTATATGATACCCCTCCCGCTGCAAGTCGCCATATTGAAGTCAGCAATAGTACTGTGCACTACCATTATAACTTATAAGAATTGTAAATAAGTTAGCGATGCCGGTTTAATGCGATTATGCGATCACATAAGTGATTGGAGTTTTAACAAAGTTTTAATGTGCCGCATTTTCTTCCTTTTTCTACATATGCGATTTCTGCATAAATATGCAGTAATTTTATCTGCATTTTTTGTTATTTTCATCACATATATAGGACTTTTTGCTTTTATTTTAATATTTAGGCCAGTGGTTCCCAAACTTTTTTGATCCACAACTCTCTTGCCAAGTCCAGATTTTCCCAAGGCTCCCCATGTCAAATTCTATAGGGTGGACTTTGCAAAATAGTGGCAGTCGAAATAGCTATCATCACATTTTTGATTTTTGCACTTCTTCACTCTCATTACTAATTGACGATGTGTCCTCTTCATATTCACTCATATCACTCTTTTTGCTGTTTAGTAAAAATCAAATTTTTAAAGTCCAGAGGAGAAAAATATTTTAAAAACTTCCAGGTTCATGCAGAATGGCAGGCAGAAGTAGCTAGTGCCACATAGGAGCTGGACTGGTCTCTCACAAATCTAGCACTACAAAAAATTTGGCTACAAATATTTAATATATATCGTACTATAATTAATCATTATAGAATATAGACATCAGCAAATTGAAATAAAATTATGATTGATTTGTAATAATTCACAGCTCTACTGGAAAGAAGCCACGCTCCCCAATGAGCTACGGCTCACACTTTGAGAACCTCTGATATAGGCATAGACATACAGGGGATCAGTACCTGTTTGGATTACATTTATTTGCTTTTTAGCCTTTATACAAAAAACACTGCAAATCCCGAAAATAAGAGAAGTGAAATAGAGTGAAAAAGGAAATTTAGGCGTATAAATGGGGATTTTCCACATTTCCTCCACATATTTAGGACCTCTGAGTCCTGCATATTTCGCGAAAAATCACCACATTAAACCAGTAGCCCTAATAAGTAATAAGTATAGCGAAAACCATAGAACAGAAACCATAGACTTTGATTATCACCAGATAGATTCTATTGTATCTGAAAGTGAAACCAGTTTTCCACTATTATTGCTCCAAGACTATTTGTGTGTGTGTGTGTGTGTGTGTGTGTGTGTGTGTGTGTGTGTGTGTGTGTCACTTACACTGTAAACATTTGGAAAATGGTTACCATGACAACATTGAGGGTAAAAGTGATGGAAAACTTGCTTCAACGTTTGCCATCTTAATCACACATTAGTGTCTATGGCAGAAACAGACAGAATTATTCTTTTAGTGCATGTGACATGAATAATAAATTTGTACAGCATTATTTGAAAGCAATTAGAAACAAGCATATTTGCCAGTACTCAGTACTTGAATTTACAAAGGTGAAGATTTGACTTTAAGCAAACATAACACACACACACACAGACCATATGCAAATTTTGAATGTCACATGACCACTATTCATATTCGTTTTAACCAGCACTATTAGAACAAATACAAATAATTATACTATCCATCACACTATTCAGCGCCGAAGCGAGTACAAAGAGATTATTTGGCCCTGCCGAAACATTAACACGTTTAATATGGTGCTTGCTTAATTTTTTATTTATTTATTTAACAGATTGTGATACTGGTTGTTAATGCAAATTTGTTAAATTGTTCTACAATTGGGTTCTGAATTCAAGCAGACTGATAATTATAATTTACTTAGGTAGGATAATTTTGAGTTAAATTAACAAGACTTTGCTATTAAATAATTAGTTTTTCTGTTGCTGACGGCAGAGAGCTGTCAGATAATGCTCCATTGTTTAATGAAATTCGACTTTACCATGCAGAATTTGAGCTATGTTTCTGTCAGACCAATGTGTAATCATATCATGAGCTTTCTTAAGATTGCCTAATTATCTTTGATTTGGTCGATGTTTTTGTGTTTCATATTTTGTGAACTGCTTTCATTATCCATTGTTAACAGCAATGTGATGGAGAAATGTGTGTCACATGCTTCTCGTACAGAACGTTTTGCTTTGATTGAAGAAGTCTGCAGCACAATTGATGGGTAATTCATTCTAAGTAGTGCTTAGATATTTATGTTACTTGATGTAATTATTGAGTCATACTTCCACTGATTGGATATGGAATGTCGTAAATATCTCTGATATTTGTCGGTAAGTATCACACTACTAGATTTGGAGTGGCATGGGTTTTGAAGTAAAAGAAAAGTTTGAGCAATAGGAATGTGTATACACTGGTCTTGTATAAATGATTCTTGTGTCATTATCCCAGAAAGAACTGATATTTTCCTTGTCTCATATGGAAACCTTAGTGTGCCTTAGTGTAGAAAAATTGGATTTTTAAAAGTCCAGAGGAAAAAATATTTTGAAAAACTAGGAATGTGCAGAATGGTCTTGTATAAATGATTCTTGTGCTGGACTGGTCTCCCAAAAAGAACTGATATTTTAACAAATATTTAATATATATATCGTACTATAATTAATCATTATAGATATAGTCTTACCTTGGAAAAATTGCTGCTGCCTGGGTCTTGTTTGGCTCCTTTCTCTGTTGATACCATATATACATTGCTGTAGCAATGATATTTGCCAACCGTCTAGTAATTCTTATTGTTAGCATAGGGAATGTTACTTGATGATTGAGGGTTACATGTAATTGTAAATAGGAATGTTACATGATGATTGAGGTTATTTGTAATTGTGTTTGCATACAGTACTTTTAATCAAAATGCCTGTATTCTGTTGTTTATATAAAAAGGTGATCAGCTATGAAATTTTGTAGAGTTCTTCTAACTGTTCGCATTATGCATGCAGATAGAGGCTGACATCATAGCTGAATGGTTGGACAAACTAAGACTGACCAGTTTTATTTAATTTAAAATTTAAAAGTTAATTTTATTCTGACAATTTGCTATTATCAAAAGTTTGTCTCAATGGAAAAGAAAATGAAAAGAGTTTAGGCTAAATGATGTTTCTTTGCTTTGACATCTGAGCCTTTAGTGATTAAAGCGGAGGACATTGACACTCAATAGCTGTCATTTGACAAAAGTTTGTGTCGAGTACCAGTTTTTCATTAACATTGACTTTTCATTCATTCATTTAATGCTAATTAGTTATGTTGTGCTAAGGTAAAAACCTTGCTGAACCTAGCATTTTGATTTTGCCAGTGCTGTTATTTAAAGCTGGCTTTGTTCTAATTTCAGCCAAAACTGTGCACTGCATGCTATGATGAAGGACCAGTATGCCAACTACGTGGTTCAGAGAATGATCGACATGGCCGATCCACCACAACGAAAACAACTAATAAGTAAGCTCCGTCCTCATGTTGCTGTACTGCGCAAGTATACTTATGGAAAACACATACTTGCTAAGCTGGAAAAACACTATGTGAAGAATAACTCCGATTTGCCTCCAATCGGTGTTTCGGCAAATGGAGTGCTCTGAAAAAGTGGCAGGAAACTGGATGACTGGCTTCCCATTATATTCTTTATTTGGTTGGGATGGTTTTGTGTCATATAAAAGTTGTACTCTGTTGTGTGGAGTAGTCATTTTATTTTAAAATTATTTTTGATTTCGGCTATCATTTGTGATCTTGCATTGATATCCAGAATATCTCAATTTTGTATGTTTGAATGTCCTTGAGAAATATTTCGGCTGTTGAAGAAAAATTAAGCTATACTGTAAATGCTTTGACATTTGTGAGGCTTCTGATGCTTTCGTTTGCTTGATTTTATTTGAAACCGTTTGAAACCGTTTTTGAATTTTCTATGAAAATTTGCTAAATTTCTATAAAGAAAGAAGTTAATATTTGCTATAAAAGTTGAATGGTTTTACATTGCTTTTATAACCTATCCATGGTTTTTGTTAATCTGTCTGATGTCAGACACTTCTAGTGAATGTGTATTGTGATTTTAGCTAGCAATTTAATTGTTCATTGCTTCTCTAGCTTTGATGATTAAAACCATGCATTTTCTGTGTAAGTTTGTGATTTGAATGGTCTTTAAAAAGATTATAATTTTTGTTCAGAAACTGATATTTTTGACATATTAATTGAAATTTTACCTTGCTATGGCTTTAGAGTATGTAGTGTTTGTTCTTACTAGCATTATTGTCACTGTTCTGTATAGTTATAATTATAATATCTTCATCTTTTAACTATTAACTATGCTGCTATGCTGTATACTTCTGTACAATATTCTTTTATTATGTGTTATTTACATGTATAATATGGTTATTAATGTATTGTGAAGGAATTATGCACTGGTATATATTAATGCATGCTTAAAGATAAAGATAAATACAAATAGGCTTAATTAGCCTATTATTTACCATTGAGCTTTTGTAGCATTGTGTTTAGTAATATAATATAGTAATCATGTAGTATACAGTTACATTAATGATGTGCATGAAATATAAATATACATATATATTATGTAAAATACAATTCAGCATTATGTATAGCATTTGTGTACATAGCTGTGGCAGCTGTGCATGGGTCTGTTATTTCCTAATTTTGTACAATACTGTATAAAATTTGCGATTATTGATAACTCTGTTGTTGGCTTAGAATGTGTTCGAAACACCAGCCTTGCCCAATCCAGTTTCTGGAGTTTTTCTTAAGTTTTCCTTTTTGATCTTTTATGTACATTTAGATATTTGGTGCTGTCGGCAGACTACAGAATCTACTAATATTCATTTATTGTAAGCTGTGTGGAATTTAGTTCATAGAGTTATGGCTTAAATCTGTATAATCACTTATTGTGTTTTGTAGAATGTTTTTGTTCAATGTCTCTGGACATTTTCTGTCTGGCAATTTGGTGTTATTTCACAATTTTCTTTGTTAGATATGATTTTTTATATTTGTTGAACTGTATAAAAAAATTGTGAGCTTGTGCCATACCCTGTGTGCATTTGTCAGGATAGTTTTAAGACAGTTTGTTACATTTCCTGTACAGTAATGGAAAGAAATAGACTCTTGCAACAGAAACAATGTCCATGTGACATATTGTTGAAAATTCATCCAACTGATTGATCTTGTAAAGATTTTATCTCTTTTTAAATATATTAGCTTTAAAGTTAGTTGGCATGTAATTTGATCACCATATGTATATTAATGCCTGTAAAATATCTTGTCTGTACATTTTTGTGCAATTGCTGTCATTCTGTACACTCATATTAAAAATTTAGGTTTTCAATTTTTCATTTGTAAGTTTGTATTGGTAATAATTACTGGAAGCTGTGTTGATTTTGTTTTACTGTCTGCGACTTATCCCACATGCAAATTTATTTTTGTAAGTTCCAGCAGATGGAATTACTAATATCGGAAGTTTTCTCCCTGAATTATTATAATTGACTTAGCTCATGCAGTTACTTAGAAATTTGCAGTCAGACTCTTAATCCCGATAATGATGTGAATGTTGTCGTGTTTGTACTTAAGTGTGGTTACAACAGTTTTGTCAGTTGATGAAGCAGCATGATTCACTCGATTTCAGCAAAAATAAGTCATGAGATAAAAGCATCTTTAAGACAAAGTATTTAATCTTACAATGGTCCTTTGAACTAAGCTCCAATATGCGTGGTTTGTGTAGATAGATGATATAGTTCAGATTAAGAAGGCAATTTGGAGAATTATTTTGTCCTGTTTAAACTGGTAGTTACTGTATTAACTTTTCTTTTCATACCCTTGACTGAATTAGCAGATAAGCATTTGTTGTCAAGGAACTGTATTTTACAAAAATGAATGTTCTGCCAGCAATGAATGTTTGGTATGGGGGATCATGTGGTGTCCATTTGCAACAATAATCCTTATGTTTAAGACAGCTTGTGGTTCCTATGATATGCACATAGCTATATAAACAGAAGCTTAAATCCAGTGTATGATTATCATTGACAAAGACATAATTAACAAAGAAAAATTCTGAGCATGAATCTAGGACCTTCTTGCAGTGGCATAGCGTGCACTCTTGCCGCTAATGGCTCTCGGCAAATCTGCCACCCCAAATTCACTTTTATCACACCTGACAAAAGGTCATCGCCGCTAAAGTTTTAATTGGCAAGCAGTTAATCAGTTAAATATGGATGAGTGGTGGCACTGGTCCATTGTGCAACCAAATCTCTGAACAAGAATGGTTAAAACAGTACAAATATATGTATTTAATCCTTTGCTTTGACTTTATGGTTGATTTTTGCTTAGCTTTGGGCAATCAGTCTTATTTGATGTTAATATTTTAAACTTAGGTTTTTTATTTATTTCACAACTTTTGAGATTTTGAATTGATAAAACATCTTGAAAATAGCTAAACATTGTTAAAAATATGAGCTGTATAAAAAACAAATTCATTATACAAAAATGGTTGTAGATGGTTATTTCTGATCTTTAAAAATTGAATTGTCATTTGCCTCATTGAAACTTCTTAGTTTCCTTGTGTACAGACAGATGGCAGGGTATTCATGTACAATTTGGCTCATATTTGTATTACGCAATGATTTGTAATAGCCTCTAGTAAACTGCTAAACTTAGTTGCCAATTATCTTTTTCATTAATGATTATTGTGCTTTTGAATCTTTATTATCTCACTCAGTTGCTTTCTACCTTTGCCGATGGTGCCTTTGACCATTAGTTTATTGGCTTGCTTTTTTCTAATGAATGACACAAGCATCGTTGTAATGAATCTGTAGTCTCCTAACATCATGGACATTGCCATTAATGGTTCCATTTCATAAATTTGAGTCGATTGTTGGTATAAATGAAAATTTGTTAGAACCACGATCGCTGTGTGCTCATGTTCTGTGTCTTTCGGCTGTAAGGATAAATCTTGTGTTGTCACCCACACGATGCATCACAATTCCCATTAGCATACTGTGCATGCTCTTTCTATTACACAAACCTGAAACTTAAAGGGTGCTCCAGATCTGCTTGTTTTGCTAGCGTGGTTCATAATGGTATTTCTGCTTGTAATATTGCTGGCCTGTTTAATGTCATCTGTACAAATAACTCTTTTAGCATGCTGTTGCCAATGCTATGGAATATATACGTTTCACTATAAAATTGGATATAAATTATTGAAACTACTGTCTATATTTATTATACTAAATTATCTTGCTATCATGGTTATATTTAGTGGGAGCATTTGTAATTTTAATAGTCTACATCATCTACATGTATTCTGTAGATGAAGTTATTTCTTATCTTTAAAACTGAATTGTCATTTCCATTCTATGTAAATCTCTATGTATTGCACACAATGTTGCTTACTGCTGCCTGTAGTGTTACACCAATTATAACTGGATGTTTGAGTGATCAAGTTTGTTGCTTCTGCAGACAGTGGCAAGCAAGGTGCTTCTGCCCTTAAAATTTCAGCTTGTACAATTTTGATGAAAAGGATTTCCCGTGCTTTTCATTTAGTCTACAATTGCGTTTATCTTTAATGGATTGGTAACCAAATACACGTGTATTTATTGGAAACTCACTGGAATTTCTTCTTGGGTATTCAGCAGCTGCATGTAAGAGAGTTGTGCCAATGGTTGGCATGGCATGTGTAAAAGGATTTTTAGTGGAATTAAAAACACTAATTTGATGTTTATAGGATAAGATTTGGACAAAACTGCTACAAGATTTTGTAAACAAACCATCATATCGGCCACAGAGTGCCTGTGAATAAGCTGGTTCAACATTCATTCAAATTGCACTAAACTACTCTAGTTGATTCACTCACTTATCTCTAATGAATGAATGCAGCTCCATTAGCAGATTTGTTGTGGTGATATAGCACCATACGAGTCCATTACATTGTCACCAGACAGAAGGTGGATGGACTCTACGATAAAAAGTAGCCACACCTGTTGCAAAGATGGTGGACAACAGGATTGTTGCAATTTGGGTGTTGGTGTGTTTATAAGCTGCATTTTCGGTTGGAAAGATGTGTCACAAGCAGGCCCTTTCAGAGGCTGAAGGAGGCCCGGGCCAGTTGGTTGGAATTTTGAGGCATCTCCTAGCCTTCCCAAAAATTAAAATGTTGACATGCAAAAAAGGTAATCACCAATTTTGAGGACTGCAGGGTACCTTTCTAGCTTTCCCAAAATCCCAAAATGACAAGCAAAAAAGGTCATCACCAAATTTTGAGGCCCCTCCTAGTAGTAGCTATCTAGCTTTTTAGCTCTCCCAAAATTCTAGACAAGGAAAAAAGGGAGGCCCCAAAAGATGGAAGCCTGGGCCAAATGGCCCTCTTGGCCCCCCTGCTGGATGGGCCTGGTCACAAGCATAGAAATTTTGGGTAAGGCCATGTATGCTGTTTTGGAAAGTTATAATTTTGCTAACAATTTTAATGTCGCATAACCATTTGAGTTGATGCAAAACCTAGCAGTCAATCTGGCAATGACCTAACGACCTGGAAGCCGATTGGTTGAACGGCAAAGATATCTGGCTAGATTATAGATTATCCACTAGAATGTGCAAACGCATTCACCCACTAATATCCGGGTGTGATTTTTGTCCCAATTATTTTGTCCCAATTATTTTCCGGATAACTGATATATTTCTTAAGTTTGAATGAAATAGTCAGTGTCTAGCACACTAAAACAGAACAAATTTTTTTCACGTTTTCAAAAATTACAAAACCAACCAACAATTTATTAAATTGAGTGTTCTTTATTAAGGAACTGCTGGGTCTGCAGTCACATATAATGATATGCTTCTCGCCGTTGTTTTCCTTAGTGTCGTTTTCACCTTGCATTTTCATTTTCAAATTTCACTCGTAAAAGCATCAAATTCAACTGTTATATTGTCCGGATAACTGCAATTAATAATTTCAAAACGGGGTATATCCCAGGAACATATCCTCTAATGTTGCCACAGCTTTAATCAGTTCTAACTGTTGGAAGTTTGAATGAAAAAAAAATAAAATAATAGTAAAATTCTGAAATTCTTTCACGCAACAGCTGGAATCTCTAGCGGCATACCCTTGTTCCTGAGAAAATCTCAATCTGATATATCAGTTAAAAGTTTGTCAAACTGGAAATTAAGAGTCCAACTCCACAGACAAAAATATGCAAATTTTAATTCTGCTTGATTAAGGTGTCCCATAATCAATATTGTTAATCATTAGTATAGCCTTGAGGGCCTCTATTCAGACCTAGACATTTTGTGAGATTTGTGCAAAACAGATAAGAAAATTTTATCAGAGAGTAGGGTGATTGCTGATAAGCTGTTATATAGTCTGAAATACACTCCAAATCACACGATAAAGTTATTTGAGATAATACCTTATCCTAAACATTAGGAATTTCATAGAACATCCTCATTATATATATATATATATATATATATATATATATATATATATATATATATATATAATAAACAAACAAAGAAATTTTTCAGCAACATTGCAACAAATTTATATCATATGTCCATTTAAAAGTTCTACATTTTCCAGCCAATTAAATGGCTCAGCCACGATATTATATTATCAAAATCAAGTCACACTACTGACAAATCTATTCTATTTTAAATGTCAAGTTCTGTAGTAAAATAGCATATAGGGAGTAGCTGCAGAGCCTGAAGTCAACATGTTTAGAAGTTGACACTGTGCCACCCGAGAGACTGACTCATCGTCACATTCCAGCCATGAAGGGCATTTGGTGCATACCTTATTTTTGTCTAGGTTTTCAATAGATTGCTTGGTCTCAAGTTTTTGGCAAGATGTTACTTCACAGGTAACAGATTTGTCATCTATGTGTGGTTTAATGTAACTGATATAATGACCTGATGATAATGAAATTCCACTGTGTGAAAGGACAGCATACAGTTTATACCTGACACAGAAAAAAATGAAACTTGTAACATATTAATGTACAACATAAAGCAGTTAATAATAATAATGACCACAACATAAAAACATTAAATTTATTATATACAAGACTCTTGGTTATTAAATTTTAATTAAATGAATGAAATAATTTTATTCTCTTTAGTTAAAATCCTGTTTTGAGCTCTAATTTTAATTGAGGTTTTATCCATTAGTTAATGTCTATTCTTGAACTTATTGCCCAACAAATTCCAGTGTCACTTGTAAAGTAATAAATCAGAACCTGCATAATAATGAGCAAGATAACTAACCTGTGCTGGAAGTCATTGTTGCTATCTCCCTACAGCCTTGCTCTAGACAAGGCAACTCAAGTGGAATCTGTACGCTGTCCATGGTCTTCATAAAGCCACCAAAAAACCTATAACCCAACACAATATATTGTTAAATGACTAGCTATTAGTTGCCTGCTATTGCTTTAAAACAGGTGATGTCTGTGCTAACACCAGGTATTGAATTCATGGCTTGAAAGACAGCCAACTATCAAATGGTAAAGTAACCCAAAAGTGATTTAATTTCTTCCAGTGGAGTGCCATTTGCCCCATGACAGTATGAGCACTGGTGCTCATACAGACATTCAACTCTAACACCAGACCAGAATGTCAAAGCAGGGAGGAATAATAACTATACAGAAAGTTTGATAGTTATCTAAAAGTTCAATTGGCAGAACTTATAAAATGATGCCAAATAGGTGATATGATTCTATCTCACCCACTAAAAGCAGCAAATCTCTTAAGTTGAAATGTGAGGATTGCTGGACAACTAGTGTAATGAATCCAGCGCTCAGCCTCTGTGTGCTGGACGCAGTCTTCACACCAAAATTTGTTTTCCATTTGAAGCCGCTCCATTTCGTCTATGACACTCAAGATCCACAAATAGTCTGCAATGAAATGATGCAATAAAGCAGTTTCTTGCATCAACTCAGGTAACAAATTCCAATTAAATGCATAAGGAGTTGATCACATATCTTCAATAAGTAAGAGGTAAAATCTCGCAAAGCGCTTCCAAATATGCAGTCAAGCTAATTCCTATGCGCTCAATCTCAAAATGAATCGTGGGTCATTCATGCCGGGTCATTTAATCAATAGAGGTGCACCGATATACCAGTCAATTAATCAGTATCGGCGTTCAACAATCAGCATCGGCCAATAATCGGCCGATCAATGCACAACCATTCACGATACTATTGTTAATTATAGCGGAAAATAGAAATTATTACAAAAGCAGACAAAAGAAACAAGTAAAACCTAAAGTTAAATGTTGAAAATTGCATAGCCCTCGGCACATTAACTTCACTGCAACCAGTGTCTGGCACAGTGTGAGGAGAGGTCACCTGCCCGTTACTGTGGCTGCTGTCTGGCATTATTCAATCACCTGAGGCTCAAGGATCAAATTACTGCTATGGTGCTTACTGAGATGGCAGTTAGGCAGTCTGTCTTGTAAACTGCAGAGATTGTAACCATTAGAGGGTACCTTACACATTCTGCCCCTTTTCACTGCAATGTGGCTAGCCCAGCAGCAAGAAATGTGCTCTGTCACCAGTGACAAAGTCACAGCAGCCAAAAATATTTGACAGTAAAAATTATTTAGAACCACATCACCCATTTTGCAAAATAGGTAAAACAGTCGTGGACAAAAGAACTTTAAAAATCAATAATTGGTCGGCCAGTATTTGGCCAGAGGCATAATCGGTGCACCTCTAATCTTCAACACAGAAACAAATTATCAATTGCAGCATAATGAATATTTGCAAGCAGAAATGAAGGACAAAAAGTGAAACATCCAAACTAAACTAAACATTTCTAAGCCTAAATCAACTGGCATTCTTCACATATATAATGAAATACTAGTCTAATAACATATGAGGCAAATTGAAAGTCACCAGTAAGGTTCCAACTGATTTCAATAGAATGACCCATTATGCTCAAACTGTCATACGGTATAATGCCTTTCAGACTCTGCTCAAGAGTAACCTGTCATTATTATACTTCAGTCAAACTATAGGAGGCGCATGACTCAAGTAAATATCATCAATGCTCTCACAGCCTGACTTTCAGCCAAATGTTACGAATTTCAAAACAAATGAAGAAACACTGATGGATCTAATGGAAGTGAATAGGGGAACTATTTGGATTGCCTCGATAACTGTTCATCGTCGGTTCAACAAATGATCGCAGATAATTCACGAACCATCATAAAAAGAGATCAAAATTTCTATAATTAAAATTTTAAATAAAATCATGATTTACTACCATGATCCTTAGCTGTATTTTCCTCTCCTTCACTGCTATCGTCAAGTTGCAGTTTGGACTCAGCAGCACCTTTTACAGGCAGTCGTATGTCCATAAAGTTCTCAAAACAACACGTTACCTTTTCACATTCAAGACACTTCATCTGTTGTTTCATTCTTCCTTGATACATTGTCTCTATAAAATTCGACACAAAGTTGGTTCTAAAAACAAGCTGATCAAGAGATCGAGGCTTCAAGACAGCACCAAAATAACCAGTGATGGTCAATTTTGAATTTGTAAAGTTTGGGGAGATGGTTGAAACTGTCGGTGATGTCTTCTGTGTGCACTGCACTGGACAGCCATGAGATGTCAATAGACCATTGTGCTTTGGTACAGAGCAACTATCAACATTTTCAACAATGTCTGCATTAATGTCATTCTCAAGTTTCAACTTTGACCTTTTTCTAGATGGCTTTCCAGTGTGACCATTTTGGTGTTTACTTGAAGTTCTTGAACGATGTACACCAGTCACAGTCTTCTTTTCATCTCTTTCTTCATTTTTAGAATCTACACACAAACAACTGTTACCATCTGTAGAATTTGGTAACTGGCTGTTCTTATAACTTGGACTTTTTGCTTTGATTTTTTTGGGAAGTTTATGAAAGTCTGAACTGCTATTCTTTCCATTCAATGCCCTCTTACTGCACAATTCTAAAAATTTCTCTCTCCACTGGTTGACCTGTAGAATAGCATCCTGAATAAAGCCAAGAAGGCTTTGAAGAAGTTCGTGAGCATCTTGCTGTATTCCTTCTTCATACAATGAATTCAAGCTTCTGCAAGAACAAAACCAGTCTCAAAAGTATTAGTATCTTATGCACTTGGCAATATCATTATAGCTGAGTATATACTAAATGTATTCAAAAGATAAGAAAAACATAAAAAATCTTATTTGATCTCATAAAAGATCTTTTCTTTCTCCTGATCTCATAAAAGATGTTGCAAATGTTATAGCAAAACAATTTATGCTACTGAGTGATATTACCACAGAATTGAGCTCTCAAAATAAAACATTCTTTTTCAAAAATCATTTGGACAAAGCGCTTACAATTGTAAATTTTAATATAAATTGGCAAAATAAATTATATAAAATGAACAATAAACAAATTATATAAATGAACAATACTGTATTGTATTGAGGAGCTCTGAAGCACCAATAGGTGGAGTAAATTTACACCAATCATCCTCAAGGAGTGTCCCCATCTTTTTCATCCTTTGCAATAACTAAAAGAATCAATTAAATATGGTACAGCCTAGCAAACAAACAAATTTTTTTAAAATAATTACATCACAAATCAGTGGAGGTTCTCTTAAACCTCACACTTGGTCTCACAAGAAGGCAGAGAAAGAACTCTTTTGCATCAAACAGATGGCATAATGTAATATAAATAAATCACACAGGACATCAACGAGAACATTTGGACACGTGCAAAACGTAGCATACCTGTTTGACTTTTCACAGTATAAGAATGCTGGAGTGCCTATAGACTTTACCTCTCATACCCTCAATAAAATTTCAACTCAGCCCAGTGGGGATTTCCAGTCAACAGATTCCTACCAATGAATGCCCCTTCTTAAAACATTGATTTGCATTGCATATCTTAAAAATCATTTCGACTAAACAAAAATCACAATAAACTCAACAATACAGTGCATTCATGCAAATTGTCAAATCAAGACCATCAAAATCCTACATTGAGCCTTTGAGCCTGTGACATTTCACTCAAACAAATAAAGCACTGTTAAATACAGTTGAAGATATAAAAAGTGATAGATTATTACTCTTTGAAACATTATTATCAAGACAACTAATAAATAGATAATTTATTTCCTTAAGTCGTAAATTACAAATTTGGACAAAGCTATCAACATTCAAACTGTTTATAAAAAACATATTTTCTTGCAACTAAAGATATACAAACACATTTAGGGTCATGCCAATTTTGATTCCATTGTAAATTAGATATATCAAAAGGTTATCACTATGCAAGAAACAAATTTTAATAAACTAACCTCATTCAGATTTCTGATAAGCTTCCAGGAGCGAGAAGATTGGTTGGCAATATCAAACTACAAATTATCATGACATAGATTCAATACATTCAATAACATGAAATCAGTGAACACAAATCATAATTATAAATAAAAAGATTCCAAGCATTGGCAACTATGGGTCAAAGATTATTCAGCATTGATGTCTGTCAAAAGTACAGTGACTGGACAGAAATTGCAATTTCAACCATGATATTACCACAAAAACCTATTGAGATGAACTCTAAGAACTCTTATGTCATGTCAGTCACAGCAGAATTCTACTGAATGCCCAACTAAAGATATATAAGTATTTTGATTTGCATTGCATATAAGAAATCATTTTGACTAAACCCATCACAATAAACTAAGATGCACCCAATCATTAGTAAATTGTGCAAATCAAGACCATTTGATGATTTCACTCAAACAAATGTTTAAATAAAAAGGTGGATAAGACACCCATATATATAAGACAACTGCCAAAAGAGTCAAATACTGAGTCTCTATTCAGTTACCTGTTTATTAAAATCCTATCTCACAACTGAAGATGTGGCTTTAGGTCATGCTTTTGAGAGCAAAAGATAGGAGAGAGGAAAGAAAGAAGGGATTCAGGATAAGCTAGGAGAGAGAGATTGCCTTGAATTGAAACTAGGGGTTTTGTCAACTGTCATAATGTTAAAATAGACATACATCAATAATTTTAACATCTAACACTAAATCTTTATTCAGTAATCTGACCAATTACAATCATCGATTAACCACAAAAGTTTCCATGTCGCTGCTGGCTGAGAGAGACAGACAGAGGGAGAGCCATAAACAGAGAAAGAGAGATCACTTTGAATTGGAAGGGCTTCCTCCACTGTCATCGACAATCATACAATGTCTACACATAAGTTGCTTAACTATTGTGGAAGATATTCAGAATTCTGATTAATCACAAACCTCATTCACTTAAATGTCACTGCCGACAGAGAGTGAGAGAGAGAGACAGAGAGATATTGACAGACAGAGAGATTGCCTTGAATTGGAAGGATTTCCCACCACCATCATATTTCTACTTGTATCTACAGTGGAACCTATTTTTAATCACATTTATTTGTTGATGATGACTTAGATGCCAGTTCTTTGTGTTCCAAAAAATTTAGATAAGACGCCCTTTGTGTTATAAGACAAGACCAAGGGGCTAATTGTGTAAAAAATCATATAACCCGTGTCTTATATGCACGAAAGTACGGTAAATGACCAACAGGCCTTTTCCTTTCACAGCCAAGATTCTGTTATAAATTTATCCAGAGTCCGCTATATCCAGAGTTGCTGTATGCCCAGGACACAACTACAGGACACCATTTACTCAAGCCACACCCCTGCAGACAAATTTATGGTATAGATAATTATATTGTACGCGCAGTAATTCCACTTTAGATGACTGTTTGAAGTATATATTGCCTGCAAATGGTTATACATGCAATGGTACTGTATTTCACAAAGCAACTGCACTGGATGTCACCGGCATGCCACACGCCTTGTAGGTAGAACCTGCATGTCCATTATAACCAAACAAAATCACAGCTAAATGCAGCTCTGGGGACCACATTGTCCAGTATATGCAAAATTCCATTAAATGCGAGTCTGCTATATACCCTATGCTTTTCTGCATGTTCGCAAAGATGCACGGCCGGGACCAGTAGGCCTCGTCTGCAATAGACAAAATTCTGTTATATGTGAGTCCATTATCATGAGATTATACTGTGGCTAGATTCTGCAGAAGGTAATATATTGTAACATTTGTATAGCACTGTTATATTTCAACTCAGAGGTGCTTCTTGCACTTGCAATGGAGCCGCCTGATAAATAGTGAGACTTTAGCTTTCGCATTGAACAGAGTGAGGGAGTAAGAAGTGAGACCCAAATGAACAGGGTTCATACATTCCAGACAGAGGGTCCAGTCACTGTGAAATAGTAGAGTTCATAGCTCATCTGGTATATTTTCTTCCACACCATGTTCATTTACTTAACAACCATTTTACATTATCCATAACTGATACAATTTCACAAATTCTAACTTGCAACGCTATTCAAATTCATCATCACCATCATAGTTGCTTTCTGCCAGCTCATTAGCGGCAATAGCTAGACAGTAGACACAAAATTTTTTGTTTGTCTCATTCCATCTATTATTATTGTCTGATATCTTTGCTATTCAAATTATCAGACCTAATAAAAATAATAAAATTAATATAATAAATTTTTAAAAATAATTATAGCTGCAATAACAACTATAATAATATAAACATGTCATAGTAAATAACACTAAACATGCCAGGAACTTTAAAACATGAGTCTCACACCTGTGAATCAAAATTTGCAGCTGCAGTCAAGTCATTTTCTGTTAAGTTAATTTCACTGTTTAGTATTGCAACATTTTCAACAAAGATAGGAGTGTAGTAGAGCACTTGAATAACACTGTTCAAGAAACATGTATTACCTGTCGAAACCAAAACAAACGTATAACATATTGCACATTACTTTTAGTTGCAACAAATCTTAAAATTTTCAGAACAATTTGACCATAAGAGTGCTCAATACCTATTGCTAGCAAGTAACATGGGCGTAAAACACGAGGGGGACAGTCCCCCCCCCAATAATCAGTGAGAGAGAGACAGAGTATCAATTATCCCCCAATGTTTTGTGCCTTATGGTAAAACCTGGTAAAATCATTCATTTTGGATGACCTTTTTTGCTTGTCAAGACTTTTTGGGGATGAAAAGGTCTGACCTGATTTTATGAACAATTTTATCCCCCAATGTTGACGCCAGCCACTGTAATTTACGCCATATATAATATATATATTGCCAATACCAAACTGTAGGAAAAAAAATGTAAATATCAATGCCAATACTAAAATGAATTGAATTGTATTATTTAAATCATTAAGAGCAAAAGCAAAAAGCACTACTTGATACTTTTGTCTGCAAATTCAAATAATTAACTTCATTTCAAGTAAAAAGTATCCCCAATTTAGGAAAAATAATGTAAATTGGATTTTTTATTGCTGCCATAATACTGATACTTTTAAAATAAATAACTTTTTCAGTTTTTCCATTATTATATTTATTAGGTAAACTTTAAATTAAATTACTTTCAGTTTTGCTTACAACACGTCATGCTGTCCTAGCCTCCGTAGTTTTAACACGAGAGCAATAAACAAGAAAATTAACAATCAATGCTGTGAAGTGCATTTATATCAACCAGTTCAAGGTTATAATCGCTCTCCTGTTCTGGCATTGACAGGGAAATGTCCTAGAAAGAAAAGACCAAGGGGGACTAGTCGGGAGGGGGAAATTTCCGGGGGGAATTCCCAGGGGAAAATCAATACAATAGGTGATACTAAAAAAGTATTGTTGAATTTGTTGAAAAATACAGCATCGGGAATACCGTACTAACAACACTGGTATTCTTTGCCCTTATGGTAGCTATATAATCAAAGAAATTGCATATTCACACAAACCATGGTTGATAAGAGAAGGAGCAACAGAGGGAATCCTCTTAGGATTCACATCTTCATTTGTATCATTCCCATTTGCAGCAATACTAAAAGTTGAAAATGACTAAAAATACATTTTAAAACTAAAACTTGCATTCAAAAACAAAAGATCACAAGCTGACATCAACATTTCAGAATACCAGTAAAATGTATGGCCTAAAATAAAATGTTCTTCAATTGCATTTTGTCAATGCTCTTGGAAGAAAATTGTGTACCTTTCAGTTGCAGCAGACTCTTGTTTGACTTTGAGAAGCAAAGCCGCAACACTGACTTCTGCTTTATCATCACTACGCTTTAAAGAAAGACGTCCAAATTTTCTACTTTTTGTGACTGAAGGTTTTGTTTCAGTAGTTTCGATATCTAGATCCAACTAAAAAGAAAGTACAGCACTGCATATACAATGTATTCTGCTCATTTCCATGAACATCAAATTGTTTATCATTTTAAGTCATAAATATTTACAATAAAACATGTCACTGTTTACTTTTTAACATTAAATATAAATATTAATATCCAAAAAATACATAACTTAAACACCTTCTTAAACAATTAAAAATAAAAATAATTTGCATCAGAAGAACATGTTTCAAGTCACAAGATAGAAAATTAAAGTTTTTAATGTACACGAATGCCATTTAGGAAGATCTTTTAAGGTACTTGCATATTTCTCAGCCAATACATCATTTGATATAATTTCTTTCAATATTTCTTTCTTGCTAGTAACAGAAATTTGATGGCTATGATCAGCAATGCATGGTTTTGAAGATTTTCCTTTTGATGTTTTTCCCAACTTCGTATCTGTCAGTTTCATTTGCTCTTCCAAGCAGCTAAGAATATCAGCAGACTTATCATTCAGTTTTGACTTCATTTGCTGTCTGGAACTGACACGTCTTCCAACTACAGCTATGTCGTCTGACTGTTTGTTCGTTTCATCTAAATCTGCACCATCAGCTGTCATATTTGGTGCCAACATTCCAGTATGTTTGGAGTCTAGCTTTTTATTTCGAGCATGCTTTCGTTTTCCATCAGTGACATCTGTCATGGCTAATTAATTAAGTTCTGGTAATTTCCTTAGCTAAAATACATAAATAACACAACACCACAGGGGGATGAGCAAATTTCACAAGACAACAAATAGCAAGCCGTAAAAATGCAGTGATAGTAAAGGTCAACCATACCTCAAAAGCAATAATAGCAATTACAAAAATCTTTTCTGTAACATCTTCATTAATGATGGGCACAAAAAAGTGAGATGGGATGGCAAAAGAGCTAAATGAATGTGATGTAATGTAATGCAACAAGGCATTTATATGATGCCTCTTCTGAAATGGCACTCAGAAAGGTAATCCTCCAAAAAGCGGTCGTAAATTAAGCCAATAGTAAAAACCAGTTATGTGAAGCATCTACGTATTATTAAACACCTACTGAAGCTGAAAACACAAACAGGAGGTTATAATGCATTTTACATTGTAGGGCATAGAATGGGCATAATACCTACAGATAACAGCAGCTCTTTGTATGGATTCTATCCTAACTTGCAAGGGCACAATGCCTTTTATTTTCACATACACGCTCAATACTTCTCTGGCTAGTTTTATTGTTCAATCAGTTCCCATCACTACAGGAACTACTTTCCAAGTGCCGCTGACAAATGGGTTTACACAACGCCCCTTTATTGTTGTTTATTGTTATTAACGTATGTTATTCAAAAATCTTCGGCGCTTGGATTTGTATACTTGGAAGATTTTAAAGTGTATCCTCTCTTTAATTCTAAAGTCTTTACAGCAATGGCGGTTCGGTTTCAGAATTTGGCAAGTGGGGGGCGTTGCGGTGGCAACTGCTAAGCATAGGGGCCAACTATTTGTTGCTAGGTATGTAGTAGTAAGCATAGGGGTCCCAACTGGGGGCCACTGGGAGGACGCTGGCATTCAATAAGGGGACACGGGCTTCCGGGCTCACGTGTGGTGCCGACACTGCTTAACAGGCGGATGATTCTCTCATATTGACTTGATCCTCTGCAGCTGAATTTTGGGTAGGGGTAAAGACGAGCGGCGTAAGGTATCACTACGCGTATCAGTTTGGGTTAGGGTTAGGGTTTCGGTAGGGTTTAGGGTTAGTGTTTAGGGTTAGGGTTAGAGTTAAAGTTAATCCTAACCAAAACCCTGACCATAACCCTGACCCTAAACCTAACCCTTTCAACGGAATATCTATCAGTGTTTACGGACTACTTTCAGTTACGCCGCTCGTCTTTACCCCTACCGAATTTTGAGTAGCATCGATTGATTTTTGTTAAATAATTAATTTCAAATTAGTTAGCATTAAAACTTTAAAAAAATTTTACTTCTCTCGACTGCTTAAACAAAAAGAAAAAAAACAAACGAATACTTCGGCCGATAAAGCGATTGAAATCTTTTTCTTAAATCTAAACGCCCGCCATCGCATTATCACATACATAGAAATCTATACGTGTTTGATTTCTATGATCGCATGCGAGAGTCGGGCTTTCAAACAGGCAGTACGGCTCATAAGCCACTTTAAATCACTCTATGTTTTTTAATAAAATAAATAATACGCTCATAATTATCAAATAGCATGATGATGAGTTGATGACGACGACGGCAACGATGATGATGATGATGACAACGACGACGACGACGATGATGATGATGATGATGATGATGATGATGATGATAATAATAATAATAATAATAATAATCATAATCATCATCATCATCATCATCATCATCATCATTTCCTCTTTCCTTCAGTAGTTGAAGATAAGGTGACGTCATGAATCAGGCATTTCCAGGTAGTTCTTTCTTTTGATGCTTTTGTTGCTGTTGTTATATCCATTCCAGTCCATTCTTCTATATCGTTCACCCATCTTCTGTTCGGCCGACCTCTCTTTCTTTTTCCTGGCATGATACCTTGTTGAATTGTTTGTTGTAGATTATCTTTGGTGTGTCTTTGCATGTGACCAAAATAAGACAATTTGCTTCTTTGGCAGATGCGAAAGAACTTTCGTTTGGTATTGGCTCTTTTCATGACTTCTTCGTTTGTTTGTTTTTCTGTCCATGATATTCTTTGCATTGTTCTGAGAGAAAGCATTTCGAAGGCATCTAGTCTTTGTCTTATTTTCTTTTTGATGGTCCAGCTTTCACATCCATAAGTTGCTACACTCCATGCCATACATTCCATTAATCTTCCTTTGTTTTTCATGCTGATGTTGTTGCTTTTCCAGACAGTTTGATGATAATAATAATAATAATAATAATAATAATAATAATAATAATAATAATAATAATAATAATAATAATAATAATAATAATAATGCCTAGGTGTAGAGTGATTCAATATGGTCTGCTATGCCAACCTATGTGCACTATGGCTGTATGTGGGAACCACTAACATCAGTTCTAATCAGGGCTGGAAAATGTGGCTTTAAAACCTCTGAAAGTCAAAATTTAGGCTTTTTAAGGTTTTTGTTCTATAAACAAATAGAAAATTAGAAAATTTCATATTTGCTCTGTATTGGCCAAAGTGTGGTGATTACTCTGTTGTGGGGTCATTCATGCCGGGTCATTTAATCAAAAGGGCAAGTGGGTGGGACGTTGCAGCTATGAGGAGGAAATGATTTTTTGAAGAGAAATGATTTTAGTTTAGAATGAAAAGCTTGAGGAGATGTTGCAAGAAGGGGAGAAAATTGTGACTCAGAGTTTCTTATTTGGCTTTGATGTAGACAGCAGAGGGATATTGGAATTGAGTTCCAAAGCTCTGGTGCAGCGTATGAAAAAGCACTAGTCTTTGAAAAATGAAATGTAAAGACTAATAAAAAAGTAAGGAGAGAAACTTCTCCATTTAATATCTCTTTGCTAATGTTGATATTTAAAAAAATGCATATTCAATTACCAATACATATGTCTTTGTAACTATTCATTAGATGTTGTTTTGTGATGGTATTTTTTATTTACTACTAAACTGCTCAAATTGAATAAAACTGAATTGAAACAATAATGTGTCACGAACTGGAAAAAATGAAAGGTTATGTTTCTAGAATTTACTTTAAAACCAATGCCTCATCATTTGCACTATCAAATTTAAAAGAGACTTGTTGAAATTGGGCATAAACACCTTCAAATGGACAACACGTGTTTATCTTAATGTGAAGCCTCCATGAATTGCAGGAATCTCTACTAATAATTACAATTACCAGTACACGTCCAGGAATGCTTTTTTGTCACAGACAAGAATTTAACTTATTGAACCCCAAACCAAATACTGCAAAGACGAACTATTTGCAAGTAGTCACAAGCATAAAGGAAACAGTGTTTTGTACTGCAATTTTATTGCAAATGATTGTATCTTCTTTCATTAAAAATCCACATTTTAAAAACAATATCAAGTGTCACTGCAGCAATTCTACACAATATACTGATGCAAAAAGATGTGATGTCAAATAATTCTGCATTAATGAATAACAAGCTTTCAGAAACTGGGATATGCATGACAAATTTCAAATTTACAAATTAATGCTTGAAAAAGTTTAAACATTTACAACATTAATAGCAGTCCCAACATATCAAGTGTTCTGAATAATGCACTTATAAAAACATTAACTAAAAAGTCTTTCCAGCTAATTGCATTTCAAAAAAGCAGTTTATGTACATATACAGTAAAGATTTTATGGCAAGCAAACTTTGTTCAAGGCACTAGTAACTATGCTTTAAACTTAGAACTTGCAGTGGTATATTTAACAAGGAGGCAATCATGACTAGAAAGTCTGTCCTGCAGATGACAACAAGATCTTCATGAAAACAAATATCAAGCCAGGCTTGTCTAGATATCATATTCACACAAAGGGAAAAATAGTAGTAGATGTAATAATTTCATGGTGTAATAAAAT
Source organism: Metaphire vulgaris (assembly GCA_018105865.1). Classification (NCBI taxonomy): domain Eukaryota; kingdom Metazoa; phylum Annelida; class Clitellata; order Crassiclitellata; family Megascolecidae; genus Metaphire; species Metaphire vulgaris. The sequence continues at coordinate 18,583,721 of CM030833.1, forward strand.
GTCATTGCAATTCAAGAGTGAATGGGACTTACATGTATCTGTCTTATGTAAGGTTGAATAAAAATGTCTAACAACAGCAATGCAAAATCGGATCAGATACCCTGTAACTAACCAGCACAGTGAATGTATTTCATGCACTAAACTATTTGCAGTTAAAATTACCAACACATATATGATTAGAAATTGTGAATTTAAATGACATGAAATGTAAATCAGCTGAAAATGTGGAATAATTTCAGCAAATAGACACTTTTGAGTACAAACATGCTTTTATGACAAAATAATGTTTATAATGCAGCATTTGCATCTATATGCTCCTGTCCAACATTAAACAATATTTTGATTAGAAAAAATATCAAATCATTGCACGAGACTGTCTGAAGAATCTTGTCAGAAATATTTTCAGAAAGAAAATAAATGTCCAGTTTGATGGACAGCTCTTCAGATGCCAAGACTCAGATGTGACGTTTTAAGTGTAAGGACAAATGATCACTTCGCGAAAATGCTCTTTCACAGTAGATACACTGAAAAGGTCTGTCTCCAGTGTGCTTTCGATAGTGTCTTGTAAGTTCATCTGATCGAGCAAATTTCCAACCACATCCTTTCCAAGAGCACTGGTATGGTTTCTCTCCTGTGTGCGTTCTCATATGGGCTTTTAGATGAGAACTTTTGCTGTATGTCTTGCTGCAGCCTGGGTTTGGACAGGTGTGTGACACTTGTCGCCTTCTACCTCGGGCCCGACGGTGCACTCCAACCTGTGATTGTTTCTTTTTTGCTGGTATTGAAGAAGCTTCAGACTGAAATGCAATTGATGCATTGCCGTCAAAAGCAACATTTTGCATTACCATTGAGCTGTGGCAGTCAGGTCGCAGGCTAGGTGACTTTTGCTGGAGTTGTGATAAGAGAGGCAGGTTTTGAGGTGCTACTGCTCTTGAAGGAATCTGCATTGTTAGTGACTTGCACACCGAAGCTTGCTGTTGCTCAAGTAATAGTGCTGAATCCTGCTGTCCCTGAAATTCTGTAGACAATGACTGAACAGGGCTTGGATGACCACTGTTGTATGGTAATGAATCCTGATGATTTACCATACATGGCGATATTGTAGGAGACACTGGTGGTGACATTCTCTGATATTGATTGTAGTATTGTACGGGTGGTCCATTAGGGTAAGGAGGAGGATTATCACCAATGCATACATTATTTTGACTGAGGGGTTGACGAGTACTCATAGAAGTGTTCTGACAACAGTAAAACTGACACGATAAAGTGTCGGAACATCTTCTTCCGGTTAGGCTGTTAATGTTCTGGCACGAGTTACCTTTCATTGCTCTCATCCAGCTAGAATCATTTTCTTTTATAGAGGAATATGCTGGCAGCCCAGTTAAGTCTGAATACTGTGGATTCATGACATTTATATTGACATATTGACTGGCTGGGTAAGGAAAATACGAAGAATGACTACTAAAGCCCATTTCTTGTGAATGAGCATTATAAGAACCACAAACATTTTCAGTGACATGACAAAACATCGAAGGCGGAGTGCCTCTTTCGGCTTTAATGGTCTGTGATGAGACTGAGTCGTACATTGTGCAATCTTGTTCGTCATGCAAAGGCCAGGATGGCTCTATTTCACTGAGGTAATCTGAAAGACAAGTCTGAGGCACTTGGTTTACAGCAGTAGTCTGCCATTGTTTATAGGTAAATCCAGAAGGACCATTAAATATTGGACCTGCACCTGATGAAGTTCTTTCCAAATCATGACTTTGGACACTACTTACATCATTCAGATTGTCCTGCCTTATAAGGCAATCAATGTCCTGGAGAACCTGTTCAACATAAAAATAATATATTCAAAGAATGTATTGGCCTGTCAACACAGCCTATTATATATTTGAGTTGATAATTAATTTATTAAAGACATTCTGCCTTTTTGATGTCTCTGGGAGCTCATTCCTATTAGTTATTATTTCTGATGACCACCATATTATTCAATAAATAAACAGTGGTTACACCCAGGAATACATGTTCTTGGTGATATTTTTTCCCACCCTCTGCATGGTCTACAGTTTAAGAACCACTGCATTGTGGATTGTGGAACCTGCTAACAATTGGGTGTGTTGTGGGTTTCTCATATAGGCTACCGTAGCCATGTTTGGCTTTCACTTATGCCTCAGAACCACGGGTTGCAAGCCTTAAATGTCTAAAACGTGCACAGAATAAAGCTTAAATTAAGTAAAGTAAAATCTCGTAAACTTATACAGCGCCCCAGAAAGCAGTACAGCAGTAGCTGCTTATTCTTATGCAATTAATCTTTCTTGAAATAGCTATAGACAAGGTGGTTTGTCGGCCGGGCAAAGGTCAGTGTATCTATGAGACGGCGGGTCAGGTTGTTATTGCAACATTTCACATTAAGTTAGGTGATTTTTAATAAGCCTACTGCATGCTGTTCTAGAATCACTAAATAGACTGATCAGTTCAAATCAGGGGTCACATAAAAATGCTTTGGCGAAACTTAAGATTTCCTACTTTCCAAGTAGTGTAGTAAATTAATAATGAAATCGGTCAGTTCGCTAGATGTCACCGCAAAATTAGTTAAAGGAACAGCCAGTGCCATCTACTGAACGACAAGTTGATCGCCACCAACTGCGGTAATTATTGTCAGTCTACAACTCTACATATGGACCTAAGTCACAATTAGTCAACGTGAAACGAGTAAAGTTACCTGCATACACTTAATGTAAGTTTTTAAAATCATGTAGACTCTTTTAATCATGTTGACTCATTAAAACTACCGCCTCCCTCTATAGACGAAATCAACTATTATGCAATTGGTCTAAGGATAAGCCGTACCGATTGCAGTTCCGAAATGTCCAGGTCGTTTCCATCAAACAGGTTGCTGAAGTCCATCGACGGGAAGTCCGAGGGAAACTGCTCCGGTGTCTTCCCAGGGAAACCAGTCACATCGTTAAAAAACTTCAGGTCGGACATTGTTGACTTTAAACGTAAGCAGCGCGAAGTAACAAATCAAACTTTGCAAATGCTATCTGGTCTGTTGTTGCCGACTTTTCATTAGCGTTCAGCACTTTTCGAGCATCATCTCTGTTGACTTTTACCAACAACTGATCACTACGTTGTGTTTGACCGTTAATAACTCTGGCAGGTGACGTCATCGACGAGCGCTGTGATTGGTTCGCGTGCTGCGTCTATTTTTATCGCTTATATAAGCCGGAGCGTCGCGGCATTTTGTTCAGAGTTCTCTGAGGACTTCGAATGCGAAGGTTTAACTCGTAGCTTTGGCCGTCTAGCGCTGACGAGCTACAGCGATACTCATCGCCTGATAATTGCGTCGTTTTATTAGCTACATTTCCTATGATTTGCAGGCCCTGTATCGACTCTGATGCATGCGGCCTGGACAGAGCATTTTCAATTGCCTACTTGTCACCCTCACTTAATAACTGTCTCGAAGAGAGATGGAAATTTGTCATTTACTAATGATAACTATAATTTAATGATTAGGCCTATGTGCTTAGAAAACACGCTATATATGAAGCAGTGTTTATTCTAGGCCTTCTTTGGGGGGAATTCCCCTAAGTTTTAAAATCCCCCAATTTCTATATGTTGCATTGGGAGATGGAAATTTTCCCCCCAAAAAGTGTGACGAGTGGGTTTTTTTGAGAGGGGGAATATAAGGATGATCGTTTTATTGCTTGTGAGAGCGTTAAAGAAGTATATGAAATTTAAATAAATAAGATGACTTTTTTGCTTGTCAGCACATCCGGAGAGGAAAAATAAAAAAATATCAGGGCGACCTTTTTTGCTTGTCAAGGTTTTTGGTGAGACAAACCTTCTCCCCCCAAACATTTCAAACTCCCCCCAGTGTCAAGGTGGCTAGAATAAACTCTGTATATGAATTCTGAAAATCGTGATTACTAATATAATTGCATCATTCTCTTATGATGATTTAGAAATGCAACAGTAGGCCTAATCCGTCGCTGCGTCGCATGTGTGCGGCACATGCCAGTTCAGTTTGAACGCATTCGAGTTAAGCAGCGGGAACAATAAGTATTTTAATACGGCGTTGCTCAAAAAGTTGAACAGCAAATATATTAGATATTAGAAGACTCGAACACAGAGCTCGAATTGCTGGGGGGTTGGGGGGTTCAGCCCCCCTTTAAAATGGCAGACCCTCCCTAGAGAAATGCAAAAATGACAAAAGTGTAAATTCTTAAAACACCACGATTTTTCTCACAATTCGAGCACTGCTCCCAGCCAGAGAAATGCAAATGAATATGTATAATTAACAAAAAATGAATAATAACACTAAAGAATGGTTAAAATGTCAGTTCAAGAGGGGCACGAGCACAAGGGGGCCTGGGACAGCCGACAAGCAAAAAAAGGTCGACAACACTTCTAAACGGCTGACGAGCAAAAAAAGGTCGTCATTTTTATTTATTACTTCTCAGGGCCCGTCGGCCATTCTGCTCGAACATAATGCAGCCACGTGGAGACGTACCGTTCTTTGTACACCCATTTCCTAATTCTGTAGGCTTTGTCTATAGGGGCCTATAGGCCTATTTGATGAAGAGCTGCATGCACTCTGGCCTCGTGACTACGCTAATGATCTCATTAATCGATTTAAACAGCAGCGTCATTTCACATTTTCTTGGGGGTGAGCAGTGGCGTCATTTCACACTTTTCTTGGAGGGGCGAGAATTTTTTTGCAATTTTTCATTTTTTTGAAAATTTTTGCAATTTTTCGACCTGTCGAGTTTGCAAAAAAGTTGACTACCTTTTTTGCTTGTCAGTCCTTTTTTACGATTAGTTACTTCAAGCACTCCGCTTTAGGGGCTGCTGACCTTTTTTTGCCCCCCCAAATGCAAATGACGTCCCTGTTTTCTTGTTTTTTGCGCATTAATACATTATAAATTAATATTTTCATTTCCTTGGGGGGCCGTGGCCCCCAGCCCTCCAAATGACGCCTCTGGGGGCGAGATAATTTGTTGGCCAATTTTGGCCACATTTTGGGCAATTTTTGATAAATTTGCGATTTTTGACATTTTTGGGCACATTTTGGGAAATTTTTGCGATTTTTGCACATTTCACATTTATTTAGTTAATAAATTATACATTAGAGGCTGTCCATTAATTGTGTCAACAATTTTTGTTCAATTTTTGACCCCTCCCCTTGTTAACAACTGTCAACTTTCACTTACCTCTTCCCATAATTACGTCAAAAACTTTGACCTCCCCTAAGAGCAATGACAGGTCCCAATAACAAGGTTATTAATTTTTATGGTGATGACCATTTTTCCATTTTTTGTTCATAGAGTGTCAAAATGTGGAGGTGCATGTTGACCTTTTTTTCCATGCTTTTTTCCATTGTAATAAGTAGTATTCCATGAAATTTCCTATTTTTGATTATTTGTAAAAAGTGAAATTGTTGACGTCAACTTCTCTTGACCCCTCCCCCTCCCCCTCCCCTGTCAACAACTGTCAAACTTTTTCAAACGCCCTCTCCTAAATTGTTGACGTAATTAATGGACAGCCCCTTATATCTTCATTTCCTTGTTTACCACGGCCACCCTGCTCCCCCAATGACGCCTCTGGATTTAAATAGCGGTCTGTGCATAGGAAAAAATTACTGTCGAGCTGTTAAGGTCTCAGAAAATGACTGGATGAAAGGTAGGCCTATAGGAATATAAGGGCAGAGCCAAAATTAAGATTTTGTAGAATCATGTTTAATAAATTAATTAAACACGGAGATGGCGACTATTTATGATGTTAAATGTTTAAATGATAACGAACTAATTATATGGATGGATTTATTCATTGCCTAAAAAAATTCATAATATGCAGAAAGAAACGCATGCGCTGAATTGCTGGTCGCGTTCATTTTCTTCCAATCGATCGTTTTGCGAACAGATTAATTATTCAAAGACCATCAATGTTAATCGACAGTTGGTCGGCTTGACTACTGTTGTTGATCTAACAGCATTTTTGAAAGTCCTTTGAGATGACAACAGCCTCGATTCAGCGCCCAGTTGTTTATTAATTAACATTTAGTATTTAAAACTGGAAGGTAAACTATATTTAAGATATTACTGGACACTAAACTGTGTATGGACAGCTTAATTTCTGATACCGAAACACTGGATTCGACTGGGAACCTGAACAAAACAATGCTATTAGGGGTGCAAATAAATAAAAAAATTTGGTGTAATATTTTTTCATTGCTTCTACATGTAAAGAGGAAGAAAACACTTGGAAACTCATCTCATTTTTAGATCGGCCCGGAGGACAGCAGTGGGCAAAATTAATTACTCGAAACATTTGTCCGACAGCTAAGAAAAACACATTTTTATTTAAAGAAGTATTTATCATTTTTTGGAGAATATGATTGAAATGTTATAGTGCAATTTATTTAAAATGGCGGACACAAAAGCAGATATTGATACAGCTCTTCTGGACCCAAAACACTTTAAATCGAGATCTCGCCAAATTCTTCTGCTGTCAGTTCCTTCCTTTCTTATGTGAAATTTGGAACACTGGATTATTACTGGAACCAGCTATCACGCCTGTATGAATATTCACATTTTGTCCATCGTCTGCTTTACTTCATCAGATAAGACTATGGGTAAAAACATTTTCATAAACAAGTGTTTAGTTTTGTTTTCAACTGACAAGTTGTTAATTTTTCCATCAAACATCAAATTTTATTATAGTTTTTCCAAATCAGACAGCAAAACAGTGTCTTGATTTTTGACCACTGGTTTGATGTTTTTCACTTAAGACTGCGACATCTAAATTGTCGTCAAATGTATCTGACAGCTCTGTTAACTTGTTAACAAATGCCCAACAAATGAATAGTTATAAATAGTAATAATGATAAAAAAACCATAATAGATATCCATGCCTAGTAATAAACAGTAAAAAAATACTAATAATAAAACAAATTTTCAACTATTATAATAAATAACAATAAAAATCAAGACTTTTCCCACCCGAAAAAGTACTGACTCACCCCTTGTCTCTCAATTTCCGAACTCTACTAGACTAAATTTCCTACTATTTCCTAACTCTACATCCCTAACTAATAATAATAACACTATAATTCACAGCACAACAGATGCCACAATCGGTAACTGATATGACGTCACAGTGCCGTAAGTCTGAATACGGCCTCACACTGTACGAAGGCCAGAAAACAAGCATCAGTGTTGGAGTTGTGGATTAAGCTTTGAGTCCCAAAACACTAAATGTTTGACAATCTTGTCTTAAACAGACAGAACATTTTTGGAAATAATAAGAAAAATAAGAAATATTTATGAGTAGGCCCCCCACCCCGGCAACTGAAACATATGCAACATGGTTAATCCGGCTCTGTATACTATTTTAATCAAAATTAAACGTAAGAATCATAACTTAATAAATCTCCAAACATGGAGATAGGGACTATTTATGATGTTACGTACCGTGCAATGAATAACGAAAAAGGTTGACATGTAAAAGAAGGTCATTAGCTGAATTTTCCATTTTATAAATTAAAATTTGCAGAAAAAAACGTCTGTCAAACAAAAAAGCTATTCGCGTTCATTTTTTCCAATCGATTTGAACAGATTATAAATCACGCGCAGCAGCCAAAAGGCTATCGACAGTTGGGCGGCATCTCCAGTCATCCCATGGTGAAACCGTCCCTGACATCTAAATTAGAAAGTTCTTTTTAATATTCAACAGCCTGCATTCAGCGTCCGAAAATTGAACAATCGTATTTTATCATCCAGCAACATAAACTGGAAAGTAATAAACAGCAAATAAAACTTGGCCACTGGACATCTAAAACGACCATCTTACAAGTTGGAGGGTTGATTAGCTATTGGGATGTTAGAAACTGGAAATCTTACTAATGAACCTGACAGACAAAACAATGCTATACCGGTAATTTGTGGATCGGTTTGTCGTATTCGTAGAAGGTCTATCGACGTAAACATGGGACGAGTTAGAAGCAAAATAAATCTTCAGCCCAGTGTTTTATCCAGACTCCAGGCCTTTGGGGGCAGAGGCGTCATTTGGGTGGGGGGCCGTCGATTTGGTTGGAAATGAAAAAACAATTTATAATGCAAAATTTGCAAAAATTGCTGGGATTGCCCAAAATATGGGGAATTTTGAGGTTTTGGAACATTGGCCCTAAAAGGCCTTGTATAAAACACTGCTTCAAATTTGCCAAAAATTATGAACGTGAAAATGCCTAAAATTTGTCAAATTGACGTCAATTTATCGCAATCAAATCAAAAAATTTTCTCGGAGTAATCAAAGATTACAATGATGCCACTATAATAGCAGAATCATAAGTCCTTTAGGTGTAGGAATCAGACTTGGAATTGGATATTAAAAAAGATACAATGCAAAACTAAATGGAGAGATAGGGATTTTAATTAATCCGTTGTAATAAATCTCCCTTCTAACAGGCCTGTATAAAGCACTGCTTCAGTCCTAATTGTTTATTTATAAATATGACGTCGGCCAACACTGATTGACGTCAGTTTATCGAAAGAGAATCAATTTCTACTGAGTAATCAAAGATTACAATTTTCGGACTATAATAATAATCATAAGTCATATATATAGTCTATGGAATATATTAACAAAGATACTATGGAGATATTCAAGAAGTTAATTAATCCGTTGTAATAAATCTGCCTTTTAAGCGATCTTTTCTGCGGGCCTGAATATATATATTTATAAATATATATATATAACACTTATATACTCGAGAAATAGATATATTTCTACTGCTCCGAACGATAGATCTTTTCTGCGGTATGAATATATATATAATTATATATATATAATTATATATATATATATTCAAATAGAAAGTATTTATTGAATTTTCGTGCTCAATATAGTTACATAATTCATTCCGCTGATGACAGGGTTAACTATGTCTCCCGAAGTTCCGAAAACACCGCCTATGATCGTCGATCGAACCCAATTGACTCCTGTATTTCTCCCGACTGTCTTATTTTCCCTCCTCGGGGAAAAAGCAAAAGAAAGCCTAGATGCCCTGATCAAAAGATTTTGTCGACGTTCGGAACGAAATTTCTTCATTCGTTTCGCTGTTTTCGATAAATTACTCAGTCAAAGCCTATGGGCAGTGGCGACGCCAAAACGTTTGAGAGTGGTGGGGGGAGGGGGGTTATGGCGAGCACCTTGAGGGGGTCTGGGGCAGAGCCCCCAGTGGGGTACAAGGGCAAAGCCCCTGGTCAGGGTTTCAGAGGTGAAGCCCCATGAAGCTGAACAACTTTTACTTTTACAACATTAGAATTCGTTAGAATTACTATTCCACACGTAATGAGTGCATTAAATAACTTTTAAACAATAATTTTATCTATCCGATAAAATTTGTTACAAATAGTAACATGGACGCGGCCATGGCGGGTCCCAGTCCGTCTGGCGCACGAGTCGGCACGACTGCTTGTTATATAGATAGCCTATATCGAGATCGCTTGATACTTAGACTAGATGAAGACAACACCAACAACAGCAATGGTGATTAAAGAAGAGCATTGAATGAGAAATGAAGACATCAGGCAACAGACAGGAGCCACAAAAAACAATTATCGATAAAGTACGCAAAAGGAGATTAAATTGGTTTGGGCATGTTAAACCATCCCCCCTGTCCTCTTACAAAAAAAATTTCTCTGAAATTTTGCACGAATCTCCCAGATGTGGCAACCAGATGGCCTCGTCAAGTGGTGGCTCTAGGATTTGGCAACCCCCTTCCATCCAACCATTTGTTGTTTAATGTATGACCTCTCTCAATAGTCACTGCCTACTGCCTATAGGCACTCATAAACACGAAATCTAGACAATGTTCTACATGGCTGGAAGTTGGGGAGTTTAACCCCTCATCCCCACTGGTCCGAAGAATCGAACAGTGGACCTCGCTCGCCTCAACTGACCTTGAAAAGTTACACAGAATTTGAAACGAGAGATACCCTATACCTGTGGTTCTGCCGTAAGACTTGCACACCTTTAGATACGCCTGCACACCATTGTCTCCAAATCCGTTTCCACCAAGAACTTCAACGTAATCGACTTTATTTCTACACTGAAAGACAACTCTGCTGATCATTTACAGGCAGTCGAAAATGATTGTTATCAATCTACACTTGAGTTAATAAACCAACATATTTTACTGCATATTCGCGCTGTTCTATATATAGGTCTAATTACTTATAGAAGTTATAGATAGTGGTAAGATGGATAGGCCTAAATACAAAACATCCGCACTAATCAACATCGTTGCAAATTAAGAAAAACTATTTCAAACTATATCAGATCAACTAGCAACTATGTTAGGAATAACGGATAGCGATGACAAGAGATACACAGAGGCACACAGAGACACACACAGAGAATGGCGTGACGACTGACGACATTATGGAATGGCGATGAAGCAGTCTACAGGATCTCTGTGTCACATACAGCAGCTCTAAAATGGAAAGGACTGAGAACAGACTGTGAGGATGGATATCACGACAATTCGTCTACTGTCTACGACAATTCGCCTATAGACTTTACGTCTACCGATAATAGGTCTACAACAATATCTGGGCTATGGTTAGGGTTAGACAGAGACGCCATTTCACTGTTTTTCAGGGGGGAAGACACTTTCGATCCGACAAGTTTGCGAAACAGTCGATGACCTTTCTTCAGCTTGTCGGTCATTTTGTGCGAATCAAGCATCAAGCGCCCTCATGACCTTTATTGCTTTTTACCTATTATTTAGCCAATTTACATTTAAAGACTAAATAACACAATCAATCATTGGGGGAAACAATTTTGTCCCTAAAAATCAGGGGGGCAACGGCCCCTGCCCTCAAATGACGTCCCTGTGGTTAGGGTGGGTTTAGGTTAGAGTTATTGTTAGGGTTATTGCTAGGGTTTGGGGTTAGAGTTAGGGGTAGGGTTATGGTTAGGTTTGGGTATCGTAGTAGACCTAAAGTCTGTAGACCTAAAGTCTGTAGACGAATTGTCGCGGAACCGTGAGGATGGCATCAGACACCAACTGGCGCTGAGCCCATGGTCACTGATGATGATGATGATGATGATGATGATGATGATGATGATGATGATGATGATGACGGTGTTAAGGAGGTTTCCATTACGTTCCTTATTATTACCAATATAAGATGACAACGATTCTAATATTTTCAAAGTGCTTTGCCGCCATGTTCATATACAGTATATTTTTAAATGTATGTAGACCTATAATATAGGGCTTTATAGGCCTACATACATTAAAAAATATACTGTATATTATATCGGTTCATCGGACGGCCTACGTGACTGAAGGGTGCGATTTTCTTTCGATACGAGCGACGGACGTTGGAGCGTCCGGCGAATTCGCTGCCGATGTTCATCTGAAGGAACCGGATTTCTTCCGGATACACCATCAGGACGCTGCAGTTGCGGCGTCGACCGTCGTTTTCGATCGTCAACACACCGGATCCAGGCAACGACACAACGTTGCACGCTAACACAGACAACAGCAACAGGACACCGGAGGACTTAGACAGCGGAGACGACGACGGACGAACACACACACACACACACACGCATACACATGTATACACTCACTTACTTACGCACATAGGTCAGCGCACAAATTATGCGCAGATCGCCGAGCCTGCTTTTATAGTCCATAAGCTGTCGGGGGACGCATAGGCCTATAGTAAGTTTACGATCGAATTTAGGCCAAACTAATTAGGCTAAATGAAACATTTCCGATAGTTAGGGCCTAATTGTCATCGCGGTAGGCCTATTTAAACTAATGCATCGGGGGAAAATCTTGCACTCTTCAAAAGTTCGCTTATGTTTTTAGAAAGGCCTTGTTAGACATCGAAATACTGAAAATCAAATTATTAAGCGCTAGAGCTTTTCGCATGAAACTATTTGAGACTGCAATGTCGTTTATAGATCTATAGACTAGGAACATTAAGCGTTGAAGAAACAAAATACCAATGACCTACAGTTTTCGATTTTTATAGGGTTGGGGTTTTAACTGTCCTCTAATGGTCGAACCTGACCATCATTGAAGGCAGAGAATTAAGTTTGGAGTGGGAGTGGTCCGACCCCACTGCATTTTCAATATTTAAACGCGGCTGACTTGTCTGATACTTGACACAAGGTGCATTATAGACTAGCGTATTATAAAGTGACTTGAACCTCGCTCCGTTAGACTACCGCTCTAGTGCATAACCCACTCTGCCATCTTTCGCCCCCGAACAGAAAATTAAGACTGAGAAAAACGGAAAAAAAATCCGGCAATATTTTGTACTATCAAATTTGAAGAACAATTGACATTCGACAAATTCGATCTTTTTATGTTATATATATAGCAAATACAAGGCTAAGTCTCGAAAAGTCTTCAAATATATTTTCCTGATTATTACAAATCTTGTTTGTGTCGTTAATGTAACCTCAGTTCATCAGCGCATTGCGGGTAAATGACTCCCCGCTGGAATCCATCTCAAACTTAACCAGCTACTGAAATAGAAATGAAGCCGCTTAGGAGCGTCTTTAACCTATAAAAACATTTCGTTTGAATCGAAAAATTCGGGGCTAAATCTGGGTGTCTACGGCCGCACTAACGTCGAGGCCCAAAAGTCATTAAAGGGTCGGTCGCAGAATTGGTTTCAGAGACGCACGTGACCAGCAGGGTACATGGTATTTTTCAGAGGGGATGGGGCATTTTCAAATTACTGTTTGCTGGCTTATTCATTCTTCATATGGCGGGGGAAAGGGGGCAACTGGAGAAACTGCAACCTTCATCCTCCGCTGGTCTGATCCTCAAATGCCACCCCCCAGCGGGCCGCAGGTTGTGAATACCCAATCTAATGGAAACAATGCAAACAGTAAGCACGGAAGCAGATGGAATCTTAAGAGTATGTAACGCCATATTTTTCACCGTCCGAGTCACGATATACTGTAGCTGCGTTCGAGGAGTCCACGGCGATTGAACGAGGGACATCGACGATTGCGACGAATAGCACTCGTCGACTTTTCTTTTTACCGCTGTCGACCATAGCACGACATTCATGCCTATTCTGCCGAAACTATAGTAGGAGACGTTTTAAAAGAGCCTGTAGGCTAATCGAACGCTGCTTCTTCGACGATCAAATAATATGAACTAATGTGACATTTACCGCTGACGTGTAAAGTGTGCGTTCATTAAAAATAGAAATGCGTGAGAAGACGATTGACAAGTGCGTGGGAGTATGTGCAGCATGAGTTTTCGCTCAAGCTGACAAGCTCAAAGAGAGTCAAGTTTCAGATCCAATTTCTTGAAAGCAATTTTAAGGTTTCCTGAGGCGTTTCAGGAAATAACGCGGTGATTTCATCTCAAAAATATAGACAAAACTAAACAGAACAGAAATATTCAAAGAAGTAGACAGCTACGCATTAATAGACAGGGACATAGTTATTTCGAGGATTATCAATTTGGGGGAGTGTCGGTAAATTCTGGGGGTCCCCTGCCAAAAAGCCTGACAAGCCAAAAAAGGTCATCCCATAGCTAAAATGGGGGAGTGGGTGTTGGGGGTGTCACCCCAATTCCAATGTCCAAATGTCCAATTTGAGACTGCCAATTTTAAAATTTGCGCCTCTTTAGTTTTTTGTTCATATTTCAGCAACCACTAAAGATATCAGCATGAAATTTGGCAGTTACATCAGTTACATTCCCAGGTATATGGCCTATACATTTTATTGAAATCACTACACACGCGGCCGAGATAGTAAATGTCAAGCATCGGTCCACTTTTTACTTTTACACACTGTAGGTCTGAAGCGATCGTCGACTGATGCTAAATTCATTGTTAGAATGGCGCTAAAGAAGTTTTATGATTGAATGATTGGAGCGATAGAGAAAACGGGGGAACTGGCATGATGCAGTCTAGCTGAGATTTCTGGCATCGAATGTCCAGTGGCGGTTCCAGGATTTCTTGGTGGGAGGATGAAGTGAATTCATAGGAAGTTGATGCATGGGGAATATGAAAAGAGGAGGGAAAAAATCAATAAACTTTGTCGAAAACGGCTGACAAAAAAGATTTTTCTCCTGATTTTACTACGCTCTTACCGAAAATAGGTTGACAAGCAAAAACAGAAAAAAGTCACCCGCAGTATTTTCCTGTATAGTTTTACTAGACTTCTATCCAAAAAGGTGTTTCACAAGTGAAAAAAGTCAGGAAGTCAGATGGGGTGGGGTGTATCCCACTCTTCCCCACGTGGAACCGCCACTGCGAATGTCTTTCAGAAGAGAAGAAAAATTGGACGATGGCCATTTGAATGTATTTGGCGTAGACACCAAAACGTCTAGTTTGAGTTCTTGTTGCGGCCGAAGCAGTAGTAATATAGAATACATTTGACGTCGGCATCCTGCATCTCTTTGATTCCTCCATGGACCATGCATGCATGTAGGCCTACGGTGTTGGCTGCGTGGTCTTAACTTAATCAGCTGTCTTCTTTTTATCAACTTGGGGTTTTCATCAGACATAAGAGAGTCTATTTTCAACAACACGATATGCTGGTTATTAAAACTCGTTTTCTGTAGGCCTACTTTGCGTCAACGACTGTTTCAAAACCCGAATCCAAGATCCAGGTTTTGAATGAATGATTCGATCCAAGATGTTTTGAACGAATGTTTTCAAACCCAGTGGCGTCCAAGATCCAGGTTTTGAATAAAGCTAATGAATTCGATTGCAACAGAATATGATTGCACTTCATAAAAGCTACAACGGGAGAGAAGAATGCGATGAAAAAGAGCTGAAAATGCTATTGATATTTTCGTATTCTCTTCGTTTGGCTGTTTTCTTCTCAGGGGGGATAAGAAGAAAAACGAATAGGAAAGGAGAAAAACGAAATTAAATGTGAAAAAAGAAAGCAGCGGGCCTAATAGCGCAGACAAATAAGCAATTGGATTGGCGAAGAAACTCTAGTGAAGTAAAAAAAAAAAACGAAAAGAAATTGCGAATACAAAAATAGACGGCGATAATGAAGTCAAGAAATAACATGGAAATATTGAGAGTTAGGTCTATCTGGAATAGTTATTGAGATGTTTCTGTAAACGCTCGGAAACGTCAACGCTCCTTATGATCGATATCTAAGGGCAATACGATTGCAGTTCATTCATATGGTTCAACAATTCTCCGATTGAATGGAAATGTGGAGAGTAATGTCGTTTGTACATGACGTGACCGAGCTTTTGACAAGCTTTTAATGTGTCTTGGTCATTTGATATCTGTGCGATGTAAGTTTTGTGCAGAGGAAGTTGTTTAGGAGGAGATTGCAATAGAATGGCATTCGCGGAATCGGCAAGAAGGATTACGTCTAATGCCTCCATTCCTATTTAGAAATTATTTCTGGGCAATCACTTGACATTTGGCAAGATTTCGTGACAGAATTTGATGTCGGTCACTCATTCTTCCTCATTTAGAGGATAGCAGAATTCGGGTCTTTCTGGGGACCAGATTTTTTAAATGTAATAGCGCTTAACAAACATGACTATTGTCTACTTTCAAAACGTTCCATTTAGATATGTTGATACGAAGGTTTTAAAAGTTTTTTAGTCATTGCAAATTGAAATTGCTTCTTATATTAGCACAACAACAACAACAACAACAACAACACTGTTTCCTCTGACACGTGGCATTCGTCCTTGGCAGGCGATTTGGTTCGACGACATTTTGTTGTTCCTTATTCTCGTACAGTCATTGGCACTAGTTGTTTCTCAGTGTGCGGCCCTAAGCTCTGGAATTCATTACCAACATCACTTCGTATAACTAAGAATTTATCATCTTTCACATCTGGTCTTAAAACAAACCTGTTTGACTTGGCTTCTCCCCCTTAGATTGCTCTTCCGCCGTTTCCGACTGATATATTTTATATTTTTGATATTTTGATATTTTGATCTGCGCTCATGGAAGAACCGGACGAGAGATCAGATGACGATGACGAAGACGACGATAAATAACTTTCTCGCTTTTACCATCCAGCTTAATTAAATTTGTGTAAAGCGCCTTTGATTTTGACCTATGTCATGTTACGGCGCTATAAAAATTGTCAATAATAATAATAATAATAATTTTTTCGGCTTGACCTGACTCTAATTGAATTTGGATTTTGTGCGCCATCGGCTGATGCCCTGGGCATTATGATAGTGGCGCTAAAGAAGTTGATTGATTGATTGATTGATTGATTGATTGATTGATTGATTGATTGATTGATTGATTGATTAATTAATTAACCAGCAATGTTGGGGCCATGTTGTCCTAGCAGCAACATGGCCCTATGGCTCAGAGCCAGGAAGCTCCCGAGTCTAAAGGGCCCTCCGCTCTGCTGCGGCTCATTCCTTTGCAACGAAATTATCAGCTTCTGCATGACAGGCGCACAAGACTGCTAAACAGTTTTCTATTACGAACTAGTCTATAGTCTAAAGTATAGGCCTACACTGTACAGTCGGATAAACCAGCTAATAATTCCTGATTATTACCTAATCGGCAAAATCAATACAATCGGTGCCCTATTCTTATTGTTGTCCAAGATATCGTGCGAATGAATGGCTTCTAGGATCGCAAGAAGATGGTCTAGAGATCAGAGGCGTAGCAGCCATATGGACAACCTGGCCAAATGCCAAGGGCCCTCGACCTGCAAAGGGCCTCCGACCCGAGCAAAAACAATTTTTTTCGCAGAGTTGTAAAGTCGTCAGATCGAAAGACCGACAAGGAAAAAAGGTCGTCAACATTTCCGCAAACTTGTCAGATCGTCTCTGGAAAGGGCCCCCTGATAGAGATGTGCGGGTACAGCAAAATGCTTACCCTACCCGTACCCGTGGAAAAACTTTTTTACCCTACCCTACCCGTACCCGTAGCGCTGTACCCGTACCCGACCCGTTCGCTGTGTACCCGTACCCGTACCCCCCGCCCGTACCCGTAACCGACTTTGGTTGAATTTGGAGTTTTGGATTTGGAATTTTGGACCCGACCCCGCGGGTGCGTTTACAATACTACAAGGACCTGTACATGGACCCGTGAACCCGTATCCGTTCCTAGAGACTATAGAGAGGCAACAGTCAAATAGGGGCTACGAAATTGGGATAACTATTGATTGTAAATAGCACGCATGTTTAGATTAGGACAGATCTAGTACTTAGGAATCAGGATAATCAGTCAGCTAGCCTAAGCCGACACGAATGGGCTTGTTTAAAATATTTAGTAGATATCATTTATCTAAGAGCAGGCATTAGAGTTCAAGTTAAACCACAAAACTTTACCAGAAGAACTTTCTCGGTCAAAGAGTCCTGGAGGAGTCAGAGGACGCCATTATAGATTTATTACTGAAGATGTCAGATTACGTCATCTGTATTTCCTTTGTGTTTTCAGTAAGTAAATGCATGCTGTCTGACAAACTGAACGCGATGTACAAGTTATACTAATACACTTTACTCAATATTATTTTCTATTATTGCATTGCTAATTTGCTATAGTAGTGAGAAATGAAAATATAACTTTTCGGGTAAAAAACGGGTATACCCCCGTACCCGAGCCGCTATACCCGTACCCGTAGCGCTGTACCCGTACCCGACCCGTAAAATGTGTACCCTACCCTACCCGTACCCGAACGGGTAGGGTATACCCGCGGGTACGGGTATACCCGCACATCCCTACCCCTGATCGTTTTTCGCCAAGGGCCCCCGAGCATATTGCTACGCCACTGCTAGAGATATAATATTTCTTCCTAGTCATGTACCCGGCAATTAATGGACGCGGAGTCGGAGATCGTTTTCTGGGGATTCTGTAGCACTACTGTCTAAGAAAAAATTAAAAGAGCCTATAAGAATATTAGGAGGCCCCAAGAAAGACTGAGCCATGGGTTCGGTGTTATGCTGCTGCCTAGAGAATCACTTTGAAATTCTCTGTCGCTCAGCTTATAGCCATAACACGAATAGTAAGCATAATAATTGAAATCACACTTCATAATTATAAGTAGACGACTGGTATCGTTGGTAAGTTCGCTTGGACGACGGTGGTCAGTTGCGCCAATCTCGTGTAAAAAGAGTTGCACTGGCGATTCTGTATTTCGCCAGCTGTTTGACAAGTGCCACTTGGTAGTCCACGCCATTTAGGGTGAAAGCATTTCAGGCGGTAAGACGCGTTGCGGGTCGTAGATCGGCTTTTGACGCCCGCTGTCCGACCTTGATCAGAGACGAGCCTGGCATGATTTGATCTACACTGTATTTGCGATCCTTGAATATCTCTGCGTGTAATCTACGGGAGTCTATGGCTGAAAGCAACGAGGAATTGTGCGGCTTCATCATCATGCACTGCATGTCGGCAGTCAACAATAAACGCACAGTATGTGTACAGTGTACACAATACACTCAACAATACACTACGAAATCTAGTTACTTACGCGAAGGGTTTTGCTGAAAATCGATTCTGATTCGGAATCTTTGACCTTTGACCGGAATTCGAAACTGAAGCAGAGCCACGTTTTGCGACGATAAGAAGCGACGGGGAGGAGGAGGAAGAAGAAGAGGAGGAAGAAGAAGAGGAGGAGGAGACGTCCTGATTGGACTCAGTGCAGAAATCCTGATAACGACGACAATTTCCATCGATTGGAAAGTCAGCTTCAAAGGGAAAGAAGGCTCCATTGCTTTCCCATCCGTTGACCACCTGTGCCCATCGATAGCAGAAAGTGGCACAAGACACAAATAATGCGCAAGATCTGTTGCAGCCGATGAAATATTAAGAATAAATGTTTTAAAAACAGTTTCACGATGCAACAGAATTGGTCAAGTTCATTCAACTCAAGATAGAGTTTGCGGCTTATGATTTACCTATCTGCTGCTGAAGAGAACTGAAACTGAAAAAGCAAATCTCTAAAACACGATACAGCTCTGAAATGGAGAGTAATAATCTAATATAGAAAATCACAAACTTATATAAATTGTGAATTTTGTTGTAGTTCGAGGGAGGGAGAGCAAGAGCGAAATAAGGAGAGAGAAGCTTGTGATTACTAATCTGAATGTCATGCACGGAAAGTGGCATGACTATTTTCAGGGGCTTCTATCCCTATTTAAGGTGGGCGCAATGTGCGCCCGGAAAAAAAATGGGGGGGAAATATTTTGCTTTCAACACCATTATATAAACTATTAATAAGCTAAATGATGCTACTTATCTGAACAGAACCGACACTGATATTGATTCAAAATAACACCAATCGTGACGTAATCAGTTCATTTGGAGGCAGGGAGCATCCCCAAAAAAATGAAAAAAATTCATTTATAATGTAAAATGCGCAAAAATTGCAAACAATTGCCAAAAATATAAACAAATTGCAAATTTGCCAACATCGGCCCTAAAATTTGCCAAAATTGACAGTGAAAAATTTGCCAAAATTTTGCAAAAATTTGCACAGATGCGTAAGATTTGCAAAAATTATTTTGCAAAAATTTGCAAAAAAATTATCTCGCCCCAAGAAAAGCGTGAAATGACGCTACTGGACGTAATCAATGGTACATGATAGCTATGCCTAATACAAAGGATAAAAGGCTGAAAATAATACTAAGTCCACAAGTGAGCAAATTAGCAAGGGGAATTTGTAATTTGGGGGGATTCGTATTTTTGGGAGGGGGGAATTGAGCCCGGCTTCAAGGGGGGGATAGAAGCCGCTGACTATTTTAAATTATTGCTATTTAAGTTCAGAGCTCGAATTCGCAAGAAAAGCAATAGTTTTGAAAGAAGAGAAGTTTCTTCGATTTTTCAATTCTGCTACCATGCAGTGATAGAACGAAGATCGTTACTGCGTTGAACGACAGCAACGACGGCAAAAACAGTTACGGGCGTCTTGGTTAAGGCCTATGATCTCTGTTAGAAGTTCCACCTACGGCCAGGAGGCCTCCAGAGGCACAGTCGACGTCGAAATCGAGGAATTCGACGAAGATGACTTCACGCGGTGACGTTATGAGAAACAGAGCACAGACGTCGGTCGACCCCGGGGACGTGTACTCGAATACGCCGGCCGTGTTACGCATCTGGATGCAGGCTGAAAAACAACGACGACGACGACGACGACTAACACAGTCAGAACACACTGGCATTCTGGCAATGATCCTGCTCGATATCTCAATGGCTTCACGATTGCAATTTTAAAAGACTTATGGTTATCTGCAATTATATAAGGTTACAAGGTTTATAAGGTTATGCATACTGTCTTTCAGGGGCGTAGCGACGGGGGTATATCGGTAGCCTATACCCCCCCAAATCAAACTACCTTAAAAATTTTAATGTGTTTTTTAAGATTTTCATTTTAAAGATGTATACCCCCAAATCACATTATACCCCTCCTCAAACCAAATTTCTGGCTACGCCCCTGCTGTCTTTTTTTAAATGCAGATATTTTGTTTTCAATCTTCAGATGTCATTCTTATAGATGACGTAATGCTAACATCAACGCACACCCCCAGATGACGTAAAAATAACTGCACGCCACAGACACGTAAGCACCATCATTACGACAAGATCTCAAACGAATTGTAAACTGGTTGATACGCAAATGAAAATTTGGGACGTTCCTATACTGTTGGACACGACTGCAAAGAAAGTGGTTACAAAATTCAAGAAGTAGGCCTACCTTTATTTGCGAATTCCAGTTCTTCGATTCTTTTTCTAACCAGATGTCGCTAAAAACACATACATAGCCTAACATGGATATATGAGTTAAACTGCCCATTCCTCTCACGTTAGACCGCCTTCAGTCTGATACAGCGGGACACGGACAACTCGCCCCAGTAACTCACCCCCGACAAATTCTCATCCAGATACATCACGCCCCCAGACAACGCGCCCCCAGTCACTCGCCCCCGACAAATTCATATCGAATTTAAAGAAAAGAAAATAGCTTAGAAATGCAGTATTTTCTTAATGCTATCTGGAGATCCGAAGCTAGATATGATCAACATTTAAAGTCAATGTAGAGAAAATGTAAAACTAATGTACGAATGTCAACATTTAAAACCAATGTACGGATAGGCCTAATGGTTACAGAGCAAAATTATAAGCAATCCCGCTTTTAAGTAGTCTTTCAGAGTGCGAATTAAGGGGGCTAAATGCTGGGTACAAAATTTCAGCAAAACGTTTTAATTCGGGGGACGAATTTTCGGAAGCGAGTTACTAGCTGGGGCGAGTTTTCCGGGGATAGTTGCTGGGAAGGATTTGTCCATAAACCTGACTAGTGCTGTTACAGTTAACCGAACCGAACCGAAACTCCGGTCTTTCGGTTAAACCCGAACCCAATCGAAACCGCGGTTTTGACCATGCAAATTTGGACGGTTATTTTTCTTAGAGAATAGCAAATACATTGCATAATTATGCGTAACTTTAAGTCACCTTATCTTCTGAGATAATGCAATAATGCCAATAGTTGTATTAATTGCTACATAAAAGTAAATCTGCATAAAATTTACATCACTTTCTCATAGGAAGCGCTGCTGACTCATCATAGACATGACACAAAAACGACGCTTTCTCTATTTTTAGCGCTTAAAAGCTGTGCATTCTGGTGATGTTCAAAAAACCGAACCGAACCGAAACCGCGGTTTTTCGGTTAAAACCGAACCGAAACCGACCGGAATTGCACGAGGTGAAACCGTAGCAGCTCTAAACCTGACACAACAGTGATCAGGCCATTATAACTCAACCGCAGCGTGAACGTTATAGAATTTGAGAGTTAATTAGGCCTAGTAGGCCTGCATTAACATTATGTCGCGATTTTATATGCTGAATTTTAGAGAGTATTAGTCAAGAATTCGCTAACGAAAATGTCTCTATGCCCACCAACATAGCCAATCTATTCTGGTGGGCAAAAATACTTCGACCATTGAAAGACAACAATGGTTTCATCAAATAAAACTTTCTGCCCACCAGTGGGCGGAGCAACCGGACCTTGTTGGTAAACACTGGATACCCCTATAGATTGAAAATTTGCAATGCTGATGCATAGACTAGAAAACAATATAATAGACTACCGTACATGCCTTCACTATCGGTTTTCTAAAATACACAGAATATTAATCCGTGTGGTCATAAAATGTACTGTGAAGTCATCGTGATTAGCCACGAGAAAAACGAACACAAGAGATTTTTTGTTCATGATCATCTATGCTGGTCTAGTGTGCTTTGCACCAACTGTATCAGACTAAGCTTCTACGAGAAATTGAGACCTGCTCCGTGTGTTCAACGCCCACCCGTCGGGTTTAATGAATATCAAATTGACTATTGTATTGAATAATTATTATGTCTATAGAGCGTGTTTTGCTGTGGCCTTTCCCCTTTTGCTCCTCTCTGCTGTAGGCTATATAATTAATCGATGCACGATTCTCATATTTTACGAAAACAATGAACAACGTTTCGCTTAGTGGTCACTGCATGGTGGGTGGGGTCCTTAAAACGTTACGAAATGTTACGTCACTTACGTGGGTGGATGGATTAGACCCTAATAGATATAAAAAACATAAATATTAAAATAAAAAACATGAAAAAACATGTTTTTTTAGAAAAATATAAAACACATAAAAAACATTGACCTCGTTTACAGTCCTAGTTACCAATCCACGCGTCACATTTGAAAATTGAAATAAATTTGACGATTCAACAACGGTCACCAAAAAGATGAGACAGAATTCGCTCAGAAAGAATTGATCATAAAATCTGAGGATGCTCAGGACTATGAAATTTATATAAATTGATATGCAGGAAATAAGATAAAAACATAAGGAACTTTCAAAAACATTAAAAAACATGTTTTTTAGAGAAAAAAACATAAAAATCGTTTTTTACATCTATGGATGGATTGGTGCGTGTGAAGTTAACGTTAGTAATGCTATTAAAATCGATTCAACGACGGTAAAGATTGATATACCGAAACGCACTAATCATTTAACAAGGTGGGTTGAACCGCAGAAAAACAGCGTATTATGACGATGTTTATTGTAAAAATATTAAATGTTGTTATCAACTGCTTGAATTGATCTACCGAAACGTAACTAATCATAACAGGGTGGGTGGTTGGGTTAAAAGGGCCATTTCCAGCGTTACGTAATTATGCAATGACCCCTTTCCAAGTTCTATAAATTATTGTAGTAATTGTACCATATTGTAGCGTCAAGCTGCACTTTGGCGAAAATTGATTCGGCGAATGCCGCGTATTTTGCGCATCAATTAGGCCTACTTTACTTATTTAAATTGCAGTATTTCATTGTCACGTGTCCAGCGTTATCGTAACCAAGTAATTATTTCATCATCAAACAAACCAACAGTAATTTTTGGGCTGAATTGACCTCTAGCGATCTAGCCTTGCAAAGGGCATCGACACAGCGAAGAATTTATATTTACCATTGGACAAATCAAGGCTTGAATCAAACGACCTTTGGCTTTGAGCGATCAACATCCGAACGCAACGCTATCTTATATGAACTTAATATACTGAAATGTCGACCCGTTCTCTATTCTGTCTACGAACGTGACATTTAATATAACAGATTGCCAGCTGCACTTGTTCAAAATGTCACCAGAACTCGTGCAAAGAACGTGTTTACTGTTTTCCAGAAACATTTTGCGTTAAACGCATCGGATTTTGCCATATTCTACGCATTCTTACAGATATATGTTTACACCCCTCCCCCAACACCGCCAATTTGAGACCGACACCCCCAATCTCAGCTATTGGACGATCTTTTTCTTTTTTGCTTGTCATACTTTTTTGGTAGGAGACCCCAGAATTTACCGACACCCTCCCAAATTGATAATCCTAGAAATAACCCTGCATTCTTATGACAGCAACACGTGTCTTCGTGATGTCATACCACATAGCGTGCCTGCCTAATTTTGTAGGAATTCGGAATTCGCTCTACATGTAAATATCAATAATGTTGATTGTATTCATGCTTTCGCAAGCTGTTAGGAAGATAAAGGCTAGTGCAGCGGAACGTGAGAACCCATTGAAGGCCATGCCATGTGAGAAGTGTGACTTGCCATTACAGTGATTGCGTCAAGCAGGTCGGTGAGTGACGAGCCCTGACAGGTAGAAAGCAAGGCAGAGAAGAAGAGGAGGAAAAATGGACCGAGGGGGTAGACCGACCGACCGACCGGCGTGGCGTAGGCGTTATCGGCGAACAGGGGACGACACCGAAGGAAATAATAATCAGCGTCGCTTCGCATTTCTTTGATCAGCAACTTGGAAGCAAAGACGTCTCTCTAAAAGAATGAATCTAAAAGGTTCGGAAGCATATTCATTGCACCGAACGCCTAAATACAGAGGGCGTCCGGAACTACTGATTCTCATACAGGGCAGACTCTACTGAACCACTTTAAACAGTATTATTATTATCATCATCATCATCATCATCATCATCATCATCATCATTATTATTATTATTATTATTATTATTCTGTTGCTGTTCCGCCAATCTTCGATTAACAACATCTGAATGCAATTTCGAGTTTGCCGTCGAAGCAGGCAAGAGTGGCAAAACTATTCTTAAAATTATTAGGCGCAATTTGAGACCTAATCTGCTGCTGAGTCAAGCTCGGCAATGAGTTCAAACGCATTTCGAATGCTCAGGTGTTTCAAATGCTCCGTTGAAACGCAGGGAGAAGAGGTTTTTAAGTTAAAATAATTGGACGTCAACGTCACACGAATGCCCACCTCCCTAAGATTTATTATTCATTTATTTACTAGTGATAGTCGGGATTACTCGACAGCCTGACGCTTTCGAAATCTTCGATCTTTCTTTCTAAACAAATAACTGGCTAATTTCTGTTCTTTCTTTTCAAATCAATTTTTTTTCTTTTCAAGAGTATCAACTTAACTATAGTATAAACAAAAACTGTATATTTGAACAGTATGTTGAATAATTTTTAACCAAATTTGCAAATAACAAAAAGAATAATCTAGTAATAATAATTAATTAATGAAAATTAAGATCTAGGTCTTATAGGAAAAAATATAATATATATAAATCGTTTATATAGTCAATACTGTAATTAATATAAAGTACTATAAAAAAAATATATATGGGTTAAGTTCCATGGTTGGCCGACCAAAAACTTTTTATTGCACATTATTATTTTGTGGGTGGAGGGACGCCAAAATCTGGATTAAGGTGGCAAAAAAGAAAAAAAGAAGCAAACAAAACTATCAACTTATCTACATAGGCTGTCCACGCTCATATAACTATATAACCACTATATAACTAAGTTAACCATAGCGAAATAATAAGTGGCGACCTTTTTTGCTTGTCAGGGTTTTCTGAAGTTGGGAAATGGCCGTGCGTAACAACCCACCCCCTTAGGATAATCCTGGCTACGCCACTGCCCCACATCACCAAAGTACAGAACAATATCTTCAAGCTCCGCCTATTTGATTGCTCCGTTCATTACTGCCTTTGGTGCCTAACAACGATTAGGCTACAAAGACACGCAGACGATTTATTGGCGTCTATTAAATTATGGTTTCTATGGTTTCAATATAGTGGTTGGTAAACACTGCCGGTTAAGCCGGTCCTGGTCAAAAGCGAAATTTATTGAATTTGACGTCATAATATTTTCAGCTCAACGATATCAACTTTCTTCAATTCAAAATATTATTCTCTTCGTCAACTTAAGGGCAACAGCAGCTGGAACTGTTTCTCACAATTATTCATCATTTTAAAAATCGAAGAAGTGTTGGCGTCTATCTGCAGAGCCGGCGCGTGACTTTCGGTGGCCCCTGCAATTTTTACGAGTGCAACGTTTTTGAAATGTCTTGACGAGCCAAAAAAGATCATCCGTATATATTTTTGCCTCTTCAAATGGCCTGACGAGCAAAAAACAAAACAAATACTACTTAATACTACTTTATGTGATTTTACATGTGGTTACATGTGGTTTATATATGTGGTTTATAGTTAAGATTTATACCCACCCAAAATATTTATACTTAAGAATAAGAAAAATGAAAACTCTTAAATATCCGAGACCGACGGGGCCCCTGCGGCCGGCGGGGCCCCCTGCGGCCGCAGGCTTTGCAGACCCCACGCGCCGGCTCTGTCTATCTGTCTGGCAATCGTTTTTATCTGATACGTGTTCGCCCGTCCTTCTTTCAATTTTAATCTCCGCTAATTTTAGGCAAATGAGAAGCTTTAAGTCTTCTTAGAAGCGTCTTCTTTTTCGACCACCTTATACGCAATTCGTAGTTTGTCGTCCTCGGGATTCAAGCCTTTTACCGTTTGTAACCAACCGATTTCGCCGAGTAATTGGTCTCTTGGCAGACTGAGTTAGAGTCACTGAAGCACCAACAATTGCAGGTTGTGTTTCAAGACAATCGAACTGAATTATATATTACTCTTATGTTCAAAAGATTTTCGAAAGATTGTCTAGCCTCCAAGAAAGAAGTATGCCGAAGGTTTTGGCGATTTCATTTTTGAATCTGCTTGTACTAAACGTTCAATTCTTTCAACTTCGCTTGTGTTCTAAGCAGATGTCTATGTTTCGTGTGTGTGTGTGTGTGTGTGTGTGTGTGTGTGTGTGAAATATACTAGAATTAGAATCGACCGTCTATATCCGCGCGCTCCATCCCATGTTGAGTTCTCAATACTCGAGCTACTCTCGAAGCAACAGTCTCTGAGGTATTCATGCAAGTTCACACTAAGACTCACTAAGACCATCGTGTTGGTGCATAAGCTTCATTGGAGCAGCCGCGGAGATACCGGGGGCCCAATCCCCCTATTCAGGCTGGACCTGTCGTGGGATTTGTGCAGAACCGTTGAGTAGGTTGTAGTATGAGAATGTGAAGACGAAGGAAAGAAGTTCAAAGCGACGGAAATTGACACGACGACGTTTTTTCAAGACTTTTTCGGCCTGGGCATCAGCTGAAAATGTCGATGTGCCCTCCCCAGTGTTGCATTCAGGCCGAATAGAGAGACAATTCTCCCTTCCTCAAGTCTTAGATTTTCTTCCCCAAAAATTTGCTTCTATGTGCGCAAAGAGTTGATTCTCACATAGCACGCCGCTCCTCCCTGAACAGTGGCGTCAATTCACACTTTTCTTGGAGAAACTGACAAATTTTGGCAAAAAAATTTTTGCAAATTTTAGGCATTTTTGCAATTTTTTTGCAATTTTTTTGCAAATTTTTTGCAAATTTTATGCAAATTTTGAGCAAATTTGGCAAATTTTAGGGCCAATGTTGGAAAATTTGCTTTTTATATATTTTTGCAATTTTTGCAATTTTTTGCCATTATAAATTAATATTTTCATTTCCTTGGGGGCCACGGCTCCCCAACCCCAAATGACGCCTCTGCCCCTGAACTGCCTTAAATCCCCCATGGCAGAGAAGAGCATATGCAGCGCTGTGCCTCCCCTTTTCCTGAATCCTGGCTATGCCACTGATAAGCGCAAGATTTACAGTCTCAGGCAACGTTTTCTATGCCAGAAAGTAATGCTGACCAAAGAAATCGTCAAAGTCGCGATTTAAAACTAACTATATCATAGTTAAAAGTACAACCAAGGTTGAAGAAGCCATATTTTGGTTTTGGAACTGTATATATATATATATATATATATATATATATACATATACTTGTACTCAAAGAGTCTATCGAGACGCTCGCTCCGTTTCTCACGACTCTTCTGTCGACGTCTTTGAGTAGCGGTGAATTTCCATCGTCTTGAAACATGCGGTTTGTATACCCGCATCATTCTGAATCAAGATGAAATAAGTCAACTATCGGCCACCTCTAATCTTCCCGTCTTGTCAAAGCTACTGGAATGGTCAATAACCAACTTGAAACTACTTGACGTCAAATGGTCTAATGCCTAAAGATCAGTCGGCCTATCGGAAGGGCCACTCTACGGAAACAGCGGTCTTGCGTATTTACAATGATATTGTTGATGCGATCGCTAATGGTCAGTTAGCCCTTCTTTGCCTCCTGGACCTCTCTGCGGCTTTTGATACAGTAGACCATGACATTTTCGTTCGTCGCCTTGAACTTACCTATTTTAAATGGAGTTGCGCTTTGGATTCGAGACTACCTGACAGCTAGATCTCAATCGGTTTGCTGGAATGGTCGCACGTCAGACTCGCGCCGTGTTCTCAGTGGAGTGCCGCAAGGATCGGTACTAGGCCCACTACTGTTCGTCCTATATGTGGCAATATAGGTCATCAAATCGTTGGGCTTATCTTTATGCCGATGACGTTCAGGTCTACTCCTCGTGTAACCCATCTGACGTCGAACGACTACGGTCCTCTCTGGACTTTTTCCTCGATCGAACAGTGGATAAAAATCGGTTATACCTGAATCCAGCAAAGACTGAGTTCCTCTGGTTAATACACCTAGAAGGAAACATCTCATACCACGAAATCCGTTTTCAATTGAAGATGTAGACATTGGTCCTTGATTGCCGAACTACGTCTTCAGGCGTTCTTTAAAGTCACTTTCGTTTGTCAGTCACTTAAACAATGTGATTCACACCTGTTACTATCAGCTGCAGGATCCGGGAGATTCGCCGCTACCTGCCATTACCGGACGTGATTAAACTGGTTCGATCCTCATTCTATCACGAGTGATTATTGTAACAGTATCTTACTCGGACTTCCTGTCAGCCAGCTAAACCGTCTTCAGATGGTGCTAAATGTTTCAAGCATGTCTGATCTTCGGCGCTAAATGAGCATGTGACACCGCTATTACGAGACAAATCACTGGCTCCGGATTCCGAGCGTATAGCAATTAAACGTTGCTGGTTTACATTTAGGACGTTAAATGACCCTTTCTGCCCCGAGTACTTAACGGCTCTGGTCTGTAAGTTCGTCTGATCGGCGCGATCGATCAAGCAGCCGTTCTCAATTGGTGGTTCCACCCCGTCTACGACAGCAAAATTTGGGGATCGGTCTGTTTCGAGGGTCAACCTTTCTTTGGAACACCATCCGGCGGACGTGACTAGGGTGACATCTCTCCTGAACTGTTCACTAGGAACCTTAAAACATATTTATTTAATATCTCCTATTAGGGACATTTGTAAATTAACTTTCTATGGTCTATTGCGCTATATAAATTGTCAGAAGAATAAAAAATAATCATAAAAATGTTTTTTACATTTTAAATTGACATATCAGCGTTGTTAATTTAGCGCTTTTGATTATGGCATTTAACCATGCTGATATAAATTGTCCTGGACATAAACATATATATATTAACACATATTTCGTAACGTGGGGGGCCTAAGTTCTTAGTTGATCACCCGACCCGAGCTGGGGGCCCCCAAAGAGGGGTTACTAGTTATTATATTAACCTAACAATAATTAACCCTAATTATTTATATAGAAATGAACGTGTGCTGACGATAACACTTTTTTTTTTTTTTGCTCGTCGGCTCGAAATTCTCCTCTTTTCAAAGATGCCCCCTGGGTGTCACGCTACGCCACTGTAAACACACCAGTGAACAACACTCAAGCTAATATATTCACACACAGATATTATTTCAATATATATATATATATATATATATATATACAATATATGACGTCTGCCGTTAACGTTCTTCGTTCGTCAGCGACTTGTAACGTCATCATTCGACATGCGTCTATAACTACATATCTCTGATGAAGATAAAAATTAGTAAAAAAGTCATTTCGTTTTAAAGAATTCGGATTATTTTAGGTTAAACGCCAAGTAGAAATTATAAATGTGTTTTAATATTTTCATTTAATAATTTATGCGTAAATGATACTGTATGAGCCTTTGAATCGGTTATTAAAATATTTTTATAGATTACTGTTTCGAAGCTCATGAAAACAAAACTGATACTCTGCTGTCGTTGACAAGAACGGTCGTCGTCGTCGTCGTCATCATTTTGTCGTCGTCGTCGTTGCTGTCATTTTGTTACTGCTGTCAAAGTCACTTATCGTCACCATGCAAATGCCACTGTATAGAAGTGTACATTCTAAGACAGATGACGAATACCGACATACCATTGATCTGTCTATGGACAATCCAAAACCATTCTGCAGCAGTGCGACAAATGTGAAGATCTTTGCTATACGAGCACAAATCCGAAAACTCATTTCTAGCCGTTGAAATATCTAGGCTGACTCTTTATAAATCTAAATAAATATTTCTTTTCTTATCTCTTATTTGCCAGTAGGTCTGTTCTGTTCTGTGGCCAGGTCTGTTCTTACGGTCTACTGGATTTTACATAGAGCCATGACACGGATTCGCCAGTAGACAAATGGTCCTCGCCGGTCGATGAGACTAATTATTTTCGACGTAAAACGATAAATAAAACCGTTTGGCAAAAGACATTTTCCACCAGTTCAGATCTATCTATCATCGACGACTTCTTCCAGCAGCCAGTCATGCACGTGACGTCGTTTCCGTCACTTCGATTCGAGCGACTTTCTTCCGTGCTGACTCTAGCTCCTTAGTCTCGGAACGAAGTCTGAGAATCGGACGTCGGCGATCACGTGATCGGCGCCGCTCTGGAAGCGATGACGTCTCAAGCAGACGATTCGACGCAATAAGAACGAACAACACTTTTCCTACGCTGGCGAATGCCAGTACGGTAATACCCTCCTCCGCCTCAGACCTCTGGAACCGTACGCACACACACACACACACGCACACACACACACACACACACACACACACACACACACACACACATATATATATATATATATATATATATATATATATATATTACAGTATCTATAACGTCTGCCGTTGCCGGCGTCTTTCAAAAGAAGCCATCATGTCCAAATGTTTTCGTCCTTCGTTCGTCTTGTAGAGCGTCTCCTCTTGGGCGATTAACTTCTATAGCTCCTTTCATGATGATAATTGGACATTTCTCATTTCACGTCGATAAATAATGAAGAATGTTAATTTTGGAATTGCGTTTCCGTCGATTTCTTGTATGATACTAGTAACATCTCGTATTAGTTTGTGGTTTGAAATGTTTTTTCTCTCTCTCCCTCTCCCCTCTCTCTCCCTCTCCCTCCCCCTCTCTCTCTGTCTCTCTCTCTGTCTCTCTCTGTCTCTCTCTGTCTCTCTCTCTGTCTCTCTCTCTGTCTCTCTCTGTGTGTACTTCGCTTTGCTTCACCACTGCTGATGGCTTCGTGTTAATCACTTCTGAGCTGAACGGAAGTTCAGTCTAGCCATGGAAGCCTAGATTAAGTAAGTAAGTAAGTAAAATCTCGTGGGTTTAGGCGCTTAATCTAGGCTTCCATGGTCTAGTTCACTTTAAGTGGCTGATGCGGAGTTTCGTGCTACTGTAGTTGCCACGTCATTGCATTATTATTAGGGCTGCAGTTAGTAACGATTAATTAATCGAATAATCGTTAAAATTTTTGATCGATTAAATGTTCTTTAATCGATTAATTTTTCGATTAAATTTTATTATTTTTATAATTTATTTACTTTAATGCCTACTCAGTTTACTATATTTCTATTTCGTTCAGATAACAATAACGAGTAATGAAAAGCAATGCTGCAGTTAAGCATTTAAGGGGCGAGATGAGCAAACACTTTTGTTTTGTTTTAAGAAATTAAGATACATGCAGATGGCAAATTAAACAATATGCAGATCTGCAATGCAAGATCAGCTAAAAGCTATGTGTAATTATTTTAATCGAAATTAATCGATTAATCGATTTAAAAAATTTCAGATTAATCGAACAAGAAAATTTTAATCGCTACCAGCTCTTATTATTATTATTATTATTATTATTATTATTATTATTATTATTATTATTATTATAAGTCAAGTAAAATCTCGTAAATTTATTAGCGCTTTGGAAGTAATACAGTAGTATCTGCTTATTCCCAGGGTCATGTTAAGGCGGGGGCTGAGGGGGCTGCAAGCCCCAGGCCCACCATGAAAAATAGGCCCACCGATTTTCCATCTTTTTTGCTTGTCAGCACGTTTTGGAAGGGAGATAACCTTTTTTTGCCTGTCAGAGATTTTCAGTATAGGCGACGACCTTTTTTTTCTCAGCCCCAGGCCCACTCGGACCTTAATCCGGCCCTGCTTATTCCTCTTTGGGCTCGTCCACAAATGACTTAACGCGCCTAGGGGGGAGGGGGTCCGGACATTTGCTAACGAAGTGTGACGAGGGGGGGGGTTCCGTAAATGTGACGTAACGTTAAAAAAATTTTAAGTGACGATTTTTTGCTTGTCAGTATGTTTGGAGAGGAAAAAATAGAAGGATGAATGACCTTTTTTGCTTGTCAAGACTTTTCGGAAGACGAAAAGGGGGTCGGCCCGTTGTTACGTCATACCTTAGGGGGGTCTGACATTTTGTAGCGTCGCGCTACGTAGGGAATGAGGTGGTCAAAAGGTGCCAAAATCGTGTTACGTCATTTATGGACGACCCCTTTCTTGAAATAACCATATGAAAGGTGGATTGTCGGTCAGGCAAAGGCCAGTGTAATAATAATAGTATTATTATTAGTAGTAGTATTTAAAATAAATAATAATAATATAGTAATACAATATCGATATAGAGTGGCCTTTCTTGAAGCGAAGTTCAACGTCTATTTCCAATATTGCTCAAAATGTTTGCTGCTGTGGCTCTGCTACAGACCCCGCTGCGAGAACTGAAAAACATTTTCCAGGGTGGTGGATTGCCAATATGCTGTCACAAAATCTAACATTTAGTATTTGCATTTTGAGTTTTTGTCATTGTTATCTGTTGCCTTGGTTCACCTCTAACAGTCAATTAAGAAGACCCGTAGGCCTAGTTAGACCCACTCGACGTTGACTGCTACTCCATATGAATAATATAATAGGACTTCCCTTGTAACTAATGTTAACTAATGGACCCTCACAAACAATGGAAGACGGAATGTGGACACCGGCATCAAAAGAGTTTGAGTAACCTTGTTGTAGGCTACTGCTGGATCCATCTCTTACGAACGATCAGAGGCGTAGCGAGGGTATCCGGCGCCCGGGGACAAAGTGTACCGTTTGCGCCCCCAACACTGCTGACGAGCAAAAAAGATCGTCACATCGTTTTCTCGGCGCCCCTCAACTCTCTACGGCGCCCCTCTCCTTATACCCCTGACGAGCAAAAAATGGTCGCCGCACTTGTTTCTTCTAATTTATTATGTATTTAACTGTTTAACTTACCCCAAAAATCTGATTTTGGCGCCCCTCACCTCAGCGCTCGGGGGCATATGCCCCCACCTGCCCCTGCCCCCTTCGCTACGCCTCTGCGAACGATTTGTCATTTCTAGCCGAAACTGAAGAAAAACTGGTGATTTGTGCAGTTGATGTGCGTCGAATTCGTTGACCTACGAGACGGGAAAGTCGTCTTTCCAACGGACTCTGTTGAACGGGACACATCGATTGCGTCTCCCAAGGACCGGCAATTGTTCGAAAACTCGGCAAACATTTGTAACTTCCGCCCGAACGCTCTTCGCTTCTGCTCCGTTTCAACGCATGCAGTCACCGATGCCGCTCTAAGCGTGCGACGCCTGGATTGTTAATTTGGATAAGAGACACTCGTCTGTCTCTCTGTCTCTCTGTCTCTCTGTCTCTCTGTCTCTCTGTCTCTCTGTCTGTCTCTCTGTCTCTGTCTCTCTGTCTCTCTGTCTCTGTCTCTCTCTCTCTCTCTCTCTCTCTCTCTCTCTCTCTCTCTCTCTCACTTGCTTATTCAAGCGAATAACGCAGTGCACGCAATAAGACACGTAGTATAGGGTCAAAAAACGAATATCGACAGCTAGAAACGGCGAAAGCGTCCACTCCTATAGATCAGTGGTTTTCAGCCCGTGGTCCGCGGACCAAAAGTGGTCAGCGAGAGGGAGTCTAGTGGTCCGCAGCAAATTCTGATAAAACGTTAATAACAATTAGACATACAGGGTGTCTATGAACCCCCCCAGCAGTAAAACTATAATTTCTTAAAAGTTCCTAAATATATTTATATCAAAATTTCCATACTTCTACAACACATATTTCCCCACCTTTCTGCTTATTTTCATCTCATTTGCATGTAAGATGGCCATTTTGTGAGATATCAAAGTCAAAATTTGATTTTTACAAATCAACAGACAAAATTTTATTCATTGTCTAGAAATTTCAACTTAAACCACAATTGTTCAAGATGATTATCGGACATAAGTGCAAACCCTAACCCTAACCCTAACCTTAATTGCAAAAATTGTTCGGTATCCAAAGCCAAGCTCCCGCAATGTCTGAAGTCGCATCTTATCTTCATTCGATATTTTACTCATTTTGAAAATTTAAATCAAACGTTTATTGTTATGTCGAATTCTGTGAACAAAAACATGTTTACAAATTTGCATTCGATTTAAACTTTACTACTACTACTGCAACAACAACAACTGCTACTAATACCGCCAAAATTGACATGAAGCCAAATTTATGTGAAGCTATAGATATTTAGGCCTGTCATGCTGCGACTGAGTAGTAAAAATCGAAGTTTGACTTTGATATCTTACAAAATGACCACCGTACATGCAAATGAGATGAAAATAGGCAGAAAGGTGGGAAAATATGAGCTGCACAAGTTTGGCAATTTTGATAAAAATATATTTAGGAACTTTCAAGAAATCAAAGTTTTCCTGCTGGTTTTTTTTCGTAAACACCTTGTATATATTATTCATGTCAGTGGCGTAGCCAAGAGGTTTTTTGGAGGTTAAAACCCCCTTGAGTGCCCGGACCCAACATTTTTTAGAGCAAGCAGCACAGTTAAGTAAGGTGACGACCTTTTTTGCTTGTCGGAATATCACGCGCCCTATGAACTTTTTTGCTTGTCATGATTTTTCTCAATTTTCAGGTGGTCCGCGAGAAATTTTTGATCTTCAAAAGTGGTCCGCGAGGCAAAGGGGTCTGAGAACCACTGCTCTAGATTACATTGTTTCCGTCTGTCAACGCCTTTAATTCGCCTTCCGTTCAACGCGTATTTTTTAAGTGTCCCAATAGAAATAGCTGATGAGCTCCGAATAAGCATGACACCTCCCGTTTCTACAGCGTCTTGTGAACAATTAATTAATTTCCTGCTTCTAACACTGCTCAATCTGCCAACAAACCGCCTTAATACATTGTCGATTAAAACAATTCTGAGCAAATTCTCCATTTTAGCAGCGAACACCAGTAGCGTCATTTCACGCTTTTCATGGGCGGGGTCGAGATAATTTGTTAGTCAAAGGTTGGCAAATTTTTGGAAAATTTAGGATACTTCTGAGCAATTTTTGGCAAATTTTGGTCAATTTGGACAATTTTGGGTCAATTTTGGCAAACTTGATTGTTGGCAAATGTTTGGCAATTTTTGGCATTCTTTGCACATTTCACATTTATTTATTTAATACATTATACTGTACATTATTTCTTCATTTCCTTGGGGCAACGTCCCCTCCCCAAATGACGCCTCTGGCGAACACCACATTTGCCAGTAACGCAACAGAATCATCGGCAGACAAAGTGAACGCAAACTAAGTGAGCGGCCTAATTTCAGCCAAGGCGATTGATCCGACATTTTATTTGACCTTATTTCATTTGGCAGACAATATTTAAGTGAGTCGTAAAAATACGAGCTTGAAATTTAGCTAACAAGCAAGACAATAAAATTTTCTATAAAAATCACCGCAGGGGCAATGAATTCAATTTAGAACTTATATTTGAAGATAGAATTGACTAACGAGAAGATTAGCTAAACATTTTAGTCACTTGCTTATATATTTCTATGATAAAATATCAATGCGAATATATATATATATATATATATATATATATATATATATATATATATATATATATATATATATATATATACTGTATATATGTGTGTGTGTGTGTGTGTGTGTGTGTGTGTGTGTGTGTTTGCGCTGAGCCAATGCCTGGGTTTTCTAACATACATGTTACAGGACATCGAAGAGGACTGTCCTCTTAATAAAATAAAGATGAAAAAATTTTCCTCACAAATGCTTTGGAATTAGGAATTTTTGCAGCCTAAGTAACCTACGATACTTCACATGTGGCTGTTATAGGCCTACATTAAGGATTCGTTGAAAAGACTTACACATGCTGTAGGCTAGACGTAAAAATCAAATCGGCGAAAGAGTCACATGCTGTACATTGATCTTATCGCCATACCTCCTAAATCTAAGAGTACTATAGGACTATAGGACAAGATCAGTGGCGGTTCCACGTTTGGGATGACTGGCGATGCATCCCCCACCGAGCTTTTTTCTGCTTGTCAGCAGCGTTTGACGCTGGGTATCTGTATACAAAATAAGAGCGTATGACCTTTTTTGCTTGTCAGTCTTATTCGGGAAATTTTATGTACATTTCTCGGGGAAAACACTGTTAATGACCTTTTAAACTTGTCAACCTTTTTGGGATTTCATTTCATCCCCCACCAACTTCCTATGAATTCATTGCACCCCACCAAGAATCCTTGGAACCGCCACTGGGCAAGATGCAACGCGTCTCTGGAGCAGCTTAGTTACTCAAAATCCACGTCATGCAGTATTCTTCATCGAATCGTCGTTTGCTCTATTTCATTGCGACGGTTACCACAGGACAATGATGACAATGACGACGACTATGATGATGGGATGAGGGATGAGGGAGGAGATATATGACTACCGCCATCTTCCGATCGTAGTATTAGATACGACTGACATATTCGCTAGATGGTCCCAAAGCTGTCAGTGCAACTCACCAATGTAAGCCAGCATGCCGTAGTGGACCTAGCGGTAGGCCTATATATAGAGTAGGCTACTGTTGGCATATAGACTATACACTGTAGAACAGTGGCGTAGCCAGGATTTTCCAAAGAGGGTTACGAATAACCATTCCCTGACTACAAAAATCCTGGCAAGCAAAAAAGTTAGTCACCTATTATTTTGCTTGGTTAAGTCAGTTATAAACTTATAATAGGCCTATAGCTATATAGGCCTATGAGCGCGCGAACAGCCTACACAACTATATTCATGTTTTCTGCTTCTTTTTTCCTTTTTTGATGCATTGAATCCGATTTTGGAGCCGCGCCCCTCCACCCACAGAATAATAACCCGCAATAAAAAATTTGGTCGGCCAAACAAGGAAAGGTTAACCGCCCAAACCTGCCCCTTGGCTACGCCACTGCTGTAGAATAACTAAGTCTGTGGCTATACAGCAATTAGTTTTTACGATAAATTTATCTGATTAACAGCATATAAGCTTAGTAAAATGCGCATCAAAAACGCACGAGAGAATTCCTTTGACATAAAAGCCTAGCATCGAATTTAGACTTATATAGTTATGAACATATCTGTTTACCCGTCAAAAATGACGGGGACATTGGCATCCCATCAAATGCAACAGCATCATGATCGTTTTACGATTTTGCGTCAATAGCATTTTATGACGGTGGAGATTGTCTGTTTTATTTTGCATCAATATTTGCGTCATCAGTCATCCTTCATCATCATCATCATCATCATCATCATCAATTTTCAACCTGATAGTCACTAAGGTGTACTGATTTGGCAGTGTCGAACGACATGCAGTGCTTGATTCTCTTGTTTGCTGTCTGCTTCCCACGCCGAGCCATTGTCATCATTCTCGTTGTCGGCGGCTGAACTGTTTGTTTTGCACGGATGACTAAATGCCCGAATAAAAAGCTAAATATATGGCCTAAACGCATCTTCTTAACTTTAATCCTCTATACGACAGAAAATTTTTTTTCTAAAATTCAAAACATTGTAGAAATCAAATACAATGTTCAAACATTGGGGTCAAAAATTAATTACATCTAAATGAACCGATTTTCAAACTTTTGAGTATTTTGTTCAATGATCCCAGAACTTTGCACCAAATTATTTTGCCCACATTTTTCCCTGATTGCTTAGGTCATGCTCGTCCATGACTAAAACAATCCAATTCAGCGCTCCTCCTGAGATATAGAAATTTAAAACGATCAATCATTTCTGAAAGTCCTTTTCGAAAATCATCCTCAGTAAAGGCTGCAGGGCCTTTAATCACTGATTGATCTTTAAAAATTATTGAGAGAATAAATATATAATCCGCATTATATTTGAAATTGGGAGAGGAAGGAGATTTGGGAGAAGGAAAGTTCTTTTCACAGAGAGGCACATTAATGAGGAGAGAATATGTCGGGCATGGTGGGGCTATGGGTTGGGGCCAGTCGGATGGCGAGAGGGAAAGGGATGGGGAGACATTCTTTTCCACAGAGGGATGTAGGAGTGGAAATGTAACTTAGCATAAATGATTTAATGCTTAACTAGACCTAAGGGAACGGGGTTGGGGGCGATTGGGAGAGGGATGGGAGAATCTTGGGAGACGGAAGAAATACAAAGCAATTTGGGGAGAGGGAAAAAGGTTGGGGAGACGGAAGATGGGGGTTTGGGGAGCGATTGGGAGAATGGGGATAAAAAGAGACGGAAGGCCTATAAGTGATGAATGAATTAGGATGAAAAGGGGGACGGGGGTTTAAGCCATCAGACGAAACAAAGCTCCGGTTTGATTAAACAATATTTGGTTGTCAATTAACGCAAGATCATGAAAGACAAAAGACGGACAGGAAACAGACGGACATCGAGAAGAACTGCATAACCAAAATCCTGCAAATCATCATCATCGTCGTCGTCGTCATTATCATCATTATCGTCATCATCATCATCATCATCAAATCATCATCATCATCATCATCATCAACAACATGAATGCCAATATTATAACAGGGCCTAATATAATGTGTGTGTGTGTGTTCTGTGTGTGTGTGTGTGTCATCAGTGCGTTGTCGGTGTGTGTGTCATTCGGATGACTAAATGCCCGCAATAAATGAAAAGATATAAAGACGCTCATTTAATAATTAGTTGCGACAGACGAAGTTTTTCATAAAGCATTTTTAGTTAATTTTAATAGTTTAATTAAATAAAAATAATTACATCTAGAACCTTTAACTAAAAAAATTAGTATCAATAACAGATTTGCAAATTTATCCCAAAAATTTTAGTTGCTGATCCAAAATTACAGTCCATGACTAACTACCATTTTCAGCGCTTTTTCTGATCAACGATATCATCATAAGTCCTTCGATCATCGCTCAGAGACTGCAGGGTATTTTTACTGATTGATCTTTTTCTCGTTGAGAATAAACGCCAATCCGCATTTATTTGAAAGCAAAAGGTTATCTTTAATTGGAATTATATACAATGGCTTGAATTACATTCTTTTGATTACATGTACAGTGTAAATGTAACTTAGCATAAATGATTTAATGCTTAACTAAACCTATAGGCCTATGTCGAATCTAGTGAAGAAATACAAAGCAATTTCAACGCGCACAAGACTCAAGATGCCTATAAAGGAATAAAAAGAATAGGCCTATAAGTGATGAATGAATTCCGATGAAAATCGCTACCATCAGAAACAAAGACGGCACTAATACATTAACGCAAGATCATGAAAGACAAAAGAGTTGGAAGCATCGTCATTTTGAAGAACTGTTTTCATGAACAAAATATTTGATATGATGAAAACGTAGTTGTAAAATCAGTTGCAAAAACCTTAACTAAACCACGGAAATCATTAACTGAATTTTAGAAAGTTAATTATATATGTAAAAGTTTAACTGTGTGTGTTTGTGTGTGTGAAATGTGTGTGTGTATGTTTAACTAATAATTTTTAATTAAGAAATGAAAATCATATAAAGAACCAGGAATGTGCGCCCGCATAAGTTTTGCGGGTAGGTCCGCAGAACTATGGGGTCTAATAATCGTACCCGTAGACATTAATATTCATCAGTCACCACAGGATAGAGCGTATCTGTGGTTTAGACGGCGAAAATTTTGCCATCATTCTACACTTAGTGTTGCCATGGTAACCATTAAAAAGTATAGATAGATAGATAGATAGATAGATAGATAGATAGATAGATAGATAGATAGACAGACAGATAGACAGATAGATAGATAGATAGATAGATAGATAGATAGATAGATAGATAGATAGATAGATAGATAGATAGAGAGAGAGAGAGAGAGAGAGAGAGAGAGAGAGAGGTGGGGTGGGTGGACATGTAAGGACGGATGGATACGGACGGACGGACGGATGAACAGACGGATAAGTAGATTGACAGTTTGAGAGGAGAGAGAGAGTTTCCTGTGCGTTTACAATTGGTAATGCCACGGAAGTGGTGACATTAGACTTGTTTGATCGTGCAGCGTCTATAGATCTATTCCATTAGGACGTCTATTCTATTATCAGATAATGTAGGCGTCTTTCGATGAGTCTTGAATATCGCATATCAATCATGTTGTTCGTCTGTGTAGCGCCGTATAGCATGCTCGCGTCGCCCTATTGTACGGCCTGGCAAATTACACGTTCTGCGGCGGCACAGGATCACTTTTGCTTTCGGGTCGTTTCGTCTCCTCTTTTCTCGTTCGGTCAATCCGTGACATTCGCCGCCGTACACCCGAGTGGCACTCTCCCACGTCGTCACTCGCCCCCGTCGTGCCCGCCGTCGATCGTGCAGAGGATGTCGCGGGGTCCATGCGGCCGACGATCGCTGACTGAAGAGGCGACGACCTCTGTACGGGTCGGTGGTTGGCGAGAGGTTTTCTGCATGTTTTGCAGCGAATCCCTTAGATCAACCGTCTCTTTAATTAATGAAGATCTTTTGGATCTCGAATACATAAACGTATTCGAAGTGATTTGAATCGAGATCTATGTTGCAATAAAAGTCTTGTTAGTTAGCCATTAAAACCGGGAGGAT
Organism: Metaphire vulgaris; assembly: GCA_018105865.1. Lineage (NCBI taxonomy): Eukaryota > Metazoa > Annelida > Clitellata > Crassiclitellata > Megascolecidae > Metaphire > Metaphire vulgaris. The sequence goes on from CM030833.1 coordinate 18,624,554, forward strand.
ATAACTAACGAGACATTACTAAGTCATACATTGACTATATATCATAGACTACATCATAGTCATACATTGACTATATATAGTAAGCCTATAATATTGACAATATACAGGGGCGGTTCCACGTTGGGGATGACGGGGAAGCATCTCTCCCAACCGACCTACCAAAAATGCATCTTCAGTGGAAGATGATCGTCTAAACGAATTGGCTTTGATGTATATCCACAAAGAGATGGACATATCCATAGACAATGTCATCGACAAATTGGCTTCCGGCAATAGAAAACTCGATTTATTTTGTTCTATGACTTTGTACAACCAGACTAAAATGCATTTTAGTCTGGTTGTACATGGTTTTATACATTGTCAATTCTGAACATTATATTTCAAATCAACAGATTTTTTCTAAACCGTTTACATATAATTCCTTTGACATTTGGGGAATTTTATATATATATAATATATATATATATATATAATATATATATATATATATAATATAATAAGACTAAGGCCTACCAGTATATATATATAATACTAAATACTATGTGTTTTTCTGGGTAATTTGGGGTAATTTCCCACTTTTTAGGAGCTTGTTCAGAATTTTTGCAATGGACCCACCCACTTTTTGAGATGAATTGTTTATTATTATCCTGGCTACTGACAATTATGTAAAGCAGTGAGAACAATATAGATTTATTTTAAGTCTGGTGGAGGCCCCTAAAGTAACTCAGAAACGATTTTCCGGCACAGCGATGTTTCCTATCCTCGCGTCTGACTGGCAATCTGTGATAAACAGAACAGCTCTATGGATAAACGTGACGTCATATTTTCGCATCCGTAAGACTCCATTTTCCTTAGGAACATTCTGGCATGACTGGAACTCTGATCTTGGGGCCAAAGAGCTTACTATTGGGGTTAAATTAACCCGCATGGATGACTTACTATTGTGTTTGCAGTTTCAAAGTGCATTATCTTTTTATAATGTGCCATTTTAATATTTGTTTTATTTTATTTTATGTCAATCTGATGATCAATGTATTATAAAAACTTATGTTGTTCGCCGGTAGGGCACTGTATTAAATGCAAAAGTCTGGTTATTTCAGCTTCTTTTCTGGCAATTAATTCATTCAGGTGATCAAGTTCCACAGTTATTGACATTTGACAATGTCAAAGATGACTTGATTTCTCCACAATGGTTTGTTGGTTTAATGTATGATAATTATAATAATTGGGATTGAATTGTTACCACTGAGCACTGCCCAGATCCAAACAGAGAGATTTAGTTTAATAAACATTTTTTTATGGTGATCAGCACAATTTAAAATTTTCATTTGGACCCACCCACCTTTTTACACAGATCTCACCTACTACTGTATATGATAGGCATAATATAATAAGACTATAGGCAAGAGATGCAATATACTGTATATAGATCCACGCTAATTGACTGAATTGCTATCACTGTTGTCAAACATACCTATAATATCAAAAACCGGTATATATATATATTAAATAATGGCTCTTCGGATTGACGTAGCCTCTGAGAGAGACCGACAACAGCGGGTGTCGTTTCAGAACTCTCCCACCGCCTCCCAACCAATCTCTGGCCTGTTTTAATTGGTGCAATCTGTGATCACACAAAATCTCACAGTGATAAAACCAAAAATGTGCAATGGATAAAACACAAATTTTCTGTGCTTTGTGCAGTGATAAATTTTCCTGTTCTTGTGTCTTTTTTGCTTGTTTTTTTCGACGCATGTCCACTCTGGAGTTGCAATTTTCTGAGTTTTCTGAGCCGCCATGCAAACTACTCAGCAGCAGTGTCTTCTTCGGTTTACCGTCAATGTGGTCCGTGACTGAAAACTTTGGAGAACCCAGCTGGGCATGTAGACATCCCCGACAATGGTTAACGCCCATGATTTAACACTGCGACGCAAAATGGGAAGCAAAGAGGTTCAACTTTCGGCTGTCTTTAGCATAAATAGATTACTTCTAGTGAGTTTTAACTTTCGGCACTGCCGGACTATATATATATTTAGCTGTAATTACCCACTTTGCTGCCTACTCAATTTTGTCTCAATGAGATGCTAACTGCTGAAATTCATGCTGTTCTGAAATTAAAAGACTCAATATATTGATTTGTCTTAATTATAATAATGACAAACATAATGACGAACAGATCAAAATGTCTAAATAATTACTATAATTATTACCTAGCTTACTATTTATGTGCCATGAAGTCTGAAAAATGACCAGCCTGGATTTGTTAAAAGTAGTTTAGGCCATGCAGTCAACTTGCAGTGTTTAATCCACACAGAGAAAAAGTGATGACGTTATACTATAATTTAAGTAAAAAAATAATATCTTACACTAGATCTCGTAATCTAAATGTAACGTTACACCAGGTTTACACTGAAGTGTATACCGATAAAATGTTGTGTAACGTTACGATGAATTTAAGTTTTAATGTTACCTAGTCACAAAATGTGCAGTGATAAAATAAAAGCAGTGCAGTGGTAATAATCAATAATAAATAAGCCTGAGGTCCTAAATAATACATAGTTGATAATTACCTTGTTTTTTTGCGCGGAAAGAAACAAGTATTCTGTATATTTCAAGACGTTAAGGAAAAGGAGCAATATTAAGATAGTGAGTTTAAAAACTTTCTTTCGCCCTGCTTTAGAACTCCTAGACAATGGTTACAGGTTTTGCATGCAACGAATGTTAATAAACCCTACTTTTGCTTTGTTATGTTGCTTTGTACTTTTGTATAAATGTATTATCCACTATTCCACTTTTAAAAACAATTTGAACAACTAAATATATATTTAGCTTTAATCAAGGTTTAGTGTCAACTTTTGTCAATGTTAATGTAACCCTGCTCCTGCTTTCAAGTGGCGAAATTACTCCAAGATGTGGGGTTAACTTATATTTTTAGATGGTTATTATAAAGCATGGTGTCAAAGATAATGACGGTTCGCGTTTTGAGTAAATAATTACTATAATTATTACCTAGCAATTTATGATGATGGCAGCTGAACAATACAAAACTCTTGGTGTTAAAAGTTTCACATGCAGTCAGTTGCAGTCTTTAATCCAGACATGGACATGGGTCCATTTTTTAAAACCCAACCCACCACTATTCAAACCCAACCCAATCCAACCCACGGAAACAGCTGGGTTACTTGACCCAACCCAACCCATGCATACAAATTTTTTAAATCCTCCTTCATTTCATAGACCAAAGGGAATGTACATGTATTCCATTTGGCAGATTTCATATTTCTGGATGCCTTTAACTTGTATTCTCCGGTTGCTCACGTGAAGAGGCATCAAAACAGATTAAGGGTAATTTGTAGTAATTTAAAAAATCATTAAAATGTACACATTTGTACAATATAACACAACAACCTGGCAACCCAACCCAACCCACCACAAAATGGAAATTTCGGACCCAACACACAACCCAACCCAACCCATGGGTTGACCCAACCAGGACGTCAGGTAAAACTGATTACTGGACCGCACACCAAGCCCATGCCTGGTTTAATCTAGACTCCTTGACTCCGGAGAGGAAACTGACAAAGCCGGGGGGAATTCTGCTAGGGGCTGCTGTTAGTTGATGTAGTATGCCAAAATTTCCGGGGGGTGAATTTGAAATTTTCGGGGAAAGGGCAATTTTCCATCGGAAACGGCCTAGATTAAACCTGGTCAGTTGCTGTGGTATTACCGCTTTTGACCTCTCCCCTGCATGTTCAGCTTCTGATCACAACTCTCCATGGCAAGACTCTACCTCTAGTCCTCTACCCACCGCGATTGCCTTTTCTTGACAAAATCTTTATATATATTTATATATATATATATATATATATATATATATATATATAGGCCCTATATAAAATTATATTTATGCATCCAGACACAGCATATATGTAATTATGCAAACACACACACACACACACACACACACACACACACACACACACACACACACATATATATATATATATATATCAAGCTTTACCACAGTCACCTGTGGACGAGCGAGTGTCAGCTCGTGACAGACGGTGACTTCTATTAAGTCATCCGTTGTACGTTTCGTGCCAAGACGTCTTTGTCTGCCTCTCAATGTCCGTCGACTGCGCCGTTCCCAGTCGTTGTATTGACGACGATTTAAGAAGAGGTGAATTAATGCTAATAGAGATATCGCCGTTTTGCTGACGATTAGACATGTAAAGGCTTCGTCCAAAGAAACGTCGTGAATTTGAAAACCCTTCTCTCTTGATAAATAATATTAGTCACACTTCAACCATCACTCCTACATTTCACATCTCACTACATCTTATATATAAGTTGTAGTGCTTTATATATATATATATATATATATATATATATATATATATATATATATAATAACTACAACATTTTATATATATAGACCTACATATATACACACAGAAAGCACTATATATATATAGTGCTTCTCTTTTACACTATATATATATATATATATATATATATATATATATATATATATATATATATAGTGTAGGCCTATGTGACTGACGTTGATGGAGCATGATTCACTAAAACCACGAGTCGAATGAATATGGAGGTTATGAGGAATAACTCATCCACTGAACGACATCAGGAATTAATTCAAATGTTAGAACCTCAATTTTATTTTAATCAGTGAAAACAATTCGGAAAAGCGAAGCATTTACGTTGTTCAAAATTAAGGAATAGGGGCCTTTACTTTTCTTGTTCCGGATATTTTGTGACAAGATGCTGCCCAGCCAGATTACGGAGATGAGGACAACATAAAAGGTGCCGAAAGATAGAGCACAAACAAAGGAGTGAAAAGATTTGTAGGCTAATTATCAAAGGACCTGCAAACTGTAGAGAACTTTAATAGTAATAGGTCCTACATTTTTTACAATTTGTTGAATTACTTTCTTATTTCGATTATTTGAAGTTAAAAAGATCTGGATCAATGCACTGACGCCACTGAGTGGCGAATGTCACTGATGCATAGACACAGGAGGAGGTAGAGGACAGGACGGAGGGAGACCCGAAAGATCGTCGGTCTCTCTCTCTCTCTCTTTCTCTCTCTCTCTCTCTCTCTCTCTCTCTCTCTCTCTCTCTCTCTCGGGCGCCCGTAGCTGTGCATACGCCCACCCACTGGCCAAGACGTCCGACCAATGAGGAGGTCGTTGGGAAGCGGACTCTGCCCACCAGAGGCGGTCAATTCGCTTCGGCACAAGATAAAAAAGCGAAACGAGCGTCTGTCGTAAGGCGCTGTCTTCGCCTCGTCGTCATCTTCGTGTCGTCTCCTGTGCTTTATATTGAGAGCAAACGACGGCGAGACCTGTGAGATTTGACTGAATCCTAAGGATCAATTGTCACTGGTAAGCTACAGCAGCGCTCTCTGTCTTTCCGACGACGACGTCTTAGACCAGAAATTAAAAAGACGAAACCTTAGGGCTGTTTGAGGAACAGAAAACACCCGCTAGCAGTGAGCTGCAGCCGTCTTCACTTGCATTTCCAGAAGACTCTTCAGCAGCGATTGCATCTGAAAAAGTGGAGCGACTAAGAAGCAGGCGTTGAAAGGAAGACAGACAAACAGACGACGTCCTGATTATACTTTTCTTGTATTTTCAAAACATGTCGTTCCTGACACTCGATTCAAATGCCTGGCAGGTAAGTCAACTGTATAGCCTTCAATGTCTTGGTCATCTTGGTGTTAAAGCAAACGATAGACTACCCCATGACCAACAAAGTTAAGCAAAGTAAAGTTGAATGTGCATGGTTTGCTTATTTTGAATGGGGCGACATCACGGGACCCGGTGGAGAGCCCAGACGCTTAGCCTACTGCTCCTTGACAATTATTATAGGTAAAAATGTACGACAGTGTTTAACCGCGAAACTTCAGGCTGAGACCAGAGGCGGCGCTAGGTTTACGCAAATTGTGGCCAGGCCATGTCTTTGGCCCTGCCATACATGCAGCCAAACAGTGAAATGGACTTAAACTTAATAAACTAGTAAAACACCAAGCTGTTACATTTAGTTCTAAAAAATAATGTCAAAAAATCTCAGTAAATAATCACAATTTCGACATTTTCCCTCCCGCCTGCTTCAGAACATGCTAAAACTATCGCTCTAGCCAGTCGCTTTCTCGACTTCAAGCGCTTAAATTCGCTCAATCACTATATGTCTTATAACAAATTAACGACAATTCTGCTCATTCTCTCTGAACCTGTTATATGTAAGCGTACAGTACATTACAATACACAGAACGACAGAAAATGACAGTCTGTGTTTGTGAGCCAAAGTATAGAAACATGTTGATCAAATATCGTACTGTTGCTACTTCTTGCTGTCAGCTCAAATTGCATACTGATGGATATACATAGGCGGATTTAGAGTTTAATATTTGGGTAGGCTAGCATGAGGGTCTGGGGGTGCCATCCAGCACGCGTGCCATCCAACACGCGACAGACCTGGTGTTGATGGAAAATGTAGTTTTGTTTTAGTGGGATTAGTTGGGTAGGCTTAAGCCTACCCTAGCCTTTAAAATAAAATCCGCCTATGTGAATATACAGTTGCCGTCGCTTTAAACGTGTGTCTTTTTTGTGTAACAATGCATGCATACGGCATTAAGATTAAGATTTAACGATTAATTTATGAATATGCAATCAACACGTTAATTTATGAATATTAACGCAAGCAACAAGTTTAATTGCAATCGATTGCATGTGCTTTACTATTATATATATATATATATATACATACATATATATAGCATAAGTGCATAACTGTAACTTTCTCATTGGAGCTGAGAGATAATCTATCAGATACATGGTAGACAAAATTACCGATCAAAACGGTTACTTGCTGAATGATTTTCTGATACAGGACAGACGAGACTTTATTGGATCTCACGTAGGACTGGATCAGCTGCAGTCATCCATGACCGGTTCAGTAGCGAACGGTTCTTTCTCGAACTCTCATCAACCGCCGCGCCAGACAGCAAACGCCGACTTCCAGCCGCCCTACTTTCCACCCCCCTACAACTCTTCGCAACCGCTGCAGTCTACTGTAGAAACAACTTACCACCTGGGACTGACGGCGACCGATCCCTACTCGAGTAGGCCCATCGCTCACCAGTACAGCTCACCTGCACAAGGTTACATGAACGCCGAGCGACATTCGCTGGAACTTCACAATCCTCTGGCCGGGTCTCTCTATCAGCGGAGTTTTCAGGGCTGTCACGAATCGCGTCCTTCTCGGGGATCCGACTACACCCGAGTGCTCGGACGCCAGGACCTCTTCCTTCCCGGCTGTACGGCTCATGACCTCGGCGATCCGTCGCTTCAGTTTTCACTGCAGAATGGATTGGGAATGTATGGAATGGAGGAGGCTAGACAGGTCAGTTGCGGTTTTGCTTCGGTTAACTTGAAGATATCCAGGGACGTAGCTAGGCATGGGCTTGGTAGGGCTCAACCCCCCCCCATGCCTGAAGCTAGCCCCCCCAAATGAATTCAAGCCCAAATGGCATTGCGTGCTCAAAAGGAAGGGAGAGGAGTGAATCTTGGGCTTCAACCCCCCCTCAAACCAAAATCCTGGCTACGTCCCTGAAGATATCAGACTGGATTAAACTTTGGGGCAGACGTCTTTGAACTTTTCTCGGCAGAAGAGCGCTAACCACAGCCCTCTGTATGTGCAAATATAATAATAATATTCCTTTAAAAGTTTAACAAATGCATTATGCAGGCTATTCGTCGCCATGCATATAGCCTATAGTAAGGCAACTAATTCATTTGAATTTGATTGGGCGGTCAAAGAGACTTTTCCAATTTGCATTCGTTTTTGGGTTTCTAAGTCCTTCATATGTGTTTTTAAGAACAAGATTAACCAATTTTGACAACGTTTCGATTGTTTGTATAGGTAACACTCGAAGAAGTGGGCGACTGTCTCACTGGCGACTACAACTGCATCATAAGAAAGCCACGTAAGCAGATCGAGAAAAAGAAATTATAATCTTTAGTAATACTCCGATACTATTAAGAAACTTTTTTATCAAGACTTACCTATAGAACATACAGCTTCTGAATCCTACAGATATGCTTCCTATAATGAATAGTCAGGAATAATCCGAAACTCGTTCGAAGAGAATGTACTGACAGACGGTTCGAACCTATAGGCCTTCAAATGACTCATGATCGACGTCTAAGCAAATGATGACTGTGACGACTCACTCCATCTCTGCAGTTGCTTCGTGAATCTCTACTACTTACTCTTGGATGAATGAGGCCACGGGACTCAACTGCACTTCTTATCCGATGAATCGAACCCTAGGGACTCAACTGTAATCTGTATCCGTGGTCGATCACTTCTGATATTACACAATGTGTCCAAAAACATGACTGCCCAGGGCCATCTTTAGAATCTGTAGTCGGGCAGATTTTCATTTTCGGAAATTTTCGCCCATTCACATCACATACGGAAAAAGTCTGACGAGCAAAAAAGCTTTCAGCTCCCGATATAACCTGACAATGTTATTCGCTCATAAAAATTTTTAGCCCGTTTTAGAAAATTTTTTCATCGGTTATAGGCCCTGATAGGGCCTACAAGTCTACAACGACCCTCTACAGATAAGAAAGTGACTGTCGCAAGTGGCAGACTTTACAGAGGGCGAGGCGTCTTCGCATAACTGAGATCGACTTCGTCATCACTGCCATTACTCCAGGAAAGGTATAAGCCAGTTCTTCGTGTATACTTTTTGCATCTTCATGTACACTCTTTGTACCTCTACTTTTCGCATACTTTCGCTGCAGTGTCGTCGAGGAAGCCGGCGATTGCTAAAGATCAAGCGGCGATCGGTCGGAGCCCGGCGGTCTCTCCGACCGATCTGTTCTGTTCGGTTCCCGGTCGTCTTTCGCTCCTCAGTTCGACGTCGAAGTACAAGGTGACCGTGGCCGAAGTGCAGCGAAGACTGTCGCCGCCGGAGTGTCTCAACGCGTCGCTCCTCGGAGGGGTGCTGCGCAGGTGACGTCATGCACGGTGGCCTATTAATAGCATGCCATGCCGCTGTAACGTTGAACAATAATAATTAGCCTATTTAAAGAAATTCTATCTTTTGTATAAGCTAGAGACGGTGAAGAATTATAATTCGTCACCGTTTTTTGTTCTTTAGCGGCCTCCGTTAGTGTATTCCCTTTAATGTTAGTCCATTTCATGATGTTATCTATCAGGGATATTTTACACCCCCTAAAATCCCCCAACATCCCCCAACTTCAGGTCGACACCTCCCCAATTTTCCTAATCCAGAACACCTCCAAATTCGAGAAGTAACACCCCCAACTTTATTTTTCTGATGTCTTTTTTTGCTTGTCAGACTTTTTGAGGCCTTATAACGTTTTTTGCTTATCAGAATTTTTTGAGATTTGATAAGGCTTTTGGGTTTTTCGCCTGTCAGACTTTTTTTTGTGGACGACTTTTTTCCACACTTATTTGGTAGAGATTCCCAAATTTTACCGACACCCCTCCAAATTCACAATCCTAGAAATAACCCTGCTATCTATCCAGCTGGTTCTGGATCTGATCGCCTCCTGTTCCTTCTGTTAAACCCGTTATTATTGAATTTTCAAAGGGGTTCTCTGTTTTTCTGGTGATAGGTCAGAAATATCTAATTTTTCTTCATTTGATCTGTGTCAGAATTTCTTCGCCTACTGCGTTCGCCTACTACGGCCATTTTGTACTGTACTGTACATTTTGTACTGCGGTCATTTTGTAGACTGTATATCTGTATCTCATTTGATACAAAATCTTTGTAACGAATCCTCATCATTTTTCTCAAGCATTTGTTTTCAAAAATGCTTGAATTCGGGTTTCTTCCTCTTTATTTAGTGTCCATGACTCGCAGCCATACGAGGCAGCAGGCCAGACTAGTGTCCTGATCAGTTTTAGCTTTTTAAGCAGTGTTTTATCCAGACCTATACTAGGGAAATTTTCTTCCAAGCCCCCTCCCTTACAAAATCCCACCCAGTCTAAAATCCCAGCACTGACACACATTTTTGTATTGAACTGTATCTCTTTCCCTCCAGCCAAGTCAATTTCCTCCCCCTAGGTCTGGAGTCTGGATAAAACACTGTTTGTAAGTTTAATAGCATAATATAAATTAATAAAATAATAATTATAATAAAGGAATGCTGCCATTAACGTAGGCCTATAAGGAAACGAAACGCATCAGTTGAAAATACTTCACTAAATCCGTCTAGATAATAACTATATATCAAAATTGCAGTATAGTAGGCCTATAGCATCTCCAAATCTTGCACCTATCAAACTCTTCCGACTTTTCTTTTTGCTCGCTCACCTACTACCTCCTATAGTCTTATTCTTTCTATCAGATCCAACCAACGTTTAACGGAATTTCTAGATCTTGACTTTGAAATCGAATGTCATAGTAGCCTAGTGACTGACTGACTAACTGATTGGTCGGTTGGTTGATCGATTGATTGCGTGTTTGATTAGTTTCTGAATGGTTAATTGATAGCTCATGTGATAAAGTCATAGCCCCTCTAAACCATTGAGCTACATAATTACATTTGTTATTGCGGATATCGTGATACCGTTTCAGTTTTTTGCCTGTAGAGCTAAGTCGAAGAACGGCGGAAGAGCTTTGAGGGAGAAACTGGAAAAGATCGGTATGAGTTTACCAGCTGGTAGACGCAAAGCGGCTACTGTCACGCTATTCACTTCTCTTGTCGAAGGCAAGACAATCGACTATAAGTCTATAAGATCTATGGATTCTATGCAGTTCTTAATTAATTAAGCAAGATCTAATGCATTAATGTCGACGTTTTCGAGTAACTTATTGTCAGCAGTCGCGTAAGAACTAAGAAACGTTTTGGGAGCATTCTGCGTTCTTGTATTTTTTGATGTCAAAAAAGTGTAATATAATCTTTGAAACCAAGGCAAAATGGTTGTTAAATTTATTTTTTAAAACAATGAAAAATAAAAATACTCAATTTCAGGATAATAGACCAAAAAATAGAAAACGTAACGTCCATGCGAAACTGTTTCAACTTCTCTTTAAAACCATCTTGTTGTTTTAAAAGATCTCAAATCATGTTAAAAATTAGGGTATAAAATTAGGCTATAAGAACTATCTCCTTTTTCTGCATCATAGATTGATTAGATCAAAACCCATTAGCTTAGACTTTTTAACAAAATGGTGCTGACAAATTTTTGTTGGGCAGCAAAAACCAATCAAGAACAAACATATAAGAAATGATGCTTTTCAAATTTCTCTAAATCTAAGTCTAAATCACAGCGTAGGCCCATGTACAGCTGTACTGGCCTATTTAAATAACATTTAAATAACCAAATTTTGGGTCTTATTTTGGTCAAGTTTTGCAACCTGGCCTAAATACTGAAATAAAATATATTCTGCAGTGCCCAATCAACCTGTTAATAAATGTCTGAAAGTATCTAAATGAACATGATACACAACCATTCAGGATTCCTGTTGGATTCTATCCTGTCTCTGTTGAATAAATTTGTTCCATACAAATAGCGCTTTCAAAAGCAGCACCGCAGTAGATCCTTATCCCTATGCGCTTAATCTTAGGATGGAGTAGGTACACAGTGTAGCCATAGCCAAAGGTGGGGGCAGGGTTTAATCTAGGCCATTTCCGGGGAAATTGCCCTTTCCCCGGAATTTCAAATTCCCCCGGTAATTTTGGCATACTACATCAACTAACAGCAGCCCCTAGCTGAATTCCCCCCGGATTTTTCAGTTTCTCCCGGCTTTGTCAGTTTCCCCCCGGAGTTCAGGAGTCTAGATTAAACACTGGGCGGGGGTCATCCATGCAGGGTCATTTAATCCATCGTGATCTTAAACTGCTGCATGTGTGGTAAATATCTGTGACTGATACGAGACGCTTGTTGTCTGGTTGCATAATTGTGTGGAATAATAATGTGATTTACAGGAGAAGCTGTTCGCTTTGCCAGAGACTTTGGCTATCTCTGTGAAACGGAGTTTCCAGCCCGACAAGCGGCAGAATGTTCCGTTAAACAGAACTTCAGCGAACCTCGCGACAGCTCTCAGCGTAAACAAATGATTCTCGCCACCAGATAGTGAATATAATAATAATAATAATAATAATAATTAATAATAAATAATAGTAGTAGTAGTAGTAGTAGTAGTAGTAGTAGAAGAAGAAGAAGTAAGTAATAAAACGTACAGTAGTAGTAGTAATAATAAAATAGTGATTGTAGTATAGGTATTGGATTAGTATTATCCTAGTAGTAGTAGTAATAATAATAATAATAATAATAATAATAATAATAATAATAATAAAATAATAATAATAATAATAATAATAAATAAATCAAGAGAAGCAAGTGCAATCACAGGTCTAAGGTCTTGCATTGCGAGATTAAAATGTTATCTAAATTTTTTTAATCAGGACTATCTACATCCGGCCTGTTCTTTTCAATTTCAGCTGAAGTCGGGTTTGAGGTCCAATGATTTTATGATTTTGACAAGTGGCGTAGCCAGGGTTCAGGATTGGGTGGGAGGTAGGACACATTGACATTCATCGACATTCTCGGGTATAAGTAGACTACAAGCAAAAAAACGTCGCCAGTCAGTTCTTCGCACGTCAATTCTGTTCCAACCATCCTACTTACCCCCTCCCCGAATTTTCAACGATTTTCAAGTGATGGTGACCACCAACCCAATGATTTTGACCAGTTCTTTGGATAGCTTCGCACTGGCTTGTCCTTGTTCTATTCGCAGACAGATGGTGAAGGAGTTGGTCGACCTGTTGAACCAGGATCGATCTCCCCTGGGCAGCACTCGGCCGCCGCCGCCGCAGCCGGCGCAGTCGAGCAGCCTCGACCCAACACTGCAGCGCCATCTGACGCACTTCTCCCTCATCACACACGGCTTCGGCTCGCCGGCCATCGTCGCCGCCATGACGGCCGTTCAGAGTTACCTGAACGAAATGCTCAAGGTAGTCGACAAGAGCTGCGCCTCTGCATCCTCTGGACCAACGGTTTCGGCGTCGCCTTCGTCCTCCGTCATATCTCAGTCGCTCCTAGTTTCTGGAAAGAATATCAACTCTGCCGGAAAGACAAGGACATTGGAAGGAATAAAGGAGACCTGATGAGAGATTTTCAAACGCTCTTTGGATACCTGTTAAGAGGTCCATCTACACACATTCCAAGATATTTTTGGATCTTTTCGCTAAAAGGGTTGCTAATCTATACGGCCATTTGACCGAAAGTACCGGGGTGGAAACCACCCCTGAATTTTTCCATATTGGATGTAGGCCTATAGGCCTTTTCTCGCCTTATCTTAATTGCAAAAAGTGTCTTTAAACCTAACCTTAACTCTAGCATAGTAGAACATGCAATAGGAAACTGCGCCTAGTTTTGAGCAAACTAGGCGCAGTCAGTGACAGAGCCGTATGCCTCCTTAAACCAGGAACTGCGAGATGTAGTGACTAGGCCTAAACGCAAAATTATGACAGACTTACAAGAAGGGCAAATACAACGAAGGCATAGTAGACATGTGATGTAAATGCTGTAAAAGAACCTGCAACAGACTTTCAAAACATGCATTATGTAATTGAATTGTATATTATGCCTATATTACTACTGTATAATGCAGTGGTTCTCAGACCCTTTTGCCTCGCGGACCACTTTTGAAGATCAAAAATTTCTCGCGGACCACCTGAAAATCGAAAGAAACCATGACAAGCAAAAAAGGTCATCCCGTGTGATCTTCGTCCCTCGCCAGCGGCCAGCGGCCAGTGGTCCGAAAACCAAAAAACGGTCCTCACCTTATTTAATTGTGCTGCTTGCTCGATGGAAAATATATATGTCTAATTTTTATTAATGTTTTTTTCAGAATTTGCCGCGGACCACTAGACCCCCTCTCGCGGACCACTTTTGGTCCGCGGACCACGGGTTGAGAACCACTGGTATAATAGTAAGGAATTAGATGTTTGCTGTCATTTATACACAGTGTTACACATTTTATAGCCAAATAATCGCACAATGGTGGCATTTGATAGGCCTCTATGCAATAGCGGTTCTAGCCGGAAAAACTGGAGACTATGTCCCAGTCAAAGGCCGCCAACACTTCCCAACTTCTAAAAAGCTGAAAAAATCTTAGACGAACTGATAGGCCGTCAGCTGTTATCTGGGATGAAAGCTGAAATCAGCTCCATACTAGAACTGCCACTGTCTATACGAAAATCTGAAAATCACTGAATTTTGTAGCCTATATATATAGCTGACAGTAAGCTATATTGATACACGAAAAAAGGAAAATTTCGATTCGGGCTTTAGTTAGATAGCCTACTAGTTGTATAGTATGGAATGGCTGGAAGATGTTGCATATCGAACCCTGTAGATCAAAATTGAGAATGATATTATTGATAGTTCCTGCACAATTTAAAGCATTGATGATGTTTGCACAGGAAAGTGCGGCACTTGACGGAGAATTTCTTCAAATAGCTTAGATCTCTACCAGGGGCGCCCACAGAGGGGGAGAAGGAAGCAAAGGCTTCCTAAAAACGCTAGGGGGAGGAATTCACCCCTAAGTTTTGGTTTCACGTTAGGAGTGGGGAGGGAGAACAGGGAAGGGGAAGCTGCTTCCAGTTGGAAGGGGGGATGGGCGCCTCTGATCTCTACATAGGCCTATCTATTCACCCACTGTTCAACAGGCCTTCCAGTCAATCCAGTGGCTTCTCTCACAAAGCAAATTGATTACAAAACTTGTTGTTGTTGTTGTCTATAAAACCTGTTGTACAATGAGCCAGATATCTTGATAGGCGGCTCTTCTCTCGATCGCCCTACTAGCCATTCCACAAGATATTCGGCAGGACTTTCATTTAGTTGATGACCATCGTTCTCGCGCAGTCTCCGGCGCTAGTGTAAAGTACGAAATTGCTGGGAGGTGCTCTATTTCGAGCAATGTACAGTCAGTGTTTTATACAGATCTGTTAGGAGGGGAGATCCCTCAAACCTCTAAATTCCCCCCCCCCCCAAAAAAAAAAATCCCAGCACTTACACAAATTTTGCATTGAACTGTGTCTTTTCCCCTCCAACCAAGTCGATCCCCTCCCCTCCCCCGAAAGCCTCAATTCCCCAAAGGCCTGGAGTCTGGATAAAACACTGTGTACAATAGATAGAAATTGAGACTGATATTATTGATAGTTCCTGCACAATTTAAAGCAATGATGTTGCCTACACAATAAAATGTGGTTTTGGTCGGAGAATTTCTCCAAGTGACCAAGTCGCTGAGTTTTTACAAATCTATACACCCGCTGTTCAACAGGCCTTCGGCTTCCATTGGCTTCTCTCACACAGCGAATTAATTGTACATGTAAGACTTGTCTTTTTCTATCTGGACCATTTAATGCACAGGCATGTAAGGCACGTGCCTTGAGTTCCGCGATACAGAGGGGCGGCACCAGCCCGTCGACGTAGTCTACTGCCATGGCTATAAATTTAAAGGGCCAAGACTGTTCCGGCTCACGCGCGGAATTCCATCTTCAGTCGGTGACTCGGTTCCCGTCAAGTTCGGCGATGGATTATTGTCTCGCAGACGATCGCCCTTAAGGATTCGCTTTCTGATTTTCGCCACGCGGAGAATTTCTCTCTACGGTACCGTAACAAAATCGCGACAAAATAGCGACAAAATCGCGCCGACATAATCGCGATGACAAATGAGCGCCGACAAAATAGCGTCGAAGCAAGAAACGATATAGGCCTAGAGCACAACTTTCAATATAACCTGTTTATTAAAACTAATACAACACCAAAGCTATTACAATTATGAAAATGTCTCGTTATATTAATCAATAACACGAAGCTAATGTAATTTAGAAGAACAATCATTCATAATATTCTATAAGTACAAACAGTACAAACATATCAGGTACATGCAGTCTCTGTCATTCATTGAATTTCAGTCCTCAAACCCCCATTTCCCCTAGCTCAAATTTCACAACTCAAACACTGAGAAATACGATACTGATTATCTTTAACAAGTCATAGCTGAGTATTTAGTCGATAGGAAACACGATACTGAATATCCTTGACATCTCATAGCCGAGTATGAGATCTATTTATTATTGTCGCTCCGTTCATATCGCGCGATTACACGTACGTCGGTGCTATTTTGTCGGTGTTTTTCGGGCTATTTTGTCGGCGCTGTTTAGTCGGCGCTATTTTGTCTGGACACCTCTCTCTAAATCCATGCGGTCCTTCAACATACTTTCTGCGTTTCGCTGACTATTCGACGGAACGTCTTCTTGCCGAATACTGCCTTCGGAAGGACGTGGCAGCAATGGCAGGAAGTGAACAAGATCTGCAGACAACCATGGAACGTATAACAAAGTCAAGTAACAAAATTGGTCTACGAATAAACTTGGAAAAACGGAAGTTCAGTTAATATCTCGAGAACCAAGAGAACTGAATGTAACACTGACTGGAATCAAATTAAAGCAGGCAGAGAAATGTGTATATCTGGAAGGACTAATAACAGAACATGCATGGTGGATCAGAAGATTACATAAAAATACGAATTGGTCTTGTTTACGATGCCAAGCGTAGACTTTTACCAGTATGGAAATCCAAGACTATTAGCGTAACCACAAAAGTAATAACATACATGTCAGTTGCCTGGTACTTGGAGTAGTCTACTGATCATACTGATGTATAATTCGGAGACTTGGACTGTGACGGCTGAAACACAACGGAAACTGCGATCATTCGAAATGAGATGTCTTCGAAAAATTGCAGGAGTATCCAAAAGAGATCGGAAAAGAAGTGACGACATAAAAGAGAATCTTGGGATTAAAGAAGATATCGTAGGTAAAATCCAGACGAAACGGCTGCGATACTTCGGACACGTCTGTCGGATGGAACAACGAAGATTGCCATGTGTGCCTACATGGCAGAATACAGGGACACAGCGGAGAAAGAGACAGACCACGGAAAAGATGGCTGGACGTCTTAGAGAACGACTGCCAAGACTTAAATCTAAATCTAGTTCAAGCAATAAGATCAGCAGAACAAAGACAGGAGTGAAAAAATGCTAGGGCTGTCACAGCGTGCGAAAGCATGGCTACGACACTAAAGAAGAAGAAAGAAGACAATTAACCGGAAAGAACGTTAATTATTAGGTCTAATCATTAGTACTAATAAAGCGGTTTGTCGGCACACTAGTTTCACCAGCCAATGCATTGGTATCTAGTCGTCTAGATTATTGCAATTCTCTACTTGTCGGCATCACAAATTCCAACATGCAGAAACTACAGAGTACAAAATTCCTTATAGTTAGCGTAGGCTAATATCCAAAACTCACAAATTTGAACATATATAGACCTATATCTCCCAGCTAGACAATCCCTACAATGCATGGGGGCGCCACGAGCCAAATATTGGGTGGACTGCAGTGGCGTAGCCAGGATTTCCGGAAGGGGGTTTGGTTTCGATCGTGACGAAACTTTCCAAAATTTTTCTGATTCTTCTTTTTTTAAGGAGCTGACAAGCAAAAAGGTCGTCACGTCCGTAGCCTATTCTTTCTAATTTGTTCCATTTTCTATAGTACTTAGAAATTGTTTGTTTCAATTGGCAGCCAGCCAAGGGGGGTCTGATTCCTAAAATTGCGTCCGAAAATGAAAAATGTATGGAAAAGCATGTAAAAATTTTTTCGTCGGCAGCCAAGGGGGGTTTCTAACCCCCTAAACCCCCCGTGGCTACTCCACTGATGGACTGGGTGGGCCAACATGGCAAGTTGCCAGTTAGCAACATGAATTTGATTAATTCAATTCCCTTTCCTCCCATGGGGCCTGGAGTACTCAGCGCTGGACCCATTCCTTCCTCTTCCCGTCCTTACAGTTAAACGCCCTTCCCCTCCAATGTCCATTCCCCGAATGAGCGATAGCGTTGTGTAGGCCTATAGGGGCCTAAATGTGAAAAATTATATATTGCAATATTATGCCAATATTATATTGCGGATTTGCGGCTATTATAGTTCCACAAAACATTGTAATTTGCCAATTGAAATTGGGTGGGCCAAACACATTGTGGTCCTTTGGGATGATTGGGCGGCGGGCCTAAATACATATGTATTGGGTGGGCCATGCATGGCCCACCTGGCCCGCCCTGTTGCGCCCCATGCTACAGTAGGCCTACATTGGCTTCCTATATTAAAATCTGTTTTTAGTACCGGTAATACCATGTTGCATAATTAACACAATTAGGGCCTACCTTGAGACCGATTTCTCGGCCTACTAATCTCTCCACTATAGAAATAGCGTAGGCCTATTCGGCTGGACTTTCATTTGCTGTTACTCATTTTCGTACAGTAATTGACACTAGTTGTTTCTCAGTGATCGAGCAGCCCAAGGCTCTGGAATTATGCATTACCGGATTAATACTTTGCATTACTAACACTTTAGCATCTTTCCAGAGGCGGCGGAAGACAATAAAAAGTACCCCGGCCCGTTTACTATATAACGGCAGCGGTCGTTGAGGGTCGAGGTGCCTAACTAACTTACAGTAGATAGCCAAAATGCATTTTAAATTGTGATTTATAACAAAAGAAACGTTTTAAGAAGGTTTTTATCGATTAGGCCCCGTATGCCCACAACTCCCTGCACGCCACTGGGACTGTAAGATGTTTATTCACAAGGTGAACTGGCACAGTTTTAAACATTTGCATTCTGCAACACTTTTATTTCATCACATTTGTAAGAAGGCAGTAGTCCATGTGTACTGTAATTGTAAACAAAAATAAAATGTTTTTAATAACACAACGAAAGGGAATACAAAATCGTGAATATTACAATGAATGGACAAAAACATGGAAAGAGTCAGGCCATTCAGATGTGTTGAAGGTGTCATTGAAAGCACAGGCAGTCAGCAAGAAGATATAAAATCAAGAATAAGGCTCCATACAATGGATTGGGAAGGATGAAAACTATGGCGAAAAACAACTCGGGGAGTCCCATAAATCTTGGGGTGACCATGTCTAGTGTTGAGATTTATACGATTATAGTTTTTCGTAGCATAGTCCTAGTCCTACACTCATCACTATGGAATAATTTGCGCAGATGTTGTATCTGAAGTACTTACAGTTTGTTCAGGGTCTTCGACATTCAGTTTACGACGTTTAACAACAAACTTGTCCATTGTGTCGATGGCGAAGCGCTGTTGTCTGTTGAACGATTGAATCAATCCCTGAAGTCGTTAGATTGCTTTCCGCAATTTATGTAAACACGGTGAAGCTCTAACTGATCACTTTCGATCGGGACCCAAATCCCACTGCCATCTCTCGGTGAAACACTCTAACGCCCTCTACTGCTTCCCTGGTGCCCTCTGCTGCCCTTCGCCTTTTCGCCCACCGTCTCCCCACTTGGTTCGTCAAAGGGCCTTCCGCCGTCTTTTAATCTAATGTTAACTTATAGACGTTGCTGCGTTTGACACCTCGGGTTAAAGTTATATGACCCCTGCCTGATCTTATCTGATCTTTCTACATTTTATTGGGCAGTGCATTCCTCCTCCCGCGACAGCAGCTGTGTAATCTAATAAGATTATGACTGCCGTGTTTGACGCCTTCTGGTTAAATGAGAATATGACATGCCTATCTGATCTTATCTGATCTTGCAACTATAAAATGTCCTATTCGGCAGAGCATTCGCCCTCCAGCGACAGCGGCTTTTTGAAATTCGAAGTGAGAATTTAACCAAACAATTTAAAAATCGCAATTCTTCAGTTCTTACTTCTAAAAGTACCCCGGCCCGACCTATGGCCCGGGGTATTGACCCGGCCTGGGCCGACGGGGCCGATAGGAGTGCGCCGCCTATGCATCTTTCAGATCGGGTCTTAAAGCACAGGCCTACCTGACTGACTTCGTTCATCCTCTTAGATTGCTGCCCCGCTGTTCTGACTGATCTTTCCGGATTGACCTGGATTGGATTTGGTGCGCCATAGGCTGATGCCGTGGTCATTATAATAGAGCGCCATAGAAGTTTATTGATTGAATAACCAGTAGCACCTTCAATTCTTGTTCCGCACGGCACTGCCATCGCTAAATATCGGGGTGCTGTGCAGGGACACAAGTTTCTTCTGTTTCAGCCGCTGAGATTTTGTGGAAAATGTTTTCAGAGTGGACCTACAGGACTGGAAAAGCTGAACAGATGCATGCTGAAACGACAGGCACACTCAGTGTGTCATTAATTCATTAATTCAGCGGTTCTCAATCCGTGGTCCGTGGACCAAAAGTGGTCCGCGAGAGGGCGTCTAGTGGACCAGTGGTCCGCGGCATATTGTGAATAAACCCAAAAAATTACGGATAACGTTTTTTTGCTTGTGGAGCTTTTTCGGCAGACACTGGTTTCATATTTCTCAGGTGGTCCGCGAACATTTTTTGACACTGACAAGTGGTCCGCGAGACAAAGGGGTCTGAGAACCACTGCATTAATTCACCTACTCTGATATAATAAATTCACATTGCCTCACGTGACCAAAACACGACGCGCGCTTGGAATTCTGGGACCTGTGTGGAATGTCGTTGGCGTTGGCTGTGCATAATCATTGAAAGAGGTTGATAGTTTCTGTTCGGTTTTCGTCTATTTTGAAATTAATTTCATCAAAATTCTTGTTCCCTTCGATCGCGCGACCGGCGTTTTTCGATACACTGGATCAAATTGACTCTCTACAAACGTACTAACTGTGAAATTAATTGAAAATAGGACGAAGATCTTATGCAACGGTGTCGGCGCCGACCGACGACAACGACAACGGCGACTGCCATCGAATCCCGCTGTCATCTGCCGTCTAATTTATATGATTTTTTAAAATCTAAAGATTAAATATTTAATTAAGCAATCGACCTAATGAAGACCTACTTTACTTTCTTACGAATATTTTGAATTGCCGATGTCAGTGGACTTTGTTGTATGCTTTAACCTTTCTTCATAACTTAATCTTTGACATCCCTTGATCATATGGTTGTTCTGCGATGAACTCTTTCCAAAATCTGACTCTGTCTTCAAAAATGGATTCCATGCCTATACGCAATATTCCAATTGTGGAAGTACCAGTGTCTTGTGTTGTTTGCATGCCCTTTTGCCCTTTTACTTTTAGCAGATTGAATGGTTTTACACTGCTACGCGTGGTTACACCTGCCAAATTTCTCTATCTCACAGTGTAGATTTTGGAGTGCCTCAAGGATCTGTTCTTGGGCCTGTACTGTTCAGCCTTTACACCACACCGCTCTCATCTTTAATTCCCTCAATATAAATCACCAACTCTATGCCGATGACACTCAGCTATTCCTTTCCTTCTCACCTCCTTCATATAATGCATCTATTGTTGAGCTCGAATCTGCATTCTCATCAATTTCTGCATGGATGTCATCTAATCTCATGCTCAACCCATCTAAGACGAGTTTCTTTTAATTGGACTGCCTCAACAACTCAGAAAAAGTGACAATCCTAAGTTAGTTTTTGGCTCCTGACGCCACAATAACCCCTGTTCCAACTGCAAGAAATCTCGGATTAAAATTTGATTCTTTTCTAAACTTTAAATCAAATCTCCCAGCTTTCAAAAGCCTGCTGTGTTCATATTTATGACCCCTTCGTCGCCTACGTCCTTGCCTCGATACCAAAACTGCCTCCACAATTACCACCTCAATAGTTCACTCCAAATTAGATTACTGTAACTCTAACCTTCCCAAAGCCTCCATCAACAAACTGCAATCAATACAAAATGCACTAGCTCGTGCTGTTACTAAGTCATCTAAATTCTCCCATATTTCACCTATACTAAAATCATTACTTTGGCTTAAAATAACTGAATGTATCCAATATAAGATAATAACACTTACATATAGCTCACTTCAGTCATCAAAACCTGTCTACCTTAGATCACTATTAACCCCTCAGCATCCTTGACCCACACGTTCATCTCATCTCACTCTGTCATGCCCGCTGAATCAGTCATCTCTGAATATTTGCAACTGTTCCTTCCCACACGCCGCACCTGAACTTTGGAACTTGATCCCAGCTTCCCTCCGCAGACTTGGACACTTTCAAACAATAAAATCTGAATCCTCATTTCCTTCCTATAATTCCCACATTATCTCCTCAAGTCTTCAAGTCTAAACTCAAATCCTTTTTTATAAAATCATTTCCTCCATAGCTGTAACAACCTAGCCTCACTGCCCTTCGGATGTTGATTATTGCCTGGCTGATCATATACCTTTCCCATAGCTATTTTAAGAATGTCTGAGCTCCTAAGAATAAGCAGCTACTGTTGTGCTGCTTTCCAAGGTGCTGTAGAAATCCATGAGATTTTACTTTACTTTACTTACTCTCTCTGTCTGTCTGTCTGTCTGTCTGTCTGTCTGTCTGTCTGTCTGTCTGTCTGTCTGTCTGTCTATCTGTCTGTCTTCACTTGTACATTTTTAAGTCTCTTTTGATTGTTTATTGTTTAGATGGATATGGTCATGCAAAGCAGCTTTTGACAAAATAAGGAAAGAATATTACACGGATATAATTTTCAACAACATAAGCCAATTGTTAATAGAGAGAGATGGTTCTTTCACAGAGACAGAGAGAAGAATTGTGAGATTCATTTCTTTTCATGCTATGAATAGTAATTTGGCAACCTATTTGTTTCTCTAGCATGATGATGATAATTTTCTTTTCGTAATGTAATCAGAATTGTTTTAAAATATTGTGGCTACTGATTCTGCTCATGTGTGGACCTTGTATTATAGATCTATATCAAATGTAGCTACAACGGTGAGGTGATTTAACCCTTTAATGACTAGATACCCTCAAAAGGAAAAGTCTATGATGACCAAAGAATATTTTGTAGAAATCACTGATGACTAGCATTTTTGCATATTTTCACATAATATTAGATTTTTTCAACTTGCAATTGCTCAGGTTCTTATGAAAGCTAAAATGATGAGATATACACCAGTCTCCTGCATTTTTATCCCTCTTATAACCATTGATGCAAAAATATATAGAATTTTGGAGGGGTCCACTCGCTGGCCTAAAACAGCTCCCCTCAAAAGGCTAACATAATTTTTAAAGCTCTGCAGCTAAAATTTTGACTTTGGGTAAGCTGTCTCTGATGAGAGGAAAAGTTGTAGAGAAATGTAACTAGAACAAAATAAAGAATTTTGTAAATCGGACTACATATAGTGGAGATATGCCTTTTCTTGTCGGGGCACCCTTCTTTTGTTTCGACATTTCGAAGTTACGAAGGAATCTGCTATCATAGAAAAAAGGAGCTACATGAGGTAGCTCATTTTCTCGAGTTCTCATAAGTTCATTGGTGTTTTTATGCAGAGTTTAATGCCTTTGAATATACAGGTTGTTTACGCAAGCAACGAATTAAAGGGCCGATTTAAATTGTCACTATTTTTGGCTATGACATCATCAATTTAAATACTCATGGGAATTCCAGGGGTTTTGCTGTTCTTATTTGTCTGATCGCTAGAACATAGACATTACATTTGCCATAAAAAATCATTTTAGATACTTTCATTTGACTTGTATTTACACATGCGGTAACTATGGGAATCTTGAGCGATAACCCTCCTACACGCAAAGTTGCAAACCTCCAACGGCAACTCCGCAGATGTTTTATTAAGCCAGTTATGACATTATAAGCTAAGGTAGTGCTTATGGACATGTTTGGGCACTTTGGGACATAATGGGTATGGGCAAATTTCAGCGCTTTTGGACTTGTATGGTTAACCCGTTGAAGGGGGAATTAATTTTTACAAGACGTTACCAATTTTGGTAACTAATTTTGGGGGAAAGCGTTTGTTTGAACTGTGAACATGTACTTTTTAAACTTACTATATTTCAGGCTATATAGAAGCTACAAAGATGTGGTTTGCATCATTGTTTAGCATTTTTATTGTCCCATCCATCCGTGCCAAAAAAGAAATTTCGCTAAGACCAAAATATGACCTCTTCCAAAAATACGTTCAAAGGTCAATAAAATTTTTTTTTCAAATTTTCATTGTAGGTGGGTGTCTTTGGAACAGATTAGTTCAAAAATTTTGAAGATGGGACCCAATTTGGGGAGCTATGGTGTTTCTACACCAGGCGCGTTGCTCTGAAAGTGAAATTTTTTTGCGAGAATCTTGAAATCTGAAACACTTTACCTTGCAGGCTATATAGAAGCTACAAAGACGTGGTTTGCATCATTGTTTAGCATTTTTATTGTACTTACCATCCATCCGTGCCAAAAAGAAATTTCGGGGTTGGGTCCACCCTACAGACCAAAATATGACCCCTCCCAAAAAATATGTTCAAAGGTCAATAAAAATTTTTTCGGCGGTGACCCCTAGGTTCAGCGGCAAAGTTGTAGGTGGGTGTCTTTGGAACAGATTAGTTCAAAAATTTTGAAGATGGGACCCAATTTGGGGGGAGTTATGGTGTTTCTACACCAGGAACCCGTTATTCGAGAAGTGAAATTTTTTTAAGAGAATCTTGAAATCTGCAGGCTATATAGAAGCTACAAAGATGTGGTTTGCATCATTGTTTAGCATTTTTATTGTACTTACCATCCATCCGTGTCAAAAAGGAAATCAAATCAAATCAAGAAAACATTTATAAACGGGCGAACACCGTGGTGGAAGAGCAAAAACAGTTGCGCGACGTTTTAAAACGCGTCGAATATGATTTCCGCGCGGCGTTTTAAGACGCCGAACCCCTGTAATGGGTTAAGGACACCCAGATCAGCATGTGCTGCTTCTGTTTTTGGTATGAACTTTTCTCAGGTACATGATTGTCCTTGAGGCAATATCTGATAATTGGTCATTTAAATTTTATTTATTGTACTGTAGAAATAAAGCAATTGCTGATTATCTGTCAAGTAATGGTTTTGTGAAGACACTGGCAGAATTTCAGAAGGAGGCTGACATGGTTGGTGTTTGACTGTTTTTTTCAATTTTTGACTGTATTTTCAGTAGTGTAAGACAGGATAGGCTTTATCGGAATAACGTAGCATCATTTCAGGCTATTAACCGCTTAACCGCCATGTGCCGGAAAAAATCCGCATATGGGGAACTCACGCCACAGCGCTAATTTTCCAGCATTTTCCTATTGGCTCTTGGCAATCCCCGGCGTAAGGAATTATTAATCCTTGGCGTGAACAATAAAGAAGGTCGGCCTGTAGATAACTTTTGGGACAATTTTAGGCGTAATTTTGTTTGAAATGGGGGGGGGGGCGAAAATTCTATCCCCAGCGCTTGCAGTGGAGGCAGCCAATGGTGAACTGCCACATCTCTATCCCTTTTCTTAGCAGAAGGGTTAGGGTTAGGTTATTAGTTTTATAGTATCTACAAACTTTCAGGCCAGTAAATGAAATAAAAATTAAAATTAAAATTATTAAATTATTATATTATAAATATTATATTATATTTATATTATATTATATTATATTTACAATATATTATATTATATTTATAATATATATATTATATATATATATATATATTATATATATATATATATATATATATATATATATAATATATTATTAAATTAAATTATAAAATTTCATGATATTTGCATGTGGCGTCAGGATTATTTTGGTCTCTGGCGGCGAAGCGGTTAAACAAGAGATTACAAAAGAACACCAGATGGATACGTACCTGTGCCATTGTTAGTTACAGTGAGGAATTGATACTATGTGCTGGTTGGGTTCAGAGGTTGCATATTGTGTTTTCAGCCAACTAATAGAAGCTTAGTTAACAAATAATTGACTGATACACTGTTAACTTTTACTGTTTTTGTTGACTTTTTGAATAGCCTGGGGAAATTGAAAACAAATTTGCTGGGATTTTGGAGAAGAAATGGACCTCTGTCATAAGACTGCAAAAGAAGGTAAAATGAACATGCTTTATATTATCTAAACATTGCTATATTTTTTAGATTGATTTCCTGTTTGTTACAGTAAATTTTAACAGTGTAATTTTTTTGGGAAAAATTGGTATTGTCTTAATTTGATTAAATTGTTGCCAAGGTAATGGATTTGGAGTCTCGTCTTGTGGAAACGGAAAAAGAGATACACTCCGGTGGGCCAACAAAAGAGAAACGGGATCCTATTGAATGGATTCCTCGACCTCCTGAAAAGTATTGCCTTACAGGGCATAGAAATACTGTGACACGTGTAGTTTTTCATCCGGTTTTCAGTGTTCTGGCTTCTGCAAGTGAAGATGCGACTATTAAAGTAAGAAGTGGTGTTTGCATAATGTTAATCATATCTAATTATGAATCTTTGAAAAAGAAATTAACCAAGCCATGTAAATTTAGTTAAAGAATGCTGCTGAAAGTTGAATTTGATAAGTTGAAACCTCATTTGCAGTTATTCAATATATTCGTGATTTTAAGGGAAATCATGTGTATTTTGTCTGTGATAACTTTAGATATGGGATTATGAAACAGGTGACTATGAAAGAACTTTGAAGGGTCATACAGATTCTGTTCAAGATCTGGCTTTCGATCACACTGGAAAATGGCTCGGTATTGGAAGTTTTATATTTAATTTGTGTAGATGTCAGCTAAGATTCCCAGAAACATTACCATTTATTCAGTGGAACTCAACAAGTTAAATGCATCAGTCATGATGCTGATATTTGGCACAAAATGTAAGAGAAATGTCAGTATGGGGGATACTGTTTAATTAACATCCATGCTAACATTTTGAATGAAATAGTAAAAATTATAACTTGTCAGTTTATTGATGCTTCTTCCAATTCATGTGCATGTGGTCAGATCAGTGCTTGAGATATCAGAATTCTTGTGCATTAGTGGGTTTACCAATCAAGGTTCTACCATGCACCATTTTTGGGCCAACATGCCATCCATTTGGCTTGATAATAGCATGTTGTTGGCTGCAATGAGAGCCTCGTACACATTGGAAAGCAGCGCAGCCGAGAATCTAGAAATTTGTGAGAACAGCTAAATGAGGGACCTTGAGTCTTAGGGCTGTGCCGGGAATTTCTCTGTTGATGTGTAGTCAATTGATTCTTTTTCAGTATCATGTTCTGCGGACATGATGGTTAAATTGTGGGACTTTCAGTCTTATGAATGCGTTCGAACAATGCATGGTAAGTTTAGTATTTTGAAGTTCTATAATCGTGTGTAGTTTTGAGTTTATAGAATAATGTAAAAGTCTAACAAAATAATCTTTGTGATATAGTTGTGGTTTTGTTCTTTTGTTTTAATCAAATCTCAGTAAATGGATGTCTTCCAG
The DNA here is from genome assembly GCA_018105865.1 of Metaphire vulgaris. NCBI lineage: Eukaryota > Metazoa > Annelida > Clitellata > Crassiclitellata > Megascolecidae > Metaphire > Metaphire vulgaris. Next base: position 18,651,875 of record CM030833.1, read on the forward strand.
TGGTAAATCCTACTTTGTGGGACCATTTTTCAGTACTTCTAATGTAGTAATGTTACTTGAAGGTATTGATACTATAGTGTACAGTAAAACTTTGTTGATTGATAGTCAGTCATATGACCAAAATGGGGTGTTCAAATTTGAACACTCAATTCTTGTGTTCATGTCATTATAGGCAAGGTGCTTTTAAATTGATTCTGTGTCCTTATATTTATAATGTAAAAAGTTATTACTTTCACTGATAGGATTAGGTCAATATAATAAAGTGCTGCTATATGTGAAAATGCAGTAATATTATCATCATCATATATATCATGTATTTGAAATTTAACAAGATACAATTACTAACATAATATATAGGTCATAAGATACAGAAAAGAGTTAATAACTTATAACTAATACTTAACTAATAAAACATATAATATTAGTTGACATCATACATAGTGTATGATTGACTATTTGAAATTGAACACAAAATGTTTAATAGTTGTATCAAAACATATTTTTACCATGAAAGTCCGTTAGTTTGGTAACTAGTAAGACGAGAAAAGAGTTGCCCAAAGAGATATAAAACCCCGTCAGGTAGGCAGCTATGTTCTAGTAATTATTCTGATTATAATAATGCAATAATGATGAAATAATAATAAACGCAAAAATAATGAAGGCGTTGCAAGTCTATTAATTTCATTAATCAAATAAATGTACAATTTGTTTTTATATTTGGATTTGCTTTATTATCAGTATGTTTCATAATTTTCAATAATTTTTGGTGGTTTGAATGTTGATTTGTAGGTCATGATCACAATGTGTCCAGTGTCATGTTTCTTCCAAACGGAGATTTTATTGTCTCAGCATCGCGAGACAAAACAATCAAGATGTGGGCAGTGGCAACTGGGTGAGTTACAGATTTTTATATAAAATCATGTTTTGGAATCTAGTGTAGGCGTGAGACAGTCATATGTACATAACTACACATATTGTGAAAGAAATGAATTTTATTTTGAGAGAAATATAAATATCTTCATTTTGAAAGAATTATACATATATAAAAATAAATATATATATATATATATATATATATATATATATATAATTTGTCTAACATTGTTGAGTGCTTTATAATAAATGATAATTTCATAATATTGCTCACTCAACAGCAAAGCCAATGGTTTAATTCTAATTAATTGAAAATTTTATATATATATATATATGTATGTATGTATATCATTCTCGGCGACAGAAACAAGCCTCCTTGGGGTCCTTGACTCATCGCTGTCCTTCACTGGGCACCTGAGAAACGTGATCCGAGTGTTGCTACCTCCATCTGAGGCATATCCGTGAGAACTGGCGCTACATGTCGACGGGGGCACTGTCCATCCAGTCCTCTCCTTCATCTTATCCCAACTGGATTACTCCAACAGTAGCCTCCTAGGTCTGCCGGCGTATCAGCTGGATCGGCTGCAATCAGTCCTGAATGCATTGGCCCATTTGATTTTTGGCGCCAGGTGGCATGATCATGTTACCCAATTATTAAGGAATAAATTACACTGGCTCAGGGTCCCGAGTGAATCGTATACAAACGGTGCAGGCTTTCATTTCGAGCCCTGCACGACACCTCCTGCCCGCAGTACTTGACGACTTTGGTGCGAAGACGGGATCCGACAGACCGACTCCTGCAGCTTCAATCCAGCAGTCGGTCCCTACTGCATGCCCCTCCTTTGTTGAGGATAGTGAAACTCGGAGAGAGATCCATGTCGCACCGTAACCCCTCTTGTGGAATGCGCTTCCGGACGATGTGACCAAGGCCACCTCGGCTGGGACTTTTGCATTCAAGCTTAAGACACACTTATTTAAGACTTCGTATAATTTAGCTATTTGACTGTAATGCGCTTTTGTTTTTGGCCTTCGTCATGTTTACGGCGCTCTATAAATCGTCATGTAAAATAATAATAATAATAATAATTCTCAATGATTGTAGTTTTATCAGAGTTTGTCCTTGATAAATTTGTGTTTTAGCTACTGCGTGAAGACTTTTACTGGCCATCTTGAGTGGGTGAGGATGGTGAGAGTGATAGCTGATGGGTCGTTGCTTGCTAGTTGCTCCAATGATCATACAGTCCGTGTGTGGGTTGTTGCTACTGCAGAGTGCAAAGTGGACTTGCGTGAGCACGAGCACGTTGTTGAGTGTATTGCTTGGGCACCAGAAGCTGCGTGTGGTTACATCAACGACGCTTTGATCACTGATGTGAGTAAGCTCCTGTGGATTGCCACTATAGATTTAATAATCATCCCTGGCAGTGGCATCAGCTCTAGCCAGTACTATCCTGAGGCGATATGTGATTGATGCAAAAAAAGGCTTGGAGATAGATATTTACAGGCAAGTTGTATCATCTAGTCTGACTGTGAAGCTGTAACATAGTCGCAAAGTGTGGTTTGCAGAAGGTTGCTCCCCTGCTGTAGAAACGCAAATTAATGCAATGGCGGAGAAAAGAGACAAACTTTTATCTCCGCTAGATGGTCTCGATGGTCTGAATGACTAGGGTTGCATTGGTGGTGGTGGTGGTGGTGGTGGTTGTGACGACAGCAACAATGACGATGATGATTTATGGTGGTTTTATGGAAAACCTATTAAATGAATTCCAGAGGCTCAGAATGAAATTGCTCAATTTGTCTGATCTTATTGTTGGATACATTAGCAATGACCTGCATGTAGTTCACATTGCCTGAACTGTGCTGATGCTGTCTGTTCAAGCATCTCAGAATGCAGTGTTGTGTCCTCTGATCCACCCCATATGCTGTGGTGAGTAAGCTGCTGTATTCCATGCAGAGCCTACATTTCTCTCATGATGGGAAGTCCATTGACTACTAGTCACTAGTTTAATAAAATATAAGTTCCATGGTCTAGCCACAAATTCACTAGAGGTTAGGCATGTATTTACCCCAGGTCCTGTTATTCATAAGAGGCCTTGCAGGCAGACATGATTTGTTAGTTTCTAGAACCAGAACAATTAGTTGGAACAACAGTGCCTTTGTTGCCATAGGTCCTGGGCTCTGGAACAACATTACATCTTCATGTTGCCAAAGAATTTGTCATTGCTCTTGGCCCTGCTTTTCAAGTGTCGTGCATTGTGAGCAACATCTCTGAGTAATTTTTGCTAAAAATCTACCATGGATTCTCTATTGCTTTACATAAATGTGAGATTGGCCTACAGTCATTTAAGTGACTTTTGAATGAATTTGTTCTTGTTAAGGGAAAGAAGGCGATGCATGCAGGGCCATTCCTTGTTTCTGGCTCTCGTGATAAAACCATCAAAGTATGGGATGTCAGTATTGGAGTATGTCTGTTCACTTTGGTTAGTATATATGTGTATGATTTTGTTTAAATATAATGTAAGTTGAGCCTTATCACCTGAGCAGCACTAGTTCTTATATGGAAAGAGCCTTTGCTAAATGAAATGTGGTATCTGTTATATTTAATGTGTAGTGCATATATATGTACATATTTATACACATTCACCACACAAGTTTTTGTTCATCTTACTTGAAAATGCATACAAGTTTTGTATCCAATTTCTTCAGGGTAATTTGATTGTGCAAATTCTGAGAAATATAGCATGTTGACAGTTTAAAAGTAACTATTTTCGTGCCACTAAAAATGTTTTCTTGAAATGCTTAAGTGCTGTGATGACAATTTCACTATTAATGCTTTAAGGAAAAGTTGTTGGAGGATTGCTGCATATTTCCTGGTGCTGTTGGTCAGTGATAATTTTAAGCACCTTGTAAAAATAAACCAGTGATGCATTTTATCTGTGTGCATATCGTAGCAAAAATGCAAGCCATTTGCATCTGTAGACCTCTAATATATGCAACTGCAGCAATTCTAATCTCTGTAAAGCACTGTTTTATTTCTCAATCAATGCTACAGCCTTTAAACCAGATCACGGATGACTCTTCTGTTCGAATAGAAAATCTTTATATTCAGTGTAATCAGTGTGCTTATTCCATTTCAGAGGTCTTTGGAAATTCTATTAAATCTCCATCCATCCATCCATCCATCCATCTATCCATCCATCCATCAGAGGAACTTCTGATTATGTGATGTAAAACTGTGAGCAAGATTAGTGCTACTGAATTGACTTTATGCTACAATTCAACTTCCCTTAATGTTTTTGTTTAGAACTGCTATATATTTAGTTAGCAGTCGATTCTTGTTTGACATTTATTCTCATCCAATCAGTTTTTGCATTTTTTGTAACATAAGCTGTGAGGCAAACTGTGCTGGATCCTTTGCCTCGATAGGCTTATATTTAAATCCTAGTGACTACTTTATGTTGTATCAAGGCGAGGCTGCTTCTGTAATTACCATTTACTGGTTGCCCATTTGACTGAACCTGTTAGGAGCTTTTAATCCTTAAGTCATTTTAAAACATTCACTGCCCGAGATATATGCTTGGACTTATTTAGACTCGGATCTTCCAGTGTTTTCTGGAACATTGGGTGATGAGTCTTCTCCAGCTGGCACGAACACTAGCAACTTCTCTTGCTTTGGCTATTTCTAGCCCCATCTCTTTTATGTCTTCTGCGTAAAGTGTCTTGCCATGTTTTCCTCAGTCTTCCTCTGCCTATTCTCCCATCTCCTGGTCTCCAATCCACTTCTTGAGCTACGGGTCTTGATGATGGCATTCACAAGATGTGACCAATGTATCTGCGCATGCACTCGTTTAGTGTGTGGTGCAGCGGGTCCATGCCAGTTAGTCGTATAACTTTCTTATTTGACATATAAACTTTCCATATCACTTCTAAGATCTGGCAGAGGCATCGTCGGTGGAAGACGTCTAATCTCTGCTGAGTCTTCTTTGTCCTCTTCCATGTAAGACATATACGGTGTATGCAAAATTGGGAGCTAATTCTACATTTGCCAGAGATTTCTGGAATTAATTTGCTGTCCCAGTGTGCAGCTATCTTGCTAATTTTCAATATATGGTTTGCTTGGCTAGGCAACTATGCTGATCTGACCACCATTTTGACGATCACTTTTGTCTTAGAACTAATGATGACATATTTTAAAAGAATTATCTAATTATGAGCTATCTTTCTTTAGTTGCTATGGCATCATCATTGTCATGAATTATACCCCATGGATCCATTAATTTACGTGTCATAAATTCGTGTCATAAAGTTGTGTCATAAAATTTTCTCTCTCTTGTCTTCTGTTTTCATAGTTCTCTCTAGTTTTCTTCTATAGTTCCAAGCATGTAGCAATCTCTGATCTTGACATCAATCTTCCTTAATAGTGATCATGTTATCATTATTATCTTCACTAGCATTGTACAACTTTTTCAACTTTGCACAGAAATTCATCTCTTTTATAATCGGTGCTGCAATTTTCACACCAGCTAACTTTATGCTGAGTTTTATGTTGTGAAAATATTTATTTAATGGTATTCCTGTCTTCCCCAAAGTGTTTTCATTTCCATGACCGTTTAGTTGCAGATTATGCATATTGATTTCTTTATTCATTGTCAATTTTATCTAATAGGATTGATATTGACTGTTTTAATAGTCATATGTCTTTGATTGTCCTTGAAGCTACACATTCTTTGAGACTATGATTGAGTGTTTACATTCCTTTACTTTAATATGCACAAGTCATTGCACCAAATGTCTGGACTTTGACTGCTGGCATTTGAAAATTTGAATTAATTTTGTGATGCTTACTCAAATGTTTTGAACAGTAACAGTAATAGCTGTCGTGGATAAGTAGGCCCTACAAAGACATGTCTGAGCTTAGAATACATGCATGAATTATTAATTGATAAAGAAGAAAGAGAAGTAACAAGAATTTCACACTGTTGAACCACGGAACATTGAAAGCATCAGAGACTATGTGCATTTGTAATATAAATGGTTGAAATTTATAAAGATGTGCAATTCTTGTCTTAGTGATGTTCATGATTTTATGTTCTTAAAGATTGGTCATGACAATTGGGTAAGAGGACTAGTGTTCCATCCAAGTGGCAAATATCTTTTGAGTGCTTCGGATGATAAGACTATAAGAGTTTGGGACATCAAAAACCGACGTAACAACAAAACACTGGAGTCTCATCAGCATTTTGTTACTTCTCTTGGTAGGAAAACTTAATTAGTGATTATAATGTTTGTGTTTGGAATTCACAAGGAGTAACATTTATCAAAATGTTTTTATTAAAGTTGTTTATCATGATTCATTTTAAATTTGATTTTTATATGTTTATAAGAATATCAACTGTATTATTGTACTTACTACTTAGTAATTATTATGTATGTTTAAGTGTGTTCAAGATCAACAGCAATTAGTAATGAATTCATACCGTTTTTGATTAATTTATCAGAAGTTTACAAATTAGAGATTTTATTCATTAAACTAGCTGTTAACCCATCAAAATTGACAGGGGAGATTAGCTATTTCCTTCCCCGATTTATTGCAAAAGTTTATAATATTACATATAACAATTTTTAAATCTGAAAATGTAAAGTGAATATGTGATTATCATTTAAAATTTTTCCTATGGCCTCACTAGGTGGTCTTGCCCCACCATAGGGCTGCACCCCAGAACGGAACCTAGGACTCCGGTCTGGGCCTATGGTCCCAAAGGGATTTGGTCTTCTACGGAGGGATGCGCCTCTCCAAAGGGACCTACGGACCCTTCTGGGTTTACAGCCCCAAAGGGGCTTGGTCTCCCATGGGGCTGGGACTTGGTGTCTTACGGAGGGCTGCGTCCCCAATGGGATCTACAGCCCCCACGGGGGCTGGCGCTTGATCTCCAATGGAAGGCTGCACTCCCAGTTGGGCCTATGGCCCCACACGTGGGGCTGCGCCCCAGTTAGGCCGTACAATGTGCAGCCAATCAGGATGCTTTCCCAGTGCTTTCCCAGACAACATACAGCCAATTAGGACACTTCGTAAAGCTCCTCCCATTATAATGGTTTGTTTGGTTGCCTATAGCAACAACATTGTTCAACATGTATGTTTGGAGTGCTGTGTGGTCATAAACAGACATCAGAAATTATTATATTATGTCAAATTTGTAGATTTTCATAAGATGTCTCCCTTCATCATTAGTGGAAGTGTTGATCAGACGGTCAAGGTGTGGGAGTGTCGTTAATTGTTTCTCAAAATGGAAGAGGTTGCTAATATCGGCTTAACTTCTGGAAGAAATTGTAATCAAAGGCTGAATGAAGTCGAATCCAACTAAATTCCACATTCGAATTTCTCAGCCTATATAAGATAGCACTATGTGAGTTTGAAGCTACGACTTGATTTCTCTCTTACTATCTAGCAAAGAAATGGCATCCAGTCTGTTAACAGGATTATTACCGGTACTCTCTGTTGCACTTGTTTGCTCTAGCAGTAGCAGAATTATAGAGCTTAATGTCCGAGAATATTTTAAACTACTTATGCGTGGTTGAGTTTTTGATGAAATTGATTTTATTATTACACTGCTCATGTAGAGCCAACTGATGAGTTATGATTGATCGTAGAGTGTCAATAAAGTTAAATTCTGCTAATTTTCTATCCTGTGGATTTGTGAATTTAAGAGGGCTGTCTTCAAAAACCTGTAAAAATATGACATTTCTAATCTAAAAGTTACAGCAAATTTAATATATTTACTGACAATTTTAGGCAGTTATATTTTGAAATTCTTCTCTTGGTATGCATTACTCTGTAAGACTTTTGCTGACAATGAATGCGCATGTCTCGAATTGGTTAATTCAAGCACAATCTCCTGTCCAGTTTGTGATCATACTCCATATGAATTATCTAACTTCAAATGTTTTGGATTTTGGAATATTGTTAATCTGTTATGGATAAACTTGCTTAAAATATCCAAATCACTGGCCTTATGTATGGATTATATTTTCTCAAAAGTCTTGCCTTGAATGGTTTTCCAATTGTGAAATTCTGACTCTATGACCTTTTGTGAATTTGTTCATTGTTGTGTTAGAAGCTGAAATAGATTGAGTGATTGATTGAAGCTGAGAATATGGTAAATCAACTTCAGTTTTTTATTCAATAGATGATTGAAATTGTGCAAAATGGTTATGGACTTTATTTCTTATGCCTCTATTTTGTAAGAGGAAAATTGACATTTGATAGATTTGCAGTGAAAACTATTAATGGATCTGATGTCAGATTAATTATGTTTGGATTTACTTGCAGCTGTATAATTGTTCTCTGCTTGATGAGCTTTCTTCAGTTTGTTTGCTTTGTTATTGTATACTGCAGTTGTGATTTTTTTCGTTTTAGGCATTTAGTAGTGTAACCAGTATAAGAATGTGCCATTGACTCTAAGACTATATTTGACTTGGATAACATATGACCTTTAAAAGGATTAAACATGATATATCACATGCCTCATTTTATATTTTATGTCCATGCTATAATTCCTTTCAAATCTTAACAATTTTTACCATAGTATATGGTAAGTCTGAAGTTTTATGTGATCAAGTTTTTGCATTGTACTGGCTTAATTCACACATATGTTGAGCACAATATCTAACTAAACTACTGCTCTTCATTTTATGCAGTTTCTCTGTAAGAGAAAGGTTTCTTATGCTTTTCTGTGCAGCAGTTGCTCTTATCTGAATAGTATTGCCTTGCATATATTCTGCTGATTGTGATTTGTGGGATATCTATGTGGGATTTGTTCTTACTTTTCAGTTTTTAATAGAAACTATATGCATCTGAGATTGGCTTTGTCATTGAGTAGATACTTATTAACTTGCTATCATGTGCAATAATTATGCCAGTGTTTATAAATGCAAGATTTTCAGGCATCCACTTCTTCACTGTAGGGGTGCAATTTGCTGCATGTTATAGATTTATAATTTTTCCTTAAAGTGAAAGTCAGATATGATTAGAGGTGCATTATTGTGTTATAGAACATTTTTCTAATTGCTAACACTGAATTCTAATTATTGCAGTGTGTGACATCAGTTATAGGTTTTAACCACTACAAATATCTGTTATACTATAGCAGACTGCTGAGCTGCACTAGTTTCATTTTATAATGTGTTTTCACAGATTATTAGGCAGGCCAAGCATTTAGGCTGCTAACAAGCATCTTAGTCTTGCATCCGGCTCTATTAACCCTTTGACTCTGGCGATCCATATAACCAGTAGGTTATGAAGCCAAAATATCGGCTTTATGGGGTGAAAGGGCTAGGTGTTTTCAAGGTCTGCATATGCAAGGAATTCGTTTTTGCCATTATCATGTCTGACAGAGTTGCATTAAATTACACCTATTAGGGATTGTGCAAGAGAATGTTTTTGCAAAATGTTACATTTTTAAACAATTTATTGAAAATTGTTGGCTTTTGCAAGTTGCATTTACGTTTTGTTGTCTTGTCTGATTGTGTGTACGACATTGAGAATTCAGCTGCAAGATGTGTTGTGTTCAGATAAAGAGAAATGATTTGAGTAGTTACTTCAAATGAAGCTTGTGGTTGGTGTTAACTGTCATTTTAGCTTATTGCTCTTATTTCACATTGTTGAAATGGATTTTCATTTCGACTTTTACAATTTTGGAAGTTGAAGGCTTGAGTGCATGTGAAGACAGTTTGATTCTCCTAATGCCTAAATAAATCAATTTGGAATTGATTTTCATTTCTTGAAGTCATGAGAATACTTTTCAGATACTAACTTCTAGCAGTTTATTACTGCTGGTGCCAGTTTTCGTTTTTCGAACCCAGAGCAAGTAATACTGCTGTATATTTCAGCTGATTAGGAGAATTAAACTGAGGACTGATTCCATTAGTTTTAGCAACGTACCTGTATTTTATGAATTTGTTCTATTTATTGTACTTTATGCACATTCACAACCTGAGTTAATATATATTCAAATATAGGTTGTATCACAAATACATATTATTTTTAATTGATTTAGTAGTTACTAAATAACAAAAAAACTGAGATACAGTGTGAGTTCAATTGTGTTGTAATACCACCGGTGTTGTGCAATGTGTTTGCTTTGTGAAATTTTAAATATCTTCTCTGTTAGTGTTCTCTGCATAATCTTTTTTGTAAATATTATTTAATTTAAAATCACCATCTGTGTTTTGTGAAGCAGTTCATCTGTTTAGATTCTAATAATGAACGTTTACATATTGCTGTCCTGGAGCATCGTACTGTTTAGAACATTTTGCCTTTTGTTTAGAAACCATTATTTTTTGCTTAATTCTGTTATTAAAATCTTTAAATTAATATATACCGGTGTGTGTATATATATATATATATATATATATATATATATATATGTGTGTGTGTGTGTGTGTGTGTGTGTGTGTGTGGTTGTATATACACATATAATATATCAAGTGAACCAAATCAAATGGCAGTCAAATTTTTGCCTCTGTTGTTTTCAGATTTATTAACGGAGATGACCTCATAAGTTTGTAACTTGAAACTCAACATCCTTCAGAGCAGTAATTATGTGACTGAACAAGATTTCCTCTGGAATATTTCCAGATTATTTCAAACACTCGATCATAACACCACTCCTAAAAAGTAGACTAGATAAGGATGACCTGTTGAACTATCGTCCAATATAAAACTTGTCAGTCATTTCAAAACTCACAGAACATGCTGTGCTGTCGACTCAGAGAATACCTTCAATTCACTACTCAACCCCAATAAATATGGTTTCATCAAGCATTGTGTTAGTTTGCATGGACGGCGGAGGTCCATTGCGCCATTCTCACAATGAGCGAGTTGTGTCCGCAACCAATGGCTGAGTGCTGTTCATGAAGGATTGTTGAGGGCAGACGATTGCCAATCTGCTGTGGCTATGTACAGCATGGTCTGCCAGGAGGTCTTTTCCAGCTCAGAGGTGGGTGCGGTGAACAATGGTGCAAGCGAGAGCATGGTGGGCTGGAATGTTGTCTTGGCGAGCCACATGACCAAAAAGAGACGGCGTCGCATGATGTCTGTCATTGGCAGAAGGAGTCTGGAGACTGCTATATTGGTCACAAAATCAAACCAGCATGCAGAGAAACTATCTCTGGCAGTGCATATGGAATGCCGGTAGTCTTCGAGTCTCGTGTCTGCAAAGTCCAAGTCTCGGAACCATATAGGAGAATTGGCAGGACGCAGACTGATAAATACGGATCTTGGTACCAAGCTGTATCTGTCTTTGGCACCATAGGTTCCAAAGAGACCTCAAGGCAGATGCAGCCATGCCGATTCTGTGAGTGATGTCCCACTGACATCTGCTGTCAGAATTCTGAACATTGCCCAGGTAGGTGAATTCATATACATTTTTCACCCAGTGTCCATTAACTTCTGTGTCTCCTGTATTTCCTCCAGAACCCAGGTTGTAGAGCTTGGCTTTTGTCCATGACACCTGTACCAGTAAGTCCTAGTTGGGAGGCTGTTGACTCAATCTGATCAAGCGATGTTTCAAGGTTCATAACGGATGTTCCAGAAGCAGAGAAGCTATGTTCCAGTAGGATGATCCCAGTCTGTAAAATAGCATGCTTCAGGATCCAGTCCATGGCCCTGCAACAGTGCTGGAGCCAGGATACACCCCTGAGGCAGTAAAGAATGCATCAGATAGCATGGCATTGATGCACACTCATGCAGTCACGCCCTCGTGTAGATGTTAATAAGGTCAATAAGAATGTTGGAACACCAATGTCTCTGCCATCCAAAGTGCCTCCAGTCTACAGAGACGAAGGCTGATTTTAGATCAACATGAGCCACTTGCAACGGTCTGTTAAATTCCAGTGGATTTCAGACAGAGCCCAAGAGCGAGGATCTCGTCCATTGTGGATCGGCCCGCTGTGAATCTGGACTGCTGCGGGCAACATTTTGCTGTCAGAAGTGGATTGAGTCTCGCAAGAAGCATCACTCTATCGAAACTCTTCTGGTTGCTTTATACGACAAGGTGGTAACCGCCATCAGTCAAGAGAAATCACCTCTGCTCAATAGCTCAACTGAATTCAATACCATTGATCATGATATTTTGATAAAACGCCTAGTAGCATGGTTTGGTATTTCAAATACAGCTTTAGCTTGGCTGAAATCATATGTCATCTTGATCCTGCTCAGATAAAGCAGCTGGTGACCTATCCTAGCCACTTCAATCACCCCACGGTGTTCCTCAGGGCTCAGTTCTTGGGCCTCCCTTTTCATCCTGTATACCAATCCCCTAAAAGCACAATGTAAATATCAACACACTTTTATGATTCAGCAAAAGCATCTGCGGCAATGGACATGATGCTTTTGCTGTATCATTTCAGTGTGTTGATATTTTCATTTTGATTTATGCTTTTTCGATCTGTCATTCTCGAAGCCCATATATACAATGTATGATAAACTTTAAAGATTTTTTTTACAATAATGTAGTTATGTTTAATGTATGGTGTCAAAAGTTTAGCCACTTCCAAAATCTGATTTATGTGAATATTTAAAAACATTATGAAAATATTTTTCACATAAATTTCATTTTGATCAACATTAATAGATTAAGCTAGTGTACCACAACCAGTACTAAATTTACAATTAGTCTAAAAATATACATAATAATCATTCTTGGCAGAACAGTTGGTTAACATTATTTTAAAACTATCAAGAGTCAGACAGCAGAATAGATGGACCAAATAATTAAATAAACAAAAACAAGTCTTAGAAACATGTCTAATTTTATCCTACTAAGATTTATCAACTATTTTCAAGTACTGGTTGTTACAGGTCAATATTTAAAACAAATATAGAAACAAATTCATTAATTACAAAAGATTTATTTCATATCTCTATGATCATGAAAAATCAACTTTTAGAAGAATCTCTACAGAGTTATAATGTTGGTAAATTCTCAACTCATGAATGGAAAATATTTTCATACACCTGATAAACTCCTTGGTAAACTTCAGCAGCACTTGATTTGAGAGATAACTGAAACCAAAATCATTGACAGCATATCAAAACACCATGAAAGACAGTAAATTCAGTTAGATGTCAACATTTGGTGGTAAATAGTAATAAAGTACACACTGCTGTGACTATCATACAAATGAGAATATGCTAATAATATTAACATTGTTTAGAAGTAAAGTATGTAGATTATTTTCTGACCTATAAAAGGTATAATAATATGACATGACAATTTGTCCTAGGCCTAGTCATTGCAGCTCTCTGAGCCTATAGGGATGTGCAAAATATCTGTAGACATGCCCACATGCACAGAAGTTTACAAACTTGTCCCTAATTTGGAATGCAAATGAAATGTGACACATCAAAAGCATGTATTAGGAATATATGAGAGAGGATATTTTTTCAGGCCACTCTAAGCATTTGCCAGTAAAATGTAGCTATGGACCATGGCTGATGATCACTGGTCTAATATAATAGCCAATATTTAGCATGTATTTTGTTCAAATAAAATTCTCAGTTTACCATGAAATTTGGATTTCCTGGTTGAATTTTCAATTCAGCCAACACCAAAATTCCATTTGTAAGTTTCACTGACTGATAGAGCATATCTCGGCCATCAACGCTACGTTTAGCAACAGTAAATATGTTGTTTGTGCGCAGCCTCTGGGTAACTGTATCTGAGACAAAAAAGGAATGAGTCATTTTACATATTAAGTAGCAATTCATACCAGGCAATTAAGTATTCAGTAGGTACAGAAGAATTAACTGCCTGCCTACATATACCATCTCTATAATCAACATAATTGAAACTTCAACAGCATTTTTTAGACTAACTGTACAGACCTGCATTATATTGTACATCCTTTATCTCATATTGGATTTCATTTTGGACTGGAATATCTTTCCACGTAGCCAAAAAAATCCGCTTTTCCATTTCTCCATCTTCCACAAACAAAACATGCATTGGTACTTGGCAGCTGAAGTACAGGACATCAATGTTGTTCTTCACAGCAACCTAAAATCATATAAATTAAAACAAACAGACTTCTTTCAACCTTATGATCACATTAAAGCATCCTCCTTTGGAATAAAGCAACATATTGAAAATATCCAAAAATATACACCATATATAGAGAGACAGATAAAAATAGAGGCAGACATCACTTATACAGTGCTAATTTTATATAAAACTTAACACCAACAATAAGCTACTGATGTCAGAAATGTCATTCTTAGTAGCAATTAAAAATGAAATATCTAACATAAAATTTGACATTTCAGACTAATTTTGGTGCCATAGTTGCAATGCATACAGTACAAAGAACCTTATAAAACATGCTACAAATTTGATGTGCTTGAAATGCAATAACAGACAGTCTTCAACACTATTGCTACCATCTATTAATAGGAAAAGTAATGTATACAAATTATAAATACCTGCAAATTGGTCAATGGGTCCATCCGCTGTATCGGACCACTGGTACCAAGAGGCAGTGATAGATTGACACTTTGGTTTGGCATTAGAGGGCTTGGAACATTCAACTGCTGGGTAGGAACAAGTCCAAAGCTGCAAAATCACAATGAAAAAATAAAAAGACCTATATATTAAATTTATAATACATTAAATACTAATATTGGTAAACCACAAAATACAAAATTTTATGAAAATACTGAATAACTCACCATTGTAGTCAAGTTAGAATCATCATCATCATCATCATCATCATCATCATCATCATCATCATCATCATCATCATCATCATCATAATCTTGCACAAGTAGTGTCCATGTCTGAGAGTGATATTTCATTCACTCACTATTGTAGAAGAAACATCATCTCTGATCTGTGGGATCAATGAGTGCCATATTCTCCCCGGCAGGCTATAGTGCAGACAGTGTTGTGCCGTGGTGTGTTGTAATGTGACTTCACTGTTTGACACATCGTGAAGTACCTTCCTCTGGGGCCACTAATCTCACATTGCCACCATGAGACAGTGTTGGTCTAAGCTTTTGGATGGTGGCCCAGGCTTGCCTTGTCAAGGAGCCGTCATAGAAATTGTGGATATTTTGTTACCATGGATGTAGCTCAATCATGTATGTAGCAGATAAGATGAATCTCTAAAATGTTAAATCTGGACAGATATTGTTAGCATGGAATCGTGGTGAGCAGACAACAGTTTGCATTTTTATGATTTACTCCACATTCTAATATCTCCACTGCTGCTGGTCTGTGACTGCTCACCGTCTGATACAGTGTGGAGCTGTACCCACTTATACTGCACCTAACCTCCATATCTGAAGATAGTGTCCCTATCTATCACCTAGGGCACAGGTGGTAGATTGCAGTTCAGTCATAAAGTACTACTGGCACCTCGAGTACCACCACAGATGGTGGATCCAGTCATTTTCTGTTCCATACAAGCTGCACTTCATAATCTATTCTGTTTCCAACTCCCAAACTAGAATGACATGCACCATACTTGTTTTTACTAGTGCAGTCTCTCTGACTTCCGAGTGCTTGTCCAGAAGAAACCCCATACAAATGCTTTGTTACATTGCAAATACAATTATGTACCACGCATGCTATTTGAACAATTTTTCAAACAAGCAAGACTTCCACTCTAAACTAATTAATTACCAGACACTCCTGCACGTCTATATTATTGCACCACAAAGCCCCATTGGTCGGCACTTCAAAATTAAATATCAAGCCAGTTCCAAATACCTGCTGTATTCATAAATGCTCAATGCTCATGTAACAATGTAATTAGAAAAGCGATAAAATCATAATGTTTATTTTCTATATAGACCACCAGTTCTCAAACATTTTAGGATTTCTTGCATGATGGTTCCTTAGAAATTTTTGTGATGACCCACAGACCTTAATAAATTCGAATTTTGAATTAACTGTAATTAACACATAGGCTACTTGTTTTGTCAATCAGTTATTTAATCGGAAAATTGCAAATCTTAGTCATCAAGTTGAAATTCAAATGGATTCAGCACTGTTAGAGCCATCAGTGTGTTTTGTGTTCTGAGGTGTCGGTGAGATATCTTGAGAAAGTAATCCCTCCATGGTCCCCATGAAACCACTTGGCAGTCCCCTAAGGGACCACGGACTCCAGTTTGAGAACCACTGATATAGACAATAAAGAATGAATTCTATGGTGCATTGCATCTACTGGTACTGTTCTCAAATTTGGATCTGAAAATGGATAGGCTATTAATCACAATGCATCACCTGCATAACTGAACAAGTATCAAAATCTATTATCTAATATTATCCAAAACATACGTATGGCGATCATGGTAGTTGGCTGGCCACTCAACACAATTTACACTTTGGATTTTATTACTGGCAAGACATTTGTCTCTGTATTGTAGCAATGAGTTTTCCTTGTCATATTAGAGCCATTTATAAAACAATTTACAGTCACTGTGAATTTATTATTCATGGAAATTCACTCTATATTACTACCAAGAACATACCTGAAAAAATTTAGCAGCAAAATGATAACAAATATGGGGAAAGTAAAACATAAAAATGCAAACTGTTGTCTGGTCACCATGACTCCATGCTAATAATATCTGCCCCAATTTAATTT
This sequence comes from Metaphire vulgaris, assembly GCA_018105865.1. NCBI lineage: Eukaryota > Metazoa > Annelida > Clitellata > Crassiclitellata > Megascolecidae > Metaphire > Metaphire vulgaris. The sequence continues at coordinate 18,668,390 of CM030833.1, forward strand.
TCTACAAATTCATCTTATATGCTACATAAATGACTGAATTACATTTTCTTAGCACCTCCAGAAGCTTGCTTTCATGTAAGCCATCAAAATATTTTGAATGCCATTAATTTTCTCAGTGCAATAAAATATTTAGATAGAGATGAAACAACCAATATAACTATTCATAAGGAGTTTGGGCAATTACTACTCACCTGTTCTTATTAAACTGAATAGCAAAACTTGTCATAGGTTGAATAGCTCTATTGGTCAAATTCAGTTCCATAAATACTTGACCATTTCTTCTGGAAAATGTTCCAGAAATCTCAAGGCCTTTACCTTTGGCAGATGGTAGCCATACCTAATAACGGATCAAAAAATACAAGCATCATGCATCTTAACTTTAACCTGCTCCAAACCTACAATCTACCATACATAGGCAAATTGTGTTTTCCATTTCAATTTATTTTAAACCATTCCTAATGTAGCTGCTTCTGTTGAATAAAAAATAAAGGAGTAACCTTATTTGGCAGGAAAAGAATCATATACAAATGCTGAAATGTTTAACTCCTTAACGGGGAATTAAATTTTAAAAGACGCTACCAATCTGGGTAATTAATTTTGGGGAAAAGCATTCATATGAAAATGTGAACATATACGTTTTAAATTTACTATATTTCAGGCTATTTCAGGCTATATAGAAGCTAGAAAAATGAGGTTTGCACTATTGTTTAGCATTTTTATTGTTATTTCTAACCATCCGTGCCAACAAAATTTGGGGGTAGGATCCTCTCTACAGCCTAAAATCAGACCCCTCCCAAACATTTTGTTCAAAGCTCAAAAGCAAACATTTTTCAGCGGTGACCCCACTTGTGTGAGCAACAAAGTTGTAGGGGGTGGTAATTGGAACAGAATAGTTCAAACATTTTGAAGATTGGACCTAATTTGGCAAAGTTATCATTTTTCAAACCTAGAAAGACACTTTTGCAAAAGCCAAAATCCGGCCCTTGGTCGAATAAAACCTATTTTCCTTGCTTATAGCGGCAACACTAGCTCAAAGTGAGCTACCATCTACCGAATGGATAACAACTAAATCGAATTATTACATTAGAATGTTTATAAACGGCGATCCCCGTTGTGGAACAGACGCTGAAGTTGCACGCCGTTATAAACTGCGATCACCGTTGATGAATGATTTACGCGTGCCATTTATAAACGCCGCACCCCGTTAAGGGGTTAAATTTGGGGTTAAAAATTGGAAGAGGAGCAAGGAGCTTTAAATAAGACGGGAATGTTGGCAAATTTTCCCCAGCATAGTATCCTGAATTCTCAAAAAGTACAGAAGTGAAATGACAGCCAACAGTTACAATTTCAGAGATTTTTTTATCAATATTTAGTATGCATTCCATTTTGCTTGTATGCCTACTAATTATCTTATTCAAATATTGTTAATTGTAAGTATTTGCCTAATGCACATAATATATTGCAATTCAAGATAAACACGAATACCTCTTGTGCTGGCACAAATGTAGCTGAAGACTGCAGACCAAAGATGTCATTCATACCACCCAAAGCACCCGAACTTCCTCCTCCTCCTCCTCCTCCTCCTCCTCCTCCAAGAAAATCTACTCCACCAGCATATGGCTGTGATGGACCAAGCTGTACAGAATTTATCACATTTTCTGTACATCTATTTGTACCAGAATGCAAAAACTATAACATTTCATCATTCATGACCATCCAAGATTTTGAACATGCATTTAAATTAATTCCAGTACATTTTTACCTTTAAAGAAACACCAGACAAAAAATAAACAGAAATCGACTTCTTCCTTTTCCAATGCAAAAGCAAATATCTAACATTTTACAGTTACAGACCATTATGCAGCATGTTACATGAGACCATGCAATCAAAAACCTTGCTAAGATACTTCGCTCACCAATGCAAACACATAAACATGATTATTATTAAAACATAGCACCATTTTTATACTGTATAATAGTGTCTTGTATGACATTGAGTTATCTGCCCTAACACAGATCCAATAGGCTTTTACACCACTCAGGGATGAGACGAGTGAGGTGCCCTCCAAATTTTTAACATTTAATAACCATCCACACAGATAATTATGGGTGAACAACTTGTCCAAGGCTGCTGTGCTGTGGCTAAGGTTAAATCTGAACCAGAAACCCTTTGACTGCATGGTAAGAACTACTTCACTGCACCCCTTAGTATCTTATATATACCACAGTAATTAAGTAAATTTTGGCTTATATTTTTACCTGTGAAAACAAAGCACAATACACTTACAAAGGTGTCAAGTCCATCCCCTAGAAGATCCATAATGGCTGAGCTTTGACTCGGACCAGAGCTGGCAGCCAGACTGGCAGAAGGAACCATCATGGAAGGCTGCTGAGCCATTGGTGGATTAATATCAAGAAGATCTCCAATAAGAGAGTCTACATTTGGAATGACTGAAGCCTGAGGTGTCATCTGAAGAGGCGGAAGGTCCGATGTCATTTCATCAGATCCCATTCTTATGAGCATCACAAAACATTTATTACAACAATAATTTAATGAGAAAGAAATATTCTGATAAATAAATCTCTTGACAATTTAACAAGCCATGCCAAGAAACTGTCACACTTGATCTGCCTCCATTACAAGGTCAAACATAAATTCAGTTAAAAAGTGTGTGCTCAAAATACATTTTTTGTGAGAAGTGCTCCAAGACAATGTACACAAGCATGGTTTTTCATGACGTGCACACGGTCTAAAATGACTGTGTGGCAGGTTTAAAATGACTGTGTGGCTGCACAGCCTAGAGGGAACAGAGGATAGTGTATGATATGAGATAATACAAGATAAATAAATCAATAAAATATTTTATAACATTTCTCTGCATCAAGAATAATTGTTTACAAACAGAAAGAAAATTTTCACAGTAAGTTGACAGCTTGTTATGCTAAAATATTCTGTCACAAGATCATAAAAAATTGTAAGCAGCTACATGAATTGGTCCCAGTCACATACAAAGATGCCTTCACAAAAATATGCTCTCATCAACAGAAATATATATAAAGCATCAGGTGCATACCATGAAAAAGTTTTGAAATTTCAATAAATTTCTGAAAGACTCAATATTTGAAAATCTTGTCCTGTATTGTAGACAAAAAGTCAACCTGAACCTGATACAGGTATGCACAATAATACTTTCACAAAAACTGGAAATGAAAGGTACATAACACACCTTGGTAGATGAGACCGTCTTGCTGGAACTCCACCTCTGCCCTCGACAAAAGCACTCGGTGGCTTGTGATAAACTGACGAGAGACTGGATATGTGGCACATGAGTTCGTCCAGCAATGATGGTTCTATAAGATCTGTTTCTTCTGATATCAGAGGTTTTTCAGCAAGTACAACTTCTTTTGCTGCCGCCGGATCGGTCGACAAAAGACGCCAGTAAATGTATCCACGGTCACGAAGGTCAGGATTATCACTGTCCTAGAAAAGCACAACTACTTCAACAGTAAAGTAACAGGTCAGGTCAGGTCTTCGTCCTCCAGCTGTGTCCAGCTATTGGCTTCTCCATGACATCTCTCCAAAGTTCTATGTCCTTTGCTGTTGCTTCCAAAGTCATTCGGTGTCTTCCGTCAGTTTTTCCATTGAGATTCAGTCCTGCCATGTGCAGATCGTCTTCCAATCTGTCCACCCTTTTCGGTCTTTCTTTACATCTTCTTCCCTCTGGTTTGTAGTTTAAATTTTGTTTTGGGTTTCTTATTTCTTCCATTCTGAGTATGTGTCCAGTCCATTTCATTCTTCTCTTTCTGATGACTTCCATGATGCTCAGTTGCAGTGTTCTCTCTCTAACTTCTTCATTTGTTACATGTTCTTTGTATCCAATCCTTAGTATTCTTCTGAGCCATTTATTTTCTGTTGCTATTACTTTTTTCTCCAGTTCTTTTTTATGGTCCAAGATTCACATCCATAAATTAGTATTGGTATTACACAAGTGTTGAGAATTCTTAGTTTTGTTTTCATCCCAATGTCATGTCTTTTGAAAATTTTTATATGTAGCCTGTTGAAGGTTGATCCTGCCATTGCTATTCTTCTTTTAATCGTAAAGTAACAGATAGATTTCAATTCTCATATATATATATTATATATATTTTTAATTTTGTAAATTCTGAATAAAAACCTCCAAAAGAAAGTTCTCTACATCACTTACCTGAGTGGCAAGACTCAGCACCTGCTGGACCAATTCCTGTGTGTCTGTTGGTCTTTTCAGGAAGAGCTTAACAACAGCAGTCAACAACTGCAGCTGAACCTAAGAAAAATAGATTTAACTCAATGTTTACACTATTAACGTTTTTATTTCTTCCAAATTTGTCTATGAAACACATGACAATTAAAATATCAACTATTCTTTTATACATAGCAATATTCAACACCAAGTATAATATCAAGTGCTTTATAAAATGTGTGGAATTAACTCTAGATAACATGCTTTCAAATTTGTCAGGATTTGAGACAACCCTAACCTGAGTATTTTCATCATGGAAGCCTTCCAGAAAGCTTTCCAGCAGTTCATCTGCATTTTCAATTCGTTCAGCATACTCTCCAATAATCCAAATCATCGAGGCCCTACATGCAGATGATTTTTATACAATATCTTGAAGAAGATAAACTGGTAGATTATCTACATGACAGTTAAAGTTGAAATTATGACTATCAGTATACTTAATAATAGGCATTACTGTTAAAACAAAAAGTATTTTGCCTACCTTGCCTCTGGTTCATCCAAAGTATCCAAGTTTTCACAAAGTGTCGCAATAATACTCTCATATTTATTTGGATATTTTCTAAAAATGTCCTACAAAGTGATATAATTTTTGTAGGTCAAATAAAACATGCATGATTAGAGCATTCATGCAAATAATATATAAAAATTAGTTTTATTTAAGATATTATACAACAAACTTAAGTGTAATTTCAATTCAAAGAACTTTAATTACAGCACACTCAGATTCTGCCAAATAAAAAGGGCCTGGTCTGTAATGTAATGCAAAAAATATATAGTGCCTCTTCTGGACAAGAAATCAGAAGCACTCCCACTACAACTACTACAACCACTTTGGGAAATAGGTAGGCTTTCGAGCCTTTCAGAAAATGTCATAGGGTAATTGGTGACAAGTCTGTGTAAGCCTGTATCAAGTCAATCCCAAAGGGTTGGACAACTGGCTGCTGAAACATTGAAGTGTGCACCCAAAGAAATGGAGCAGGGCCCAAGTGGTCATAACCAGATTCTACACTGTGAACCATAAAAACCAAACCCTTTTTATTTTGGCAACAACTTTGTCAAATTTTGACCAAGCTTGAAAAAACTATTTTTCACCACAACAAACAATTTTTTATGAATCAGGCCAGGTCAGGTCTTCGTCCTCCAGCTGTGTCCAGCTATCGACTTCTCCATGACATATCTCCAAAGTTGTCTGTCCTTTGTTAATTCTTCCAAAGTCATTCGGTGTCTTCTGTCAGTTTTTCTGTTGAGATTCAGTCCTGCCATGTGCAGATTCTCTTCCAATCTGTCCACCCATTGTCTTTTCGGTCTTCCTTGAGATCTTCTCCCCTCTGGTTTGTAGTTGAAAATTTGTTTTGGGTTTCTTATTTCATCCATTCTGAGTACGTGTCCAGTCCATTTAATTTCCTCTCTTTCTCATTACTTTCATGATCTTCGGTTGCAGCGTTCTCTCCCTAACTTCATTTGTTATACGTTCTTTGTATCCAGTCCTTAGTATCCTTCTAAGCCATTTATTTTCTGTTGCTATTATTTTTTTCTCCAGTTCTTTTTTTATGGTCCAAGATTCACATCCATATATTAGCACTGGTATTACAAAAGTTTTGAGAATTCTTAGTTTTGTGCATTGACCGGTCAAAACTGATTATCTGCCACTTGGCCAATAACTATAATATAGTTGGTGCACCTCTGGTTAAAATCGTCCATAGATTAAAATAATCAGAAATGTGTTTCAGCATCAAACACACAGCTTGCCTTGATCACAACAATTGCTTCCTGTACGACATAATTGACCTTGGTCTGAATGAGATCAAGCAGCGTGCTTACACACCGCTCAGCAGCCTGCTCAACTTTGATTGCACATCGACCAATAGCACGAACTGACTTTCGTACAAAATCAACATCAACTTCGGTAGCATATCTGTTGTAAACAAACCACAAAATAGCAAACACATTTAAGTCATGATGAAGCCATGGTTTATCAACAATTCAACATAAGTTCACATCATGAAATGCCTGTGATACAAGTTGAACTAGTACTGAAAATGCATCTGCAACAACTGCAAGTGAATTATCATAAGTCTTCAGCATATAGATAGGTAAACAGAAGATACTCACTCCTTTAGCTCTGCCAGAACCTGAGCAATGTTCTGGTGATTTGTCAGGCGTATCATAATATCCAGTTTCTCTAATTTGACATATATTGGATCATTGTACTTAACAAAAAACACCTTCATCTCACTCTTCAAAATGTCAGGTCTGAAAAAGAAAGGAATTTGGTTGAATTCACTTAATGGCAATGTGTTTGTTTACTGTCATCATTTATGGATCAAACCAAAACTTAAAGACTACTGTACATTCAAGTGATTCTACATCAAATGCCAAAATAATCTGCCACCAACACAGGGCAATTTTAAAATCCTGATTAACAAGCATGCCATATAAATCCCAAACACAACAATTATTCAATAACAATATCAGCATAATAGTTTGATTTGGTTCTTTTGATCACTTTATCCTTTCAACCCTAGAAGATCATAAAATAAACAGAGATATGAACTTTACAAAGTGTTCAAAAATAAGTAGTCTTTCTGTTTCAAGTTTTGATTAATGCTAAAGAAATTTGTACTCAAATTAACTAACTTTAACAAAACTCATCAATTAACCCAAATTAGTCCAAATTTCAACCCAAGACTAAAACTAAATATAATACAAACCTTTTCTGAACTATAAGGTTAATATTTCTGAGTGACACATATTGAATTTCAGGCTCCGTAGCAAGGAGAGTGACGAGTGGAGGCGCTAACTTCTTGATCAGCATAGAAAGAAAATCAGAACTGGGATCTATCATGTCCATCAGCTTCATGATTACCTGAACAAAGACGACAAAAGCCAAAGAGAAATACTAATAAAATGAGAGCTGAAAATTTCATATGCAATGAGATAATAAGAAGGAAGCCATAACAAGAATTCTTCTCATGAAAATGCATCACTTGCATTGAAGCTTAAACTGTCAAATCAACCTGTAATACCCACCTTAATTGCAGACAGTACTACGGCCGAGTTGGCATGAGCCAGACGAGGTGTTACACGCTCACAGATGCTCTGTGCCTCTCGTTCGTCCTTTGGAATGTAATTAGCAACTGCATCTAGGATGAAAACTTGACCCCACCTACACAGAAAAATGACCATTTGGACCATTACTGAAACATCAGGGCAGTAAGAGTTTACAATTAAGAAAGAAAGCATGAGCTCATTACAATACTTACCCATGACATGTTAAAAATTAGCTGTAGTGCTAGGCAGATCTGCTTTTACTAGTAAATAACATTATCAGCTTCATTAACAAAATCAGCAGAACTAAAAATATATTGAAACTCATTCAACCAGCTGTAATATATCAATGTACCATTATTTAACAACTAAACATGCAGTACACATAGCATCTAACACTTGATATATAAAATTGTACAAAGAAAAAATTTAACCCGTTAGCCAGGATCCTCAAGCTCAGCTCGTCCAACGTTATCTGCTGTTATTTGGGCCCAAAGCCCGGACATGTCCTGTAGGCTTCCTAGTCATTCCTCAATAGTGGGTCAGAATGTATCAGATACATTTTATGCCAGAAATTGCTTTAGTATCTATCCATTCGATAGATGACACCTTTTTTAGCGTCAGTAGGGCTCAATGTCCTGAGTAATAGGTACTCTTTGGGAGCGGGGTGTAGAAAATACCACCGAGAAAACCAAGGGTTGTTTGAGTTAGAAGTAATATATCTCTACCAAATGTGGTCCGATTTTCAAATTTGTTGATTTATTTTGTTCCACTGACATTCCCCTACAACTTTGCCACTGAAACAAGTGGGGTTATCGCTAAGAAATTTTTGCTACGGAGCTTAGAAAATTTTTTTGGGAGGTAGCGCTATTTTAGGCCGTAGAGTGGACACTCCCCCAAATTTTTGTTGTTGGCATGGATGGTTAGAAAGAGCAATAAAAAAGCTAAAGAATGGTGTATACCACATCTTCTTAGCTTTCATATAGCCGAACATATAGTAAATTTAAAAAATTACATTATTCAGTTTTGAATAATTTCCCAACACTTTAACGACGTCTAAAATTTAAATTCCTGGTTAAGGGGGTAATGCAAACTCCTGGACTAAAAGGAACAATGCCAGAAACTATGGCAGCCTTACAAAAAATAACAACTACATGGTGTCTGAAAACTTCAGTCACTGCAGTAGGCAACAATGGCCATTCATTATGGTAACCCAACCCTTACAGTTGACATCATACTACATTTGGCTGCTGCAATAGGACAAGTTAATGCAAATTTTAATGAAATTCTAAGTTTTTGGGATAAAGAATTCTTTTCTTCTGAAAAAATAATTCATCAATCTCAAAACCAGCATATAATATTAACAACTAAAAACATGAGATGACAAAAATTTAAACATTTTGCTGATAAAGACCCCCAAACGGTTCTTTTCTTCTGAAAAAAAATAATAATTCATCAAAATCTCAAAACCAGTCTATAATACAATTATAGTAAAACAACTAGACCTAGTACGTAACAAGAAAAAACAACTGCATATTTCTGATGGTCTCGGCGACAAAAATTTAAGGGAATGAGTATAAATATCAAAAAATAAGAAAATGAGAACATACTCTGTACACTCGTTAAGTGCAGTCAACAATTTGTTAATAATCTGAGAATTTAAATCGATGATCTGACTCGCAGTTGTAGAGGTTTCCATAATCTCAGATATTGCAGCAACTGCATTGGCTACAACCTATAAATATACAAAATATAAGGAAATAAATCACAAAGCATGCAGTTAAATTCTATTACTAAAGAAAGCACAAAGGTAATACCTGCATTTGCTTCCAAATTGCTTAACCTCCTTAGCATTAACTGGGATGTAAAAACATTAACTTGAGGTTTATTTGGGGAAGATATTTGCAAACAGCTTATAGTAATAAATGTTTAGCACTGGCAATGAGGTGAACAAGTAATGGAGCATCTTGATAATAAAGTATACAATTTCCATTTATACAGTGCACACTTAGAAAGCAAATCATTTGCAAAATTCAATATTTTTTATTCTCATGCATTAACAGTTAACAATTTTCTTCAATAAAAATTATTCAAATATTAATTCATCACAAAATCAAGGTAGCATACTAAATAGTACCTGAAATTTTCATCTGCATAGCACCCACAGTGTAACATCTTGTTGAGTGTACTAGCATGAATTTCCATGAAGGCACCATATAAATTGGCACTATATGGATGACAATTAGGATACTAGTGTCAGGTGTCTGTGATTATTTTCTACCATATTTTATGATTTGTAAGATACATCAGTATGCTTGATATGCTGCATTTTATAATGAACTCAAATGAATTTGTAATAAAGGTGCTACATAAACTAATCTTGATTGTCCTCTAGTCATTTGATTCTGCTGTCAAAGTGTTCATAGTTTGAGTATCCAGTAATTTGTAAACAAATTAAATCATTGTGCTTCAGATATAATCTAACATTTTCAGAATATGATTTTGACAATTAACCTGATGCTAGGGAGGCTTACCAGTAATATATTCAACATCAGCATGAAGGTCAGACTCATCACTAATCACTTTTAAAGAATGTAACAGCACTGAAAATTTCATCTTAAAAGATCTAGAAAACAATTTTCAAATTGTTGCCAGTTCAACAGATTTTGCATTTTGCAAGATCTGATTGCTACAATATTTGCCTAGATAGCACTTCATTCTGTGTAAAATTTAAAAACAACACAGTTCTTTAGAACCAAAACAATGATAATTGTCATAAAATGCCAAGACTCATAATGAAATGTTATTTACCATAGGATTAGAATCTGAGAGAAGGTCACGAAGACTGTCCAAAAAGCCTTGATCTTCCACCAATTGAGAATTAATGTCATAAAGTTTGGCAACACAAACAGCAGCCGTTTTTCGTACATATGGGTCTTCATCTTTAAGACATTTTCGCAAAGGTTCACAGAGATATTCTGTTATCTTATCAACACGAATGCAACCCATGGTACGAACAGCCAATGCACGAATCAACGGATTTGGGTCCTCACAGTCCTTTGATCAAGCAAAAAAATATGTCTATATTCAAATGCCAACTAAGTAGACAGCCTTCATAAAACATCAAATGTAAAATTTAAATTAGTGAGTTAAATTAAACACAATCTAAGCAGATATTTTGATCAACCTAACAAAAACATAAAATAATAATCTAACCATTACCAATGAAAGTCTAAAAACTTATCAAAATGACAATAAAATCATAAAAAACATGAATAAAATACCTAACTTGTGCATTACTATGTTTATCATCGATCACAAGGCAAATGATTAACAGGTTTGAATTAACAAATAGGGTAGTCATTAGTATAACAGATTAAACCTCCTAATCACCTGTCAATGAAACAAATAAGGGAGAAAAACAAAATAATAGTTCAGCATATAATCCAATGATACTATAAATATATATAGAGATGTGTGTGTATATATATATATATATATATATATATATATATATATATATATATATGAGTGTGTGTGTGCCTTTTGTGCATGTGTGTGTGTATATAAAACTATAAATATATGTATATATAATATATATATATATATATATATATATATATATATATATATATACACACACACACACACACACACATACACACACACACGCACACACACAATTATGCATTTCTAGTGCTGTTAACCAGATTCACTGGTTGTGATAATGTGATGCCCCAGTCATTTGTCACTAGCCCCACAACTATCACAATCATATTTGCCAGGGTTTCAGACAGTTAAGATCTGGGCCACAGACTAACAGCTAAGACATTTAGTCATCTCAAGAACATTCTTAATCTTAAAAACAATGCTCAAAGAAACTATAAATTGCAGCATTTAAGATTTCAACTTTTTAAGATAAACAAAGAGATCACAAGCAACAAAGATCAATGGCAAAAAAGAGACAAAAGAACAGCCCCATGACCTTAAAGCAGCATGTAGCATTCAAAAGTACCAATCTAGCCTTTGATAATATACCAATCTTACACCTGAAAAAACACCTGAAAAAACACCAATCTGTCTGTCTCTGTCTGTCTTTTTCTCTGCCTGTCTCTCACTCTTTCTGTCTAATCACATGCTACAGCTACAATTACATAACTCTGCACTTTCCATATATAATTTAACAATTTTAAACATATAAATATCCAATCCTTCATACAAATATACATAATCAGATAATCCTTTCTTAATATTATTGCAAAATCTAAGCAGTTAAAGACTTGATTTTCTAAGTTAATTTCTTAATTAAAGAAATGACATAAGCAATAATGCACCTACTTTCACAAATGTGTTAACAGCCAAAATGGCCATATCTGGTTGACTCTTGGCATAATTCATCAAATACAAATAAACAAGTTTCTTCAGTTCCAGGTTCTCTGTCTGCATACAGTTGACTACGTCAGGAAACAGAGCACTACATGATTTTAAAAAATAATCCATTACAAAAGACAGTCACAAGGAAAACGATTCAACACAATTATTTACAGTGCCTGACTTTCATGCCATCAAGAAACAGATAAATGAAAAGACTAAAAAATTAAAATGAAGTACATAATCTAATACAATAGACAAGTCTTTACCTCACATCCTTGCCAACTGTCATACTGGCTATAACCTTCTTGACAGCTTCCTTCTTTCTATCTTTTTTCTCGCTATTGAGTTCAGCCTTTAACTCAAATATTTCACCTACAAAAGTTTACATCCACCTGGAAAAATGCACAGTGAACTTACTTATGCTCAACAAAATCTTGCACAGCAAATGAATTCATGCATCTCCAGACAATAGAAATTCTTGAGTAATCCATGAATTTCCAAAAAATAAATGTTGATTCATGCTATTAATGCATAAGCAATGTTAATTTATACCCTTTTTAGTAGTGGTGAAATATTTAGAGTCCGTCATCTTGGACGAATTTCCCTGAAACCAATTCAGCTAAAAGCAAACAAATATTCTGCTTTAACTAAATAATATTCCCAGTACAATTCAGCTAAAAGCAAACAAATATTCTGCTTTAACTAAATAATATTCCCAGTACAAGATAATACTCCTGCAATATGCTGGTGTACTATTACATTAACAGGTCAGGACCCAGGCTATGGAATCAACAGCAAAATGCAACGTTGAACAAAGGTGTTTTGCACAAATGGGCAGTTTAAAATCAAATCCCTCGCCGTTCGAGACTATCATCATTTCTCCACCAATTCCTTCAGCAATTTGCCAAAACCAGTGCCACATAGGGTTGCCAGATCTCCTGTATTTTACGGGAGCTCCCATATTTCAGCCCCAGTCTCCCGCCTCCCGGACGGATGCCATGCGGGAGACCAAATTTCCCGTATTTGGCTAGGTCGATAGACTTCATTGACACGCAGTTTAAAATTGAAACAATACTACATTTTCTGGCATGATAAAATGTCAAATAAAAGTCATTAGTAGAGCTTAGGAGGTCTATGATAATATTATATAACTTGTTTGTAATAATATTGATTCACTACATGCAAATGATGCAGTGTATTGAACAGTGTTGTTTACTGCTTTTCCTAGTCTCTACTCTATAGCAGTGACGCAGCCAAGGAGAGGGGTTTTGGGGGTTACTGTGCATTGTTTCGCAAATTTTTATTCTCGGATTGCAGATTTGTGGATCAACCCCCCATAGGGTTGCCGGAGAAAAAATTTCTTAACAACGGTATGAATTCAAGAAATTGAAGAAATAATGCAGTTATTTAAGGCGTTGACCTTTTTGTTTGTCAACACAAACAAAGAAAAAAACTCAAAAAAGAGGAAAGGTGTCGGTGTGAGCGGACGAACTTTTTTGCTTGTCAAAATTTTTTCACAGTTTTTCACAGCTGACCGTGACCAAAACCAAAAAAAACTTCCGTAAATCCTGGCTACGCCACTGCTCTATAGTACTGTAGTGCAGTATAGCTCTAGCCATAATAATTCACAGTGAACTGGACCGTGGAGTGGGCGCATTGATCGCGGTAACAATCTCCCGTATTTTGACTTTGGATATCTGGCAACCCTAGTGCCACACCCCAACTACACAAGCGGGTAAGGGAGAGACTCAAAGATAATCATCTAAAAACGTCAATATTTACTTAAGACCCGGGCAAATAATTAAGTGAGAAATGTCAACAAATGTATTCATTCGTTTTATCTTTCCGAAATCAGCGTCAGTCTGATTAATAAGACGGAGTCTGTCTCGGTCGGCACGTACTTTGAATGTTGGTGTCCGACGAAATCCAGAAGAAACAAAATTCAGAGGAAAACTAGACGAAGTTCGCCGATCAAAAGCGACTACTATCTTCTGGCAGCGAATGGGCGCTCTCCCGTCGGCGGCGACTGAGGCTACTTAATCGGAGGCAAAACACTCAATGATCAATCAGATCGCCATCGACGACAACACCATCCGCTCCAACGACGAAACCACGTCCGCCATTAACTTAGAGCGAGAATACCGCTGCACTTCTCGTAGGCCGTAGCAGATTTTTGTAGCTTTAACTTATGGTTTTTCTCTGACTTTAATGCTTGGAGTTAATGATATCATTACTCCAAGCTTTAATGTATTTAAATGTAATGTAATTAACTATTTATATTGCGCCTAAACTATTAATGTTAACAAGCGCATTACAATGTATCTCGACTATTTGAACCTGTTTGCATTTGGTATAGTGGTTCATATAGAAAGCAGGCTTTGGACAGAGAATGTTTATCTTCTCTTGCTTCTCCCTTTGGGGTTGTCTATTAATTATGTCAACAATTTTTGGGCAATTTTGACCCTCTCCCTCCATTATCAACAACTGTCAACTTTCAGTTACCCCTATAATTATGTCAAAAACTTTTACTCCCCCCCCCCCAAGATCAATGACCGGCATGGGCGTAAAACACGGGGGGACGGCGGGGGACGGTCAGTGTATCAATTATCCCCCCAATGTTTTGGCCTATATGGTAAAAAATTCTATCCTACCCTATGATGTTGATGCCAGAATTACGCCAAATCCACATTCTCTCATTTCGGATGACCTTTTTTTGCTTGTCAGGGTATTTGGAGAGGGAATATATAACAATATCAGGATGACCTTTTTGGCTTGTCAAGACGTATTTCATGGACGATTTTAAGTCCCCGCCATAATATGCAATATCCCAAAATGGAGGATATTTATATTTCTGAAGTCAACTTTTAAAAATTATTCTATCCCCCCCAATGTTGAAGCCAGGTTTACGCCCCTGATGACAGGTCCCAATAACAAGGTTTTTTGCTTTTTTGCCGTGATGACCATTTTCCCCCTTTTTGCTTGTGCACCGAGTGTCGAAATGTGGTGGTGATGACCTTTTTGCCATACTTTTTTCACTGTAATAAGTATAGTATTTTATGAAATTTCTTATTTTTTGATTATTTGTAAAAAGTGAAATTGTTGACGTCAACTTCTCTTGACCCCCCTCCCCTGTCAACAAGTGTCAAACTTTTTCAAACCCCTCCCTTAAATTGTTGACGTAATTAATGGACAGCCCATTTAGTTTGCTAATATATACTTTAATTTAACGTCAATTTTAAAATATATTAAGTAGGGCCTATCTAACTTCAAATATCGAAATATTTTATATTTCAGCATTTGTCTTGACAACTTTTTTCCTGTTTTGAGTTGTGATATTGACGACCTTTGGCTCTAACTTTGAGTCTTTGATACTAGGCCTAATTGATTGATCGATCGATCGATCAATCGATAGACTGATCGATTGATAGATTGATAGATTGATCGATTGATCGATTGATCGATTGATCGATTGATTGATTGATTGATTGATTGATTGATTGATTGATTGATTGATTGATTGATTGATTGATTGATTGATTGATTGATTGATTGATTGATTGATTGATTGATTGATTGATTGATTGATTGATTGATTGATTGATTATAAGCTCAATTAAACATATGTGTCTTCAATTGTTGCGAAAAGCGACTGGCGACTTTGTGTTCCGTACGTAGCGTTGGTCGTTGGTGGAAGGCGTTCCTGGCATGGGGTCCAGCGTACGAGAAGGCTCGTTGCCTCATGACTGTCAGGAGACGAGGTTTCTGGTATTGGCTGGTAGAAGCTGATCGTAGGCCTGGTCTAACTGCTGGCGGTTGATGTTGGCTGGAGAAAATCGGTCAGATACATCATAAATGTAGGTCGAACAAAAGACCATTCCGTGCACAGAACATCAGCGTGCGTAGTCTGTATACGTGTTATATCCGCGACTTGGAAGCCAATGAAGTTGACGAAGCGCCGGAGTAGCGTGGTTTCAAGGTTTCAGGTCCAGCATACCAGACGTGCAGCAGCATTTTGTAAGCGCTGTAGCCTGCAGGTCGGCCAGTGTAGGCTTTGGAAGGTCGGCAAGAACGGGATTGCAGTAGTCTAGTCTGGACAGAACAAAAGCGGAGACCAGTTGCGAGGCGACTTCCTTGCCAGCGATTCGACAAATCTGGCGGATGCGTCGTATGTGATAGAAGCTGCTCTTGGCTAACTGTCCGACATGTTGCTTCATGGTCAATTGATTGTCTAAAAGGACTCCGAGATGTAGATTCTCGTCCATCTCTTTACACTCACATTAGTAAATGCGCTGTCTTTTCATACTTCTGGAGCCCTGTGCTTTCAAATAAGAACTCCAACGGGCATGACTTTTTACTATGATTTTTCCTCTGAAGCGATCATAGACTGGTGTAGATGCATTATTATGATGACGCTAAAAAAGTCTTACGATTGATTGATCGGTTGGTTGATTGGTTGGTCAGTAAAGCAGTTAATAAAGATGATGCTTTAGGAGCAGTGATCCGAGGAGATTGACTGGTCTGTTGAGACGCTTTTCAATTAGACAGATTTTGGCAGTGATTAACAGGGCTTTTTTCAATGGGAACGCACGGGAACGGTGTTCCCAATCCCTCACATTTTTGCCAGATTGTAGGCAGCTGTAGGCTATATATAATTATGGATATGCAATAATGCGTTTGGGAACGTACAGGTACGGCGTTCCCACACCTGTTTTGTTGATGAGTAAAAAAAGAATGAGTTCCCAAACCTTTTTTCCTAGAAAAAAGCACTGCTGATTACTGATTAGTAGCCTATAGTCGGTAAAAGGATCAAAGATTAAATTAGACGGTCGTCGTCTTGTGCTGAACACAGCTAAAGTCTATTTTATCATGCTATTCCAATGTCGGGAGCGCCTCTGTGCAGAAATAGAAGGGGCGCTATTCACAAATGCTATACATTACATTGCTCATAATCAAGAAATCTTTTCTGAATTTAGCATAATAAAAGCGACTAGACCTAACTCCTCTGATGCAGGATCGTTTGTCATTGCCTTCAAAAGTATCGAAAGTAGCCTAGAGGCCTAAAGTGTTCTCACTTTGGGCGACTGCACACGTTCCCATAAAATTGTGTATCAAAATCAACTAAATCTCCTAATTATCTTATCAGCAAAAGCCAAAAATAAATACATTTCTGACGGTCACCTTAGGCCCCACAGTTCCGTCATGACCGCCGTCTATCTAAAGTGCGCAATATTCCTATGTTTATATTATTCCCTCAAGTATTAGGCCTACTACCAACCAACATGCCGTGCTTAATTTTTGCAAGCACGTACTTTATATGGGCCAAGAATCCCAAATTCCCCTAATTAAGTTAGATGAAATTTTAATTAAAGCACCATTCTGCTGCTCCAGAGAAATCAAATATTTGTTTACAAAATGAAAGTCGTCGGTAAGGTCCAGTGATGATAACATACAATGATGCTGCGGTCCGCGCGTAACAGAAAACAATATAGATAAAACCAATTCTCTCCGGTGTCGTTAGCTATAGTAATTATGTGCCGACGGTTCGCAATTTATGGCGTGCTAGATTAACCTGCCGAAAAACACCCCACCACACACTCCAGCAGTGAGACCCGCATACCATACCAGACCTATCTGTAGCTCCGATTTTTCTCTAGACACCTAATATTCCGAATGAAACTGGCTTAAATAGCTTAATATTCCATATAAAACTTATCTCTTTTCGCAGAATTCGTGCTATACCTTGCCACAGTTTTCTAAAAATAGTTGACAACTCATTTATTGACACTCTTTTGTTCTTATACCAAGCGCCCCCAATCGACTCAGCTGTGAATGGGCGTTAATTCGGTTGAAGGAAAGGAGGCGAGATAATAAGGACAATTCATTGCGCAAAATGCTAGAACATTTGCAAAAAATCGGGAATTAAACCAGCCATTCTACCCCGCCATTTTTGACGGGTAAACAGCTAGTATATGGACCCTACATAGAATTAAATGATGGCTGCTTTGCGTAATTGCATAGAATGAATCGATAATAGCTCCATGATTAGAACAGATAGACCTACAAATGATACAATTTCTTCTAAATTTAGGCTATACGATATATATATATATATATATATATATATATATATATATATATATATATATATATATTATAAGCCTAGGCCTATCTGTCACGTCTGCTTTGAGCCGGTTATGGGTTTAACTGACTCGATGCGGTTTGTATGGTCTTTAATAACATTTTTCGGCCCTGTCTCATTCTCATCCTTAGTTAGGCCTACTATGTAATTGTCCAGCCGTGTGCCTAAGTGTGTCTACTGTACATGTAAGTGCGTCTACAGTCAGTCTAAGCACATGTGTATGCCTTCCTTCAAAGGAGCAGGAGGCGATCCGGTCTTTCGTTTTCGCCTGTATACGCAGAAGCGGATCGAGCCAACGGAGCCAGAGGCAGTCAGAGCGCGTCGTCGTCAGCGCGCTGAGATCGATCGTTTGCGGGTTGCTTGAGAAACGAACGCCAGTTGTCGAACGCATCGACCGATTTGACTGCCCATAGCGTCATCTTACGTAGGGTCAGGTGACTGTCTTCAGCAGCAGAAGAAGAGGAAAACGACGAAATGATGGAATCGGTCGTCACTTCTCTTTTCCTTCTCTGTCATTTGGCGTTTACGGTGACAGCACAAGAAAGTAAGACCTGCTTTATCCGCCATAGACTGTCACCCGTTTGTCGGCCCGGATACCCTGGATTTGACCTGGATCTTAAATGATTTTGATTTGGTGTGCCGTCAGCTGATGCTCCTGTGCATCATGAAGTGGCGCCATAGAAGTTTAGGATTATATTAGACTATTATAATCATGAAATTAACGCAGATTTTCGTTAAGCGTGATCGATGAAAAAAATAAAACTTGATTTTGATCACCAAATGGATTTGTTTGACTTTTGATAGCATATCGGTTTCTAATTTTTCCTGACCGTCCTAAGTCAGCGTTGATCTTGTTTAGACCTTTAGGGGGCAGTGGCGGCGCCAGGCATACCCAAGGCAGGGCCCATGCCCTGCCATTTTTGGCTTGGCCCTGTCATCGAGCTTTGTATTCCTTCTGGTTTCTGCCAAGCGTAAATCCTCTGTTTTGCAGATTATAACTAAATTTACAATGAAACGAAGTGTCAAAAATTTTTTCGGTAATGATCTTCAAAAACAAAACCAGCTTTCTGAAGCAGACAGCGCTGTACATTGTGCAAGCGCATCAAGTAGTCTAGTAGCAAACAGGCCAGAAAATTCAGGTGTTTCCAAACTGCCGTATATACCTAATGCTAAAGTAGTACACTAGCTATCACAGCCTGTCTGCATACAGTAGTTATCATAGACTTAGAGTTAGATCTTCCCGTCCCCACTGGAACATTGGGCGACAGTGTAGTGTATATATCACTTAACAATAATTTGCGATTTCTTTGTTAACTTGTCAGAGGGGCCTATTTGTACCATACATAGAACGACAGAAAAGTGGCAAAGACACAACTCACCTAAAATTAGAAAAATGGTACTTTTCAGCTCAGACATCATATACACTGTAGGTCTACTGTCACTACTGTACTGAAAATTGCCAGTTAAGATTGTATACTAATGATACTGTAGGCTACTAATGATACTGTCACTCACGGCGTGTTCATAATTTTTGGCGTAAAAATGCATCAGCATGAAGAATTAATGATTAGTTTATGATTATTAATGCAATCAAAGAGTTGAATTGCAATCGATTGTGCATGTATTGCGCAATTAGGCATATGCGATTGACGAATAATTTCTATAGTCGGGTTCGCCCAGTGGCCCTGGCAAACAATTTCAGGCCCTGCCACAGGTCCTGCCTCAGTTCACAACCTGGCGCCGCCACTGTTAGGGGGCGTCCGTTAATTGCGTCAACAAAAAGGGGGGTATTTTTAAAAGTGACGTTGTTGACAGAGGGAGGTCAAGAAAAGTTAACATCAACAATTTCATTTTTGAACAAATAAATTAATCAAGAAATAGGAAACATATGACAAGATGATGTCTATGTCTGGTGGCAGATACTGTATAGGCCTAAGAACTTAAGAAGTCGTTGTTTCGTTTTGTATACAGGCATAAGCGCTCACGAGGGTTTCGACGTGGGAAAGCAGGTGGGCATCTCTCTGGCCATCTGTTTTACGATTCTCGCCGTCTTCACTCTCACCGTCAACTGCATCAAGAGAAAATGCGACAAGGCGAACGTCAATGATTAGAAACGCAATGGATTCACGTCAAGTGACACGCTGGCACTCCTGCCTGATTCTCTCCTTTTATCAGAGTCGCTTGCTTTTAGTCTACTAGACGCTGTTTCTTATGTCTGTATTAAACGAAAGACAGAAGAAACTGCATTATAAACACATAAATGTGCTTTTAAGACAGCGTCTACCGTGTGATTGGCCTATTTTTGGACATCTGAGGCCACCTTCAACTGATTTTTAGCAAGTTAGAATTAGCGACACCGTTGTCTTTAGCAACACCTGGATCTCATCATGAACTGGACGTCAGCTAAAAGCACTGATCTTCAGTTAGCAGGGTGCGATTTTTGACCTGGAGCAGTGAAGGGGAGGGGGAATGGCGAGCAGTGGGGGACATGGCGAGCAGTGGGAGAACATGGAAATGCATGGTTTAATGCACATTACTTTTCTCTACCATGGGCGTCTGCAGGGGGTACAAGGGGGTGCAACTGCACCCCCTGGAAAATTGGAATATAGTGAAATTAATAACTGAGGAACTAAAAAACATTAAACACGTGTTTTTAAAGAAAAAAATAAAAACTTAAAAAACGGTTTTTACATCTATGATGGAACGCGCTCCCGGACTCGGTGACTGCGGTCACCTTTTTCGAGTCGTTCGCCATCAAACTTACTGTAAGACGCACCTCTTTAAAAGATCATACGATTGCTCTATGTAAAGCGCTCTTGATTTTGGCCCCAGCTATGTTACCGCTCTATATAAATCGTCGTGTAGAATAGAATAGAAGAGTAAAAACATGGTTGCGTTCAACTACAGAAGATCAACGCTTATCAGGTAATATGCATGATGAGTGTCCACCGAGCCAAAATAAAGAAAGACCCAGTGGCGTCAATCTGTAGTAAAAGTTGTGAGGGTCTACCCGTTGTTGTACCTAACCCAAACCTTAAACCTAAGGGGCTGTCCATTAATTATGTCAACAATTTTGGGCAATTTTTGACCCCCTTCCCCTTGTCAACAACTGTCAACTTTCACTTAGCCCCCCATAATTACGACAAAAACTTTTGACCCCCCCCCAAGATCAATGACAGGTCTCAATAACAAGGTTATTATTTTTTGTGGTGATGACCATTTTTCCCTTTTTTGCTCATCGAGTGTCAAAATGTGGTGGTGATGACCTTTTTTGCCATGCTTTTTTCCATTGTAATAAGTAGTATTCCATAAAATTTCCTATTTTTGATTATTTGTAAAAAGTTAAATTGTTGACGTCCACTTCTCTTGAGCCCCTCCCCCTGTCAACAACTGTCAAACTTTTTCAAACCCCTCCCCTAAATTGTTGGCGTAATTAATGGACATCCCCTAACCCTAACCTTTTTAGCATAGTTCTTATAGGGCCTACAGTGTATTGCTTAGTAATGTTCCAAAATACCATTTGCTGATAATACAGTATCTACGTGTATTATCTATCCAGCACATCAATTTATTAAATAATCGTACAACGGTGCAAGACAGATTTATTCAAATTTTCGTGACCCTCTCAAACCCACGCCTAGCATTTTCTTTGCTTAACTTCTTATCGTGGCGAAACGCCGAAAAGTTATAAAGGTAAGAATAAATCAGCGAGTGTCTTCCTTTCCTGCCTTACAATAATTTTGATATTATACATGAATCACGTGAAGGGGCGGGGCAGGCAGAATTGGGAACGAAACACAAATGCGCCTCAAAACCGAATTCCTGGATCCGCCCTACGTAGGCCGATGAGTTGGGCAGAAAACACGATTCTATTCTATTCTATACATGACGATTTATATAGCGCAGTAGCATAGCGAGGGCCAAAGTCAAGAGCGCTTTACATGGGACAATCGTACGATGAGTTGAAAAGGTGCGTTTTAAGTTTAGTGGCGAATGAGACGAAGGAAGTGTCTGCGGTCACTGAGTCGGGCAAAGAATTCCATAAGAGAGGATTGCCTCGTGTGACGGACCTCTCTCCGAACTTCGCGGTCTTTGACGGAGGAGGGATGTAGAGACCGCGTACTGGATCTCAGCTGAAGTTGTCGATGGATGACAACATCAGATGACTTTGAAAAGAGATGAAACCGAGTAGTAGTGATGGCAATGGGTCACTCAAAATGATCCATATAATAAGTTGTAACTCATACTGTAGGTCAATCAATGACAATAGAATATCTAAACATTTTCAAAGCCACTAAGCCATGTCAAAACAAATGCTGAGCATCGATCGAACATAACTCATAATAATAATAAATAATAATAATAATAATAATAATAATAATAATAATAATAATAGTAGTAGTAGTAGTAGTAGTAGTAGTAGTAGTAGTGGTAGTAGTAGTAGTGCTGTGGTGGTAGCAGCAGTGGCAGGTGGTGGTGGTGGTGCAGTGGTGGTGCAGCAGGTGGTGCAGCAGCAGCAGTGGTGGTGGCAGCAGTGGCAGCAGTGGTGCAGCAGGTGGTGGCAGCAGTGGTGGTGGCAGCAGCAGTGGTGGTGGCAGCAGCAGCAGTGGTGGTGGTGGCAGTGGCAGTAGTGGTGGTGGTGCAGCAGTGGTGGCAGTGGTGGCAGTGGTGGTGGTGGTGGCAGTGGTGGTGGCAGGTGCAGCAGTAGTGGTAGTAGCAGCAGTAGTAGCAGCAGCAGCAGCAGTAGTAGTAGCAGTAGTAGTAGTAGTAGTAGTAGTAGTAGTAGTAGTAGTAGTAGTAAGTATAGACTTTTATAGCACTCTTTTCCTGATATCCTTAGGGGCCATCCATAAATGATGCCATGCGATTTTGGCAGTTTTTGACCACCTCCTTCGTCACGTCGTCACAAAAAGTCAGACCCCCCAAATGTGACGTCACAACGCGTTAACCCTCCTCTTGTCGTTTTTCCAAAGTCAAAATTAATGTTTCGTTTGAAAATATTCATTATAATTATTATAGTTTAAACAATATTCAGAAACTTTTTCAAATTCTTAAAAGTATTTAGTATTATGCGACGTCATATTTCTGGAACCCACCCACCCCGTCGTCACACATCGTCACAAATGTTTGAACCCCCTAAGTGCGTGACGTCATTTATGAATGGCCCTTAGGCATCAGCCGATGGTAGGCATGGATTCCTATTAATAGGAGGTCCATGTGGTAGGCCTACTCAAAATTCTAGGCGTAAAAGATAAGGTCGATTCAGATACAGTATCAGATAGCAGTCTTACAAATGTGATGGGTCATGGGTCAATATGGGTCTTGACCTATGTGACCCATCTAGTATTGAAGACTCATTTCACCCATGACCCATTACCATATCCAGGGTGCGATTTGTGACCTGGAGCAATGGGGGGGATATGTCGAGCTTGGAGGATGTAGTTGTTGGGAAATGTAGGTTAGGTTAGAAAAGTCAATTTATATAGCGCAAAAACATGAACGAAAAGCCAAAGGCTAGAGCGCTTTACACTAATACGATGTATCGAAGAAATGAGTTTTAAGTTTCCTTGCGAATGTAGAAGTGGGGGATGTATATCTGCCGAGTAGATGCGGGTCCATACGCTTTTACAATGCACGACATCGATGAAATTGCGTTGAATGTGAATTCGATCCATTGTGTAGTGCAAATTCTGTAATGGATGTAAGACAAAACGCCTTTGATTATTGATCTCTCTCTCTCTCTCTCTCTCTCTCTCTCTCTCTCTCTATATATATATATATATATATATATATATATATATATATATATATATATATATATGGATTTTACTGTAGACCTACTCTAGCCATTATTTCATCAATACTAAATCTTGTCACGATTTACCTCGTGTTTAAACCCGTATGTGCGGCGAGATTCATAAAACTTTCAAGACGATTTCCACTTTGACCGATTGAAGTCGATTCATTTAAACGCATCGGTTGTCAGTGATTGATACTGTACTGGATACACTCCTGTATTAAGTGATGCCGTGTCTCGTTGATGAAGAAGCATGCATCAAACAGTATCAATCGAGGCGTGCGCAGTAAATAAGAATTCTCTCACAGCGACCATTTAGAAGAACTGATAGTCTGATAAGCTTTAGTCTCGATCACATTTCTGACAGTTTTACCGAAATAATAAAATGCTTTTAAATTTTGAGGAGGTGTTGTGTGTTTTACGCCCGGATTTTAGAAACCTTATCAGTTGCAGTGATATCCAAGTGCATAAGCGTATCCTATCCCAAATTCTAATTCAACACTCGGATGACTCTGATAATCCCGGCAAAAGGTTCTCTTACCGAGTGCATGTCTTATAACCAGATCGAGAAATTCCCCCATTTCACGGGCTAGACGAATGACTTTCTGTCCGGTTCGCCAACAATTTTTGGGCAAAGACTTCAAATGATACACAGAATTTCGTGATTTAATGTATTTCATAGTTGAAAGTTAGCATAGTGGTGTCAACGTTGGGCAATGCAGAAGGGCGCGGGTTCGAATACCGCAGTCGTCCTAAGGTAGACTTAGCCTTCATTGGCCAAATGACGGTGGCAACTGAGCAGCGGTTTAACCGCAAAGTGCACGGACGCCTTACGTGAGAACACTGGCCCCGTATCATGTAATCTGCACCAGTCGCCTAGCTGAGGGTCTTTGAAACGGAGACCAGCGCCGCTCCTTTGAGCCATGAGGTTTGTTTTGAGTGTTGCGAATAATTTTACCTTTGCTTTTTAGTTGTCCGTCATATTCAAAATCAATTGATTGTTTCAAATCAATGAAAAACTATAAAAATTCCGATATCATCTGTGGGCATTCATTAGTCGCATAAATAGCAAGGAGAAGTTTCATGCTGTCATTCATAATTCATTAACTTATTTAACATACTTAGCCTAAGTGAAGCGGTTAGAAATTCTTTCCCCGCCCACTGATCTGATTCTTTCCCGCTTCCACTGGAGCCGTCCATAAAGTACGACACGCTATTTTTGACAATTGGTATACCTCACCTTTGTCACAATCTGCCACGAATCTCGTCGTCCGTAAATTAGGTTTTTCGATTCGAGTTTCTCGTTCAATTTTCAGCAGCGAAACGTAGAAATATTCAACTTCCGGCAAAAAAGACGAATGCAATTGAGATTTAAAATCTCATTTTCATAGCGTGTCTCAATGTACCCCTATGATCAGAGAACATCGGCCTCCCCTACTGTACATTCATTTAACGATGCAAAGACAAAAAGCACGAAACACGAATTGACATTCTATTCTAAATTTCCAAATCCGTCATTTGATAAAATAATTATCATAAATTGACATATTGATGATATGGACGAGCTTCAATCTGGTTGCTTTGGAAATGGCTTTGAAAATGGCTTTGAGTCAGACGTGGACTGACATCACCAGAACCACGGGCGTGCGTTTGGGTTCTTACAACAAATTTTAAGAGCCTTTAGAATAGACACTTTTAAATATTCAGTTTTCGAAATGTCACACATTTTTTCTTCTCCCGATCGCCGACGATCAAAAACTTTTGACAAAAAAGTCGTACACAAAAAAATAATAATTTTTACACATTTTATAGATCAGTTCCACTAACGATTTAGAACCAATTTCTGTTTCCCGGCATGGCGCGTTACATTACCTGCGTATATTCGTATTATAAAGATAAGTCCATATAACTCCAGTCTAGTGAGAGATGATTTTCCGCCAATAACAATACAGTGACTGCTTTGCTGTCATCCACGCTTTGCAGCGTCGATTCATTCATCTGTTCGCTCGTCAGTATAACCTACATATAGACGCGCCGATGAAATTGCTCTGATGACTTGAAAATGTCTTAAATGCGATTCTGTCTTCACAACGTTCTGAATAATAATAATAATAATAATAATAATAATAATAATAATAATAATAATAATAATAATAATAATAATAATAATAATAATAATAATAATAATAATAATAATAATAATAATAATAATAAAATAATAAGAACACTTTTTGACAGCTTCTATACGCAAAATGCCTTTGCCAACGGCCTGGGTGACAATTCCAGGACTGTTCGCTTTAGGCACGATTTTCATCAACGTCCTGATTATCGCCGTGATAGCAAAGAGCAGACGACTTCGAGAGGATTCCACGTACAAGGCAATCGTTTCTTGGTCGCTGTGTGACCTCGGCAGCGGCGTGTTCGTCATGGGAACGACCGTCATCATTGCGACCGTGGAGCTGACGGAGAACGACTGCAGAAGATTCGTCACGCTTCAAGGCTGCTGTGCGAGCCTGTTCGGCACCGCAAGTCCCTGGCACCTGGCCGTCATTTCCCTGATCAAGTGCGTCAAGGTCATTCGTCCGCTGACCTTCTGGTCGATTCTGTCCGAGCGCCGACAGATCGGTCTTCTGGCGGCCATCTGGTCGCTCAGCGCCTGCCTGGCGATGCTGCCGCTGGTCATCGACTACGGTTTCTTCTTCAACAGAGATTCGTTTTTTACGTATAGAGCGTATTTCGGATCGTTCGTGTGGGAGTCGGTCTTGGGTTTCGTCATACCGTCGACCATCATAGTTGGAGCTAACCTGAGGCTTTTTTTCGTTGTTCGTAATCTTCAGCTGGTCTCAACCGACGCCCATGCAGGTTATTTGCTTAACAGTTCCCATCTGTTCTCAACTGATGGCGACAATTAAACGGCTTTCAGGATTTGATTTTGGCTTTAAACAAATCATTTTAGGAGCGAAGACCTTTTCTTGTCTTCATTATCTCGTCAGCACCCGAGAGTAGGTCCATCACAACTAGTTCGTGTACCAAAGCAAAGCGTAGTCAAGAAGGACACGTCGGGGGGAGGCAGCCCTAGTGTTTAATCTAGACTCTGGACTCCGGGGAGAAACTGACAAGGCCGGGGGAAGTCAGCTAGGGGCAGTGGCGTAACCAGAGTCAAAATGTAACCCGGGCAGCTGACCATGGGCTGTCCATAAATTACGCAAGCAATTTTTGGGCGAATTTTAACCCCCTCCCCCTTATCAACAGTTGTCGCACTTTTCAAACTTCTTCCTCTTTTGTTTACGTAATTTGTGGACATTCTCTCAACAAAAATATTTTTAAAAATTAACATGAGGATTTTAAACTGATCCCAGTCCACGAGGCAAGTTCAGACAACGCAAGTGCTCAACAGATGAATTTCAAAGAGTGAATCCATAGGCCCCTACCTTTGATCCGTTGCGTGCTGCCAATCAGGTACACCAAGTGGTGCGCTTTCTTTGCTCTGGTAACGACAACAGAAGAAATACGCAACATCTTGCTGGACAGAAGTAGTCAACCATGGAAATTCTGCAATATAGTAACTTTGGAAACGACGTTTGGCTGATTTCTTGGCTCCAAAATATTTCCATGTGTAGGCCTATGTATGCAATTTAGGCTACACTGGGCTATCTAGTTCTCTGGAAATGTCCTCTGGGACCTTATTCAGAGGCTGAGACTGTTTATTTTGGTCATTTCTAGAGTTCGCAACGACGCCGATATTTTAACTGTCTGGCAAATTATGACTAGCTGCAATCGACGAAGAAATAGTTTGCATACTTCATCTGATGTTTCTAAGCATAAGTCAGTTATGTTCAGCTCTTTACAATTCTTGAGAAATCCAAACGCAGGCAACTTTTACAATCCAGACGCTGTATCCGTGAAAATATGCCTTTCAATTTCAAAAATATGACTATTCGCGAAATTGTGAGTAAAACAATAAATTTACTCTTGGCGCGAACTTGTAATAAGAGTCAACTCTTAAAGCACACCCCCACCTGCTCTGATATCATACAAAGGAATTTTAGGAATGCTCTCTTACTGTCAATGTACCTTGTTTCCCAGTGCTGACCTTCCCGTTTCCGACCAAATACACATGGAAATCGGAGTACCCTCTCGGGTCAAAAAGGTCAAATCTCAAAGCAGCTGCGATTTGCTTTAAGGCAGGTCGACCCGACCCAAGGCAATTAAATATAGTATTAAACAGTCTTGGACCCGACCCGACGAGGGTCTTTGGAGCGCAGAGGTCAAAGCCACTTCATCTGCCTGCTATCCCTGGTATCAGTCAGCCACGGCCAGAGCAACAATTATCACCTTACACTGTACCTAGCGTCCACTTCGGTAGAGGAAGATGCAGAGGGATTGAACATACATGTAGACTACTAGTTGTCCATGGATTGAATGGTCCATAGGGGCAGGCGATTACCGCCATTACTGAAATTCGATATATCGCGTAGATACATATACATGCCAAACAATGACTGAAGTAATTGCTGCACTTAATTCTAGCTGATACCTGTCACCTGTGAAACACGTTTTCCAGACACTAGTTTTAGACTATTAGAATAGTATTGCAATAACGTACACGGCAGTGCAAAAGCAAGTTTATCCAAATACTAAAGGCATAATTTTTAAAAAAATTCAACCCGGGCAGAATTTTTTCAACCCGGGCAGAAAGCAAAGTAACCCGGGCATTGCCCGTAATTGCCCGGGCGTGGTTACGCCACTGGCTAGGGGCTGCTGTTAGTTGATGTAGTATGCCAAAATTTCCGGGGGAGATCTTAAATTTCCGAAGGGAAAAGGGCAATCCTCCCGGAAACGGCCTAGATTAAACCCTGGGCAGCCCCCGGGCTGTGACCAGTCGTGGGATTTGTGCAAAAACGATGAGAAAATTTTCGGGGGGCGGGGCGATTGTCGACAGATTCGATATACTTAGTTGTATTACAGCTTTTGACCACTCAGAGTAATAAATCAAATAAATCACATCTAGAGTCGTATGCACCAGGGCTCACGTTTTAACTCTAATATTACATAAAACTTCTGCGGTTGGGGCTCGTCTAAGACCGCTCTGGGGGGGCGCACACGACGCTCCACCAAACTCCCCAGTCGGAATTAACGAAATGTGCTTCTCTGTCTTGGTGTTCATTGGCGCAGCCGCAAGAGGGAGAGGTGTTCCGGCCCCCTCTATTCAGGGCTTGTGAGTCTTAGTAAAACATTAAGAAATTTATATTTAATGAGTTAGGGGATAGCCGAAAAGCTGTCATGTATTCTGCGAATTTGCTCCAAAGTTCAAGATTCGAATCTAGTGTTGCGCTAAATTTTGGGCGGCTCGAGTTCGGCCCTAGACGCCGCTAGGGCAGCCAATGACTATTAGAGCAGCCGTGAGGGTCACAAGAGCGGACCCCTATTATGGCCTGGACTAGTTGTGGGATTTGAGCAAAAAAGATCAGAAACTTTAATCATTGGGGTATGGCGATTACCGAATGCCCGATAGGATGTTAAATAGTCTAAAATAGTCTCCAAATCTCAAGATTTTGAATCTATTTTCGTTATAACTTTTCGACTGTAGCTCAGGACCCATTGGCGGAACTTACGACGCTCCCTCAAGCCCCTAATCAGGACTGGAAATATCGTCTGTAGAAGCATTTCGGAACCCCGGTTACATCAGTGTAGACGATATTAACGATAATCGAAATCCTTACTACAGGCCTGCATTCTACCCGCCGCAAATCTTGTTATCATCCTCCATAAAATACTTTGCTGCGCTTGCCTACCTGCATCTACAACCTTGACCACCACGGACTACGAATTACGGACTATGGATTTCACCCAGATTGAGCGCTCGCGAATAAGCTGGTGCACTGCGCCAAGCTTTCTGGCAGCGCTATAGAAATTTCGTCTTACTTACTTAACAATAAGATATATTTAAAATCCAATTATTGCTTCAACTGTTACTGCCAATTGGCTCAAACTTTTCATTTGTCCACAGCCCTTGCACTAAAAATTTTGCTCTTTCCTGACCCACCCTCTTCTTGAACCATTATGTATTTGTGGTCTCATCCATTGACCATCTTTGTTGTCCGTCTTTCACCTTTTTTTAAAAGCTCTAAATCTTCTTTCAAAAATGGATTCCATGCCCTAGCGCATGCAGTATCCTAGACGAGGCCGTACTAAAAGTCCTATATAATTTACAATATCGTGTATCTCTTTGTCTCGACTCACTATTGTTCTTTTCATAGTTTCCGGTTGCCCTTTTTGTTGTCTCCATTCATTGTCAAGATCGATTCATACTTCCGAGGTCTTGTTTACACCGATCAGGGTGTCCTGGTGGGCTATACTAGATTAGAAAGTCTATCCATGTACTGCATTTAAAGTCATTCCGCCGCTAATTTATTAGCTACGTGAGCTTCAGCATAATTTCATTGACAAACTCTTCGAAATTATGAGCAAATCAGGGGCGTCATTTGGGGGCTGGAGGCCCTGGCCCCCAAGGAAATAAACAAAATAATTTATAATGTATAAATGTGCAAAATATCGCAAAAATTGCCAAAAAATTGCCAAAAATATATATAAATTGCAAATTTACCAAAATTGGCCCAAAAATTGCCAAAAATTTGCCAAACATGCAAAAGAAATTTGCAAAAATTTGCCTAAAATTTTCACAAATTGCCTAAAATTGGCCTAAAATTTGGCAATAAATTATCTCGCCCCCCCCAACTTCCCCAAGAAAAGTGTGAAATGACGCTACTGGAGCAAATCAATCGGATATTTTGTTATTAAAACTGTCGGAGACGATTTTAGCCTGCTATCCAAATATACTTTCTCCTACAATATAATATTTAGGCCTATTTATTTAGCCATTCCTTTATTTATCAATGATCTTCTACACTTTACAGAGTCAATTAAATTGTGTTACCGAAGTTCTCGTGTTTCCGAAATCGAATTATGGCTCGTTTACGGGCAAAACCTTGTTCACAAGGGCAGCACTTCCTGTTAAGTGCATGAGTACAATGATACTACACAAGTCAAAAGAACGTCTAGTGAGATTAGAAATTAAATTAGAAATAATTAGAACTAATTAGAAATTAGAAAGCAAAAGTTCCGTGGACGAACAAAAGAACCAATAGATAAATTTTACAGATGATGGACGAGAAACAAACACTGATGGCTTCCATCAAGCTAAGACAGATGAAATTTTTGGGGCACTTGATGAGGAAAGAGGGACTTGAGAACTTGGCAGTTACAGGCATGGTGGAGGGTAAAAGATCAAGAGGAAAACAAAGATCAAAATACACCGACAAACTAAGAGAGGGACTGGAGATAGACAGCAACATCGAACTGCTGAGGAATACCAAACAAAGATCGAGATAAGTGGAATTCTATGGTCGCCGACGCAGCAATGCATGGCACCTGAAAAGAAGAAGTGAAATTATTACAATTTATTAGGCTAATTATATTATTGGTCGGTTGCTTAAGGGTCGCTCAAGTGGATATCTGAGCACCAGGTGACAATAGAAATAACATTTCCCTGCTGCAGTCGATTAGATTATGATATGACTTCGTAGCAACTATCGACTGATACCAAGTGCATCATTAAAATGTCACCACAGAAGCCTTTTAGTCACGTGTTATATCTAGACACCAGGCGACGCAGAAATGCTTGACATTTTGATTTGATTAATTACGCACAAAATGGAGAAGTTTTGCATATGCTGGCGAGAGATCCTATCTGCTTTCCTACCTGCCTGATTGACTGACTAACTGACCTACTGACTGGACAAACTGACTTATTGACTGACAGGACTGACTAACTGACTGACTGACTGACTGACTGACTGACTGACTGACTGACTGACTGACTGACTGACTGACTGACTGACTGACTGACTGACTGACTGACTGACTGACTGACTGACTGACTGACTGACTGACTGACTGACTGACAGCCTCTCTCTTTGGCACCTGAGCGTTTTCTCGTATCATCGTGCTGATAATTAGATTATATTTATATATTTCTCTTATTCTGTTGTTGCAAAAGCGATAGTTTTAATCGGTATGTCATAATTACTGTTACATAATAATATATACAGTATATGTATATATATATATATATATATATATATATATATATATATATTCATATTCAGAGCAGCAGCAGACGTCAGTTGCGGCTGGAGGAACGCGTGGATCGGGGAGTTCGTTGAAGCGAAGCATTCGTTCGGCCAAAAACATCTTCATCATTTGTTCCGTCTACTGGTTGCTCTACCTTCCCACCCTCTCAATCCTCTTTGTGAACTATACAGCCCCCTGGCAGCATTTCGTCACCGACTGGGCTTACCAGTGCAATCCGTTCGTCAACAACCTTCTCTACGTTCTCTTGCACCGATCAGTGCGACAGGAAGTGGGGAAATTCCTCGGACGCCGACGAAATCTCGTCGTCAGCACTTCTACTTACCAGCTCCAGTCGCTCGCGTCCAGGGTGACGAACGTAGAGACCCATGTTGAATGAATTGACAAATGCACGAGCTGGTCATTCATATAACGTACAGGAAAAGTCATGACAGAGACACTTTGACAATCAAAGACGGATCGCGTATATTTGTTGATTCACGGAGAGCGGGCAAAATAAGTCACTCAAAGATTAATAGGCCTAAACGGTATTCGATTAGTTTCACATTTAGTAGCTTAGTCAGGAAAAATTAATTTCTGTTAAAATTTCCCATGGCTCAAAAGTTCTAGTATTTTCTCTCTCCGAGTTATCTGTTGAGCAAATTAATCAGTCGCAATCGAACCGAGATTTTCTCTTCGGCAATAATCTTCGAATAAAAGGATCTTTGACGAGTAGACCTATAGTTATTTTAATTCTTATCCAGGTCGTTTGGTCCTAGTATGAGTCGAATGATCTCGCTGTCAGCAAATTTGCTTTGTTTTCTGCACAGAAGTTGGTCTCATGACATGACAAGAAACTCCAGAATAGCGAATGTCTCTGCAAATTATTGTTCTGTGTCCGAAATCGAGTACCAAACTAACAGAGGCAGTTTGGCCGACAGTGTTTGCCAAACTACTCCTATGCGTTCTTATAGGCCTAATTGCTAAAAACAACGTGATTCATGGAGCCAGGTTATTCTTTTGTTTTTTTCTCGCCTGTTACTCTGAGCAACAGCAGCTGTTTCTCACGGGCAACGTTAAATGAGAGGCAATTTCACTGGTAAGCCACGAGTCGAAACTCGAAAGGGTTTCTGCATAATATGACTGCAGTGCTCACAAGTTCACAATTCAGCTGCACACACACACACACACACACACACACACATCCAAACTCATGCGCGCGCATGAAACGACGAAAACAAAATTGCACTGGCTACGCCCGGTCTCTGTCTTTCTTTGTATATCTGTCTGTCTCTCTCACTATCCATCGTACTCTGTCTGTCTGTCCGCCCGTCTGTCTGTTCTGTCTGTCTGTCTGTCTGTCTGTCTGTCTCTCTCTCTCTCTCTCTCTCTCTCTCTCTCTCTCTCTCTCTCTCTCTCTCTCTGTATCTCTGTTCCTATAGCAAAAGTCAAACCTACGCCTATCAGAGTTTCTAGGGCGGAACCAAATGTCGCGTGTTCAACAATAGCGCTAGGACTCTCTGTGAAGAACCAAGTGAAATACAAAAGCAAAATCTTATTGACCACAACTACAGTTCAGTGGAAATCTGCATGCATTTTTTCATTTTTCAAATTATTTTATTCTCTTTAATCAATCGGTTAACTCCAAATACAGCTTAAAATAAGCAAGGAAGTAAATTAAATCTCGTGAATTTATATAGCAATTTGGCGTAGTACCGCAGCAGCTGCTTATCCTTATGCGCTTAGCTATCTCTCTTGAAATAACTATACAGTGCGCAGTCAAGGTTATTGTCAGCCAGGCAACGGGCGGTATATTCGTAAGGCGGCGGGGCGGGTTGTTGTTGCTACAGATGGAATAACTGTTGAAACAGGAAGGTTATAAGTTTAGAGGCTGTACATTAATTACGTCAACAATTTAGGGGTTGAAAAAGTTTGACAGTTATTTACAAGGGAGGTCAAGAGAAGTTGACGTCAACAATTTCACTTTTACAAATAATCAAAAAATAGAAAATTTCATGGAAATTTCACTACTTATTACAATGGAAAAAAGCTGGCAAAAAGGTCATCACCACCACATTTTGACACTCGATGAGCAAAAATGGGGGAAAGTGGTAAAAATGGTCATCACCGCAAAAAATAATAACCTTGTTATTGGGACCTGTCATTAATCTGGGGGGTCAAAAGTTTTTGACATAATTATAGGGGGTAACTGAAAGTTGACAGTTGTTGACAAGAGGGTTCACAAATTCTCCAAAAATTGTTGACATAATTAACGAACAGCCCCATAGACCTAAAGGTTTGTGGAGATGATAAAGGAGTTAAAGAAAATGAGGATTCAGAATTTGTTGTTTGACCATGTCGTAGGCTGCGGATGGAAGCTGGAATTGAGCTCCAAAGTTCTGGTGCTGCGTATGAAATGGCTTGATTTTGAGCAATGACTGATTTAACGGGCCTAATCGTTATTATCTTGTACTGGATCATCCAGTCTGGATGCGCTCAGATCTTTCAAGTCAGTGCAGTGATTTGAGTAGGCCTAGGCTATAGGTGAGATATGGTAGAACGTTGGTGAATTAGTCAGAGCTTGGGATAGTGCGTCTTGAATTGGTTGTAAATTACTGATGGAGGCTTTTGGGGAGATTATAGTAGAGAGAGTTGCAGTAATCCTATTTGGAGTGGACTATTTAAGTGGCAACTGTGGAGGCAATTTTGGTGTCAAGGCAATAACGTAAGTGACGTAGATCGCGAATGTGGACATAGCAGGGTTCTGAAAGTTTAAAGAGGTTAGATTTCAAATTTAGAGATGAATCAAATTTGAATCTGTGCTCATAATACCCACGTAGGACTATGCACAAAATCTAGTAGGCCTATTCGTTATCGGTTAAGACCGAACTTCGTAAATATAAATCTTCGCTACGTAGTCTACATAGAATTTTAATAGACACTTAATAGTTCCTCTATTTCTGTTAGCATATTCAAATTCTCTGCAGCGTACTTCTGAATGCTTATAGAGCGTGATGTTGAAAATACGGAGTACTCGGGTGCCATAATGGTAGTTATGTAGTAGGTCAGTGCATTGTAATGACGCGTGCCGTTGCCATGGTTAAAAGTCAAGCCAGTGTTCGGACTTCTTAGGTGCGGTTAAATTCTCTTAAGGCGTCTATCATTCGGTGAAATAAGCGAAAGAGACCATGATTGAAGCTTCGAATTGCTATCGTTATACTGACTATTGAAGATAGATGATCAGTTGACACACAACTGAACCTAGATAGGCATACCTTTGTATATTAGTATACAACATCGTTATACTTGTAGTTCCATCGAAGGTAAGCATAAACGTCAAGACATCATTAAGCGTTACTGACTTAAACTAACAACTGAGCTGCGTCAAGCCAAACCATAAGAATTCGCTGACGAGTGAGTCTCCCTGCTCTTTTGAAGCATAGACCTATCGGTCAAGGCTATTTCAACTGAAGGCACACTTTAAAATCAGTGGCGAATCTGCAGGCTTTGTTCATGGGACAGATTTTTCTGTCCCATTCGCATCCCATCGCATGACACATGATGGCAATTTATGCCTGTCCCAGCCTATCCCATCGTCCCATGGGAATCCCATCATAATATTTAGGCCTAATATGAAATATTAATCACGTGTAATAGGCCTACAGTTCAAATGAAATTATGACTTATGAAATTTATGAAAGTTTAGGATTAAAGTCTACTAAATAGGACTATGTGTACAAAGAGACATGTAAAACGACGGAATTTATTAACTCTATTAACTTTTATGTCCCACCACAAAATATAGATGCAAATACGAAGGACGTCCCGTCCCATGGACAAGCCTGCGAATCTGGCGATGCCACACGACTTTTCCAGGGCCTGGCCAAATTACCGAATTTTTGCAGAAATTGGCGACGATCACTTATAAATTACTCGTCTAATCGTTCACATGTTTAGATGGGCAGCGTTAAAAGTCTTGTGTTATCGCTATAGTTTGATCACTTCTGAGTTTCAGAGGCTGTGTAGATTAAAGAAAACACAAATCGGAATATAAAAGACTTTCTCTGTAGGCCTACTTCTGTAATAGTACATGTAGTCAAATCAAGTGTTCATTCAGTTGGGTCAGAACGGTTGGAATCCGAGATCAGGTCCAAGCAAAATGGAAAATTAAGACCTAAGTCGAGAAATATCCGGACACAAAAGAGCTTCTTTACTTTTAAGCCTTCACAAGCAAAAACATCGTCTACGATTTTAGTCAAAAAGTCTTGAAAGCATTCAGCAGAGTTTTACTAATTATTGCCAAACGAGGCATCACTTTCACCGAAACAAAGCCCTAAAAAGTTAGGCCTATTATAGGCCTATTCATACATAATGGCAACCTAAACTCCTATGCATCGCCCTTTGGGTCCTGACTGGTCCACTCAATACTAATTAATACTAATGAAGATGATTGCATGAGTCATCTGTAGGTGGGTACGGTTGATTCACGCAGTAATCTTTAAGGATCAATGTATCTGAGTGGAAATCCATGGTCGCTGACATAGCAATACACGATACATGGCACATGCAGAAGAAGTTAACTGATTAATTAACCGAGGATAGCAACTTCAACCATCTCTCGAGTTATCATACACTTTGCTATTAATTTGTTTTGGGAAATTATGGTTAAATAATTGCAATGCCAAGATCTCTAGTTGCGCTTTAATTTAACTTGACTGCTATCTTTTTCTATGCCAGAGGACTGCTTATGGCTGATTCTGTGTTTGAGTGATATGAATCGGGATCATCCGGACGCCTGGTCTAGAAATAAAAATACAAAGAAGACGTCCGTCGTTCCTATCAGGAACGCTAGCATCGGTATCCCTCGGAAGCCCAAGCGAGTTGGCAAAGACTCGGCCAGAGAGCCATACGCCTCGATCAAAAGACCTTCCGAATTCAAACCGAAGAAGACGAGAAAAAGCGCGATGCAGCGAAGCAAGAGCCGCACGAGAGCGCGTCGACGGGCGGGAGAAGACGAAACTTCCGACGGCGCCGACAGCGAGTTCCGAGGCAGCAGAGAACAGCCGGTCTTCACGGAGAAACTGAAGCTGAATCAGGCAACGAACGACGAGCCAAAAAGGCGAACCGACGACGACGACGATGACGACGACGACCGTATCAAGAACGCCAGACATGTAAGGGTGGAAATCGAAGACCTTTTGAGGGAATTAGAGGCGCTGCGAAAGGAAAACGGCATATTGACTCAGAAGCTAACGGAAAGAGAGCGCAAGGATAGGACTGGAGAGGACGAGAAGCGTCGACTGAACGACAGAATAAGGGAACTGGAAAGCTGGCAGGCGAGACTCCAGCTTCAACTGGACAGTCAGGGAAAGAACGATGAAAACAGAAGTCGCTTTCTCCAGGCGGAAATCAACAAACTCCTGAGTGATTTGGAGAAGAAGTCAAAACTCGTCGATCAACTGATGGCAGAAAACGAGCGTCACAAAACGCAAAGTATTCCAGTTGAACGGGAAAGAGAGCTGCAGAGACAGCTCGAAGAGATGACGACGAAGGCAGATATCAACTTCAGAAAGTGCCAGGACGCACTGCACGATTTGGAAGTGATGAAAAGAACGCGCGTTCCGAAAGACAGAGAACAAGACGTCCTCTGCCAACTGGAAGACGCTTTGAAAGCGCTGAGAAACAGAGAAAGACAAATCGACGAGTTGACAAGAGACAAAAGAGAACTGCTTGTGGCCAAAGAAGACGCTGAGAAGCGACTAGAGAGCCTCAAGTCTTCGGTGAAGAATCTGGAAAGGGGAAATGTCGGATTAGCCGAGAAAACAGATTCGCTGGAAGACGTCATCGCAACTTTGAAGTTGGAGATGGAGAGGCTGCGGATGGAGAAGGACGAGACCGCAAAGAACCGTCTGAAGGAACAGATGAAGTTCGGCGCCCTCGAGGAACGCTCTAAGGGCGTCCTGGACACAATTCGACCGCTCCAGGAGCTGGCGCGAGAGCAGGACTCGCACATAACGGATCTCCAGAGAGAGGTGGACGCTTTGCGCCAGGCGCTGGCCGAGTACCAGCGAGAGATGGAGAAACTCCGAGAACTCGTAAGCGACGAAGAAAGGGCGATGGACAAGTTCCATGACATAACGACGGCACACCGGAGACTTCTCGACGAAAACGCTCGTCTGTTGGCGCTCCTCGAACGACGTCAGGTGATAGACGCCAAGACCTTGACGGAACAGTCCCAGATGAAGACGCGCCTAGAACAGGCGAGGAACAGACTCAGGTCCAGTCAGAACCGAATCTCTCAACTCGAAGATTGGCTCGACGAAATCTACCGGGACAAGCACTTCGACGTCGTTCTGAAAACCAGCACGGTCAACGGAGCCCGAGCGACGGCTCGTCGCTCCCTCTCGCCCACCCTCACCCTGCCTCTGGTTCCTACCGGCAACAGCTTTGGAGAAACTCGACGACAGAATGGGAGGAGAAGATTTCTAAACACCGACAATAAGCTCGGATACCTAACCAATAGATTCTAAAAAGCATAGCGGAAATTAACCCCAGTGTGAATTAAACTGTAGAACTTTTCATTCAGAGTCTCTACCTTAAATGCTATTTAAACGCTTTAACTTTCAATTGCAGAGTGAAAATGTTATCAAGGGTTTCTAATTATAATGCATGCTTTATTTGTGCAATGGTGTTGGACTATTAAGATGCCAAAATTCAACCACCAGTAGGGAATGTAGGCCTATAGGCCCTAGTATGGATTTCGCCATTAGATTTCTTGGTTTTGATTTGTTTTCGAAAAGTTTGTGGAGTGATGGCCAATGGTGACTGATTTATTGACTGAAGAGAACCAGAGTCTACCTTTTGGATCTCTGATGGAAGATCATTCCAGAGACGAGGCACAGTGTATGAGATCGACCTATCTGAGAATTTTAGTAACGTGGTCGTTGGTCAAATGAGTGTCAGGCTGGCAGATGAACGAGTTGATTGCTGCGTTTTGAACTGTAGAGATTACAGTACAGTACGAAGGTACATGGGCTTTGAGAACTAGATGGCGTAGGTCAGGCACAGAATCTTGAAATGTATCAGTTCTGAAACTTTGAGCCAGTGAAGAGATTTCAAGACTGGAGTGGTGTGGTGAGCTTTTGGCGTTCGCACGACAGCTCTAGCTAGACCCTTTCTGGGTAGACAGCTTTACTGTCTATCACCATTAACACAGCAAGCCTTGAAACATTACACAGACCATTTCAACTTCCACTCTTTGCCAGGAGACATACTGTATACCTGCTTGTGAAATAAACTCTGACAGCACGGGTATTGAACATGGCCGATGGAACATCTCCCAGTTTCAAAGCTCTCTAACCGGCAGAACCACCGAGGCAATCAACCTTATTGATTGCAAATGGTCATAATTTGGGGTTTTACTCTCAATGGTAAAAATGTATAAATACTGAACATTAAAAGTTCACTTTGCCTGCTTTATCTCAACTACTCTGATAATAGAAACCACCCTGTAATGCAAATGTGTGTATGAATGCGGGAGATATGAAAAGTTTAACTGAGTCCAACAATTGTTCACCTCTGAACTCTTGGCATTTAAAATGAAAACACTTTTACTATTATGTTAGTTACCATAACTCACTAAATACACTCACAAATATTTATTACATTGTAAAATTCAAAGTTTCTATAATTAGACCAAGAATCTAATAATTATAATAAATGCTTCCAAACTGCTGTATAGCCTGCTACCTATGTTTCAAAGCCAGTCTCAGCAATAATAGACAATCTCCACTAGCAAACATTAATTGGAAAATCAAAACAGTCCAGAGATCATGATTTGTAAGCTTTTCAATAGTTGAAAAAACGAACATTCTGCATTACTGTGGAACACAACACACATGCACAAAATGAAGAAAACTAAAAAGCACATACCGTAATTAACACTGGCAAGAAGTTCTGGTCAAAATTAATGATCAGCATGTGAGCATGTTTCTCCTTTATTCTAGAATTGTTTCCCGTCAATTTTAACTTACATATTTAAAAGAAGTCACAAACATCATAGTGATGCAGCAGAATCTATCTGTAACTCGGCTATAATGGAAAATTCTGCTGTCGTGAACAAGGTTCACAGTAGAATCCCAATGAAAACACGCAACAGAGTGTGTACATAAAGACATGAATTGGAGGTGGCTCAAAGGCTTTACAGTTTTAGTCTAATGCACAGAATAAATATGCAAATGTTGCCTTACTTTTATTGATGAGGTCCATGGATGTATATGCCCTTGTTTCAAAACATCATTAAAGTTAAGCATGCTGGCTTTGATTAGCATAAAGACAGACAACTACGACAGAAGATTTAAAGAAAAGTCTGCCTACAGTAATTAGTGATGAGAAACACTTAACAGAAAATTTTTTACTTCAGTACATGTTATTATGAAATTGTGAAGTGCACTGTAATACAACAAATCACTTCAGTTTCAACACAACTATTTAGTCTAATCAAAGAAACACAATCTGACAATATAGTTGTACCAATAAAAACACCATATTCTTATAACTGGACTCTTGGAAACACATGCGAGGGAGACCATTAACCTGGCTGAATCGAATCTCTGTGACTGTGGATAACACCTACTGAGGCAAATGAAGCTACACAAAATCAAGAACAGTGGAAGGTTATCTCAATGGCCACAACTGGCTTCATGAACTGACAGTGTATAAAATTGATTGCAAATTCACCTAACATACTTGACTCCAGCAACATTGCTATAATGTAATAACTCCAGAGTCAGACCAGTGCTCAATCATGTGACCATAATAAGTGACAATCCATCTATGCACCTAAACTGCCACAAATCAGAACAGACAATGGGATTCACATGCACATTCTATAAGCCAGTGTTGTTTAATTAGGCAATTAATTATTATGCTCTTTAGCAGTCATCCAGTGTGTCTGTATTTGTTAGCATGCAAAGATTATCGGAGAAGAAACTACAGTAAAGACAACCTGAACAAAAGGTAAAACCTTTCAGGAAAAACAGTCATGATGTGGGCTCTCTCAACAGTACCTGAAGCATCTGATCTGTATCAGCATTTCCCAAACTTTTCCCCATAACTCGGTTATTTTTATACTTCTCCCGTGTGACCCAGTTACATTTTTACCTCCTATACTTGGGTAACTATAGTATAGGTAAAATAAAACATATATGAATGTCTATACAGCTTTCACATATTATAATAAAAGCACTTGCTGTTAAAAAAATATAAAGAAATCAAACTTACCAAAAACTTTTTAATGAGAATTGTGATGCTGTTCCTTGTTAACAGTGGCATAGCCAAGAGGGGGTTAAACCTCCTTGGCTGGCAAAAAAAATTTTTGTTTCCATACTTTTATTGTCGGACTAGGTTTTGGGGTCAAACCCCCCTTGGCTGGCTGCTGACTAAAAAACTTCTAAGTGCCATAGTATGTAAAGGTGTAGCAAGGAAGGTGACAACTTTTTTGCTTGTCAGCATCTGCAAAGGAAAAAATACAAGAAGGAAAGACGAGGATGACCTTTTTTGCTTGAGATTTTTAAAGTTGCTTACGATCAAAACCAAAACTCTCCCCTTCCGGAAGTCCTGGCTACGCCACTGCTTGTTAACTAGAGTAGGGCAACTTAAATTTCCTACTACCTATGTGTGCCGATATATATTATTTAAATTGATTATTATGAAATTCAATATTAAATTTAAATTTATTAAAAGGTTTATGCAACCTGGTATTTTGCTTTCCATGGCCCGGTACCGTGTTGTGACCCACTACCTGGGAAACGCTGATCTGAAGTATTTCAGAACCCTGACAACAGTCAAAAAGAAAGTGGCTCTGTCTGAGAAAGCAAACCTCGCATAAAATACACTTTAGTCTCATACCTTACTATTGAGAACATGAACATCAATGTAATGCATTAAAAAGCTATACTTCGTCTCAGGTACAGAAGCACAACTGGTGGAATACAAGACTGACACTTCTACTAGAGTTCAATACCCATCATCATGCACCGAGTTTAATAAGCAAGAGGCCATTGCATAATTATGTAATGGAGGAGGGTCGGTGGGTGGGGACCTTGAAAACATTATGAAATATTAGGTGGATGAGTGAAAGCTTAATGTTACATAACGCTTTAAAAGTTTCATTTTATTATATTTTTTGGACCCCTTGGTATTATTTATTAACCCCTTTACTGGTCAAGACTCACATAAGTGGTCCATTTTACATTACACCACAAGTAAATGGCTGGTAAAGAGGTTAATTTGATTCCTTCAATATGTTGGGAAATAACCTACAAAACATAATAAATGTAACTGCACTTTAAATTAGAAAAATTAAGTAATTTGTAAAAACATTTGTTACCTTCTGCTGAGGTGGGTCTATTGAAATGTTACTAGTCGTTACAGGGTGGGTTGGGAAAAAGGCCATTTTCAGCATTATGTAATTATGCAATGACCCATACTCAAAACAGCATGCAATCTTTCAACCACTAGTTAAAGTCTTCAGTGAAGAAACATTTGGACAGTACAATAAAAGCAACAATAGAATTTTGATATATTAATTAAAAAAAAATTCACTAGCACCAAAATGAACAAGGTTCACAATAACTTTTTTTGAAATGCACATTAGATGCATCTACACAATATTAATATCAGGACATGTCAGGTCCTTGTCCTCCAGCTGTATCCAGCTACTGACTTCTCCATGACATCTCTCCAAAGTCCTCTGTCTTTTGTTTTTTCTTCCAAGGTCATTTGGTGTCTTCCATCAGTCTTTCCATTGAGATTCAGTCGTGCCATGCTCAAAATTAACATACAATGACGAAAAAAACTAGTTGGTAAAATCATCATTCGTGATGTTATCAGCTAAGTGTAGCTTAGCAAATAAACATGTGAAATAAGTACAGGGAATTAACTAGCATCATGATTATGGCAGAGACAAAAGTTTCCAAAAGTAAAATGCAATACATATTAAAGTGTAAACATTTTCTGATACAGCAATAAACAGTCTCAATAGTTTTCAACAAGTTAAGTCATCTAAAACAAAATGTTCCAATAAGCAGCATTCTATAACAGAATATCAAGAAAGTTACAGAGAAAAGCATTGACTTAACCTGTTCATCTGCCATGCAGTATCTCTGAATGGTCATACGTTTTACCATACATTGCACCTTTGAACACACTATTACCAAAACTAGCCTTTAGAGCTACTAATTCTAAACAGTGCATAAATAAAATTGAAATAAAAATTGTAAACCAGTCATCTAACATCATATGCCTTAAAATACACAGCAAACTCATTTACTGCCAGTGTTTGATTTTACTGTCTTAACAAAAAGAATTTCAATCAAATATTGCATCATCCACTTTAACAAATCAAAATCAGGATCAAAATATTAAAAATACTTTGGCATATCATGACATAATTCGGTTTTCAATCATTAAAAAACAGAACAAATGCAAGATAGTGTTTTGAAAACTATAAAAGCAAACACAGAATTACAGTAACAGTCAAAACACTTGCTATGTCATATATATGCCACTATTAGACTGATTCTGTAAATTTAATGCAACATACAAGCCTGACACATTTAGAAAAACTGAGAAATGGAAATGTCAGAAAAAACAGTTCCAATCATTCTCCCTTGTTGTCATTTTTCTTTGGTGTTGGAACATGGTAGATGGTTGTGCCACCAGCAAAATATCCAACAAATGCATTGATTAATACTGGCAATGCCACCACAGCCATGCATGCAGTGCCATTGAGTTTGACCATATCAAAGAAGCATAAAGCTGCGAGGATGCATGCCTGTGATAACTCAGACTACAAAAGTAATAGTACACTTATTATTGATACATTCAACACATTGTCCAATGGTGCAGTATATCCACATAACCACTTAGTATTTCCAGACTGCCAATGTTGATTACTAATCTCATACATATATCTGTTGCACTAATAATCATTTTGATAAACTGTTAAAATAAAGGAAAATTTATATAGTTTTCTGGTATATCCAAGAGTTTATGGAAACCTTTTTCCACAACCCTTCCAGAAATGCAAAGCTTAGTCAGACCAGCAGTTGAAAACAAAGAGTTTATGCATATATTCCATTTGTCAGTAGATCACATATATGAAAAAGGAAATCATCATAACCAGAAGAATTACTTGTTAAATACTTACAACTATTCTTGTGAGAAACAGAGCCTTTTTGTCTCGTTCATGTAGAAAACCTGGAGCCTGAAGAGAAATGATTCCTTCACCCATTGTCAAAGCCCCAATGGTGCGTGCCACATGCAGAGCCACTTTGTTGGGTGACTTCAGCTACATTGTTTCAAAGAAAAGAAGACAATCAATGTAAAGCAAAATGTATATCAAAATTTGCTCAAAGTAAAAAAACAATACTGTGTGCAAAATGCTTCTGAAGACCACATGGTGAACAGCATCTCCTGCTACAAATAGAGCACAAAAGCTAATCACGAGAATCATTACATGTGATCCAGTGTCAACTATCCATGTTATAATATGTCCATAAATCAAAATAAATCTCTTTTTGTTCTGTGTTCTGCATTCAAGATAGCAGTAAATACAACAAAGAAACATTACATGAGGAGCCTTAAAGCATTTTATGTATTAGTCATACTCAGAATATATATTATATATAATATATATTTTGAATCCTAAGTCACTTTAATTACAAAAATTATCACAATGATAACATGTCAACATTATTAAATAAATGAAAACTGTAATAAATTTAATCTGGAGCATCAGATACATTATGATAAAATTTCCAATACTAAAGAGAAATCTGTCTCAATTCTTATGCTCAATTCTTTAGCTGACCTTATTTGTAAGCAACTGATAGCATTTGACATAAATTTGTCAACTAAACATATACCAAGGCTCCGATTAACCATTTAAACCTGATTACTGGCTTTAGTTTTCCGCAATAGATAATTACTCAAATATATACAATAAATGCTGTAAAAACATGATTTTGAGTAATTAACTGAGTCAAAAGCTTAAGTGCAGCAATAACCAACTCTTTAACAGTTAAATTCTTTTGGTAATATTTCACCTCTTACAGCTTAATATGTAAAACAACAGATCGACATATTTATTTTGTAAATTTCATGAAAGTACCATATGCTGGAGAG
Organism: Metaphire vulgaris; assembly: GCA_018105865.1. Taxonomy (NCBI): domain Eukaryota; kingdom Metazoa; phylum Annelida; class Clitellata; order Crassiclitellata; family Megascolecidae; genus Metaphire; species Metaphire vulgaris. Next base: position 18,713,346 of record CM030833.1, read on the forward strand.
TCTTTCCTAAACCCAAATGGAGGTCAGATGACACATCAGGTGTCAATAAAAAATCTAAAAATGGTCCATCCATTTATAGCAATTGGAATGTTTTTTCAATTAAACCTAATATGACTGCATCTTTTGCATGAGATACAAATGAAGGGTCAAATTATGGTTTTCACAAAGTTCATATTAATATATAAACAGCAGTAAGTAAATAAACTCTCACATACTATAAATCCAACAATTTGGGATGGAAATGCCAGATAAGTTGCGCCAATAAGCAGCATGAACCAAGCGTCTAATCGAAGATGGTTGTTCAGACGAATATTGTGCTGTGGGTAAGTGTTAAAATCATGGCTGCGGAACAGATGAAGCAGGTTCCCCAGCAACCACAGTGAAGTAGGAACTATGCCCATCATAATCATCTGCATTGCCAAAACAATTCTACTAGTTCCATAAAATAATCATTTCAACATCAATCATTTCAACAGTTTCTAAACAAATAACCAGTGACACACATTATAACCACATCATTGGCTAAAAACTTTATAATTGAGAAAAAATTAAACTTAAAGATACAATAATTATACTACAATTATGGTAAATTTATAAATCTGAATGTTTTCAATAATGCAACTGAGAACAGATTAAATATTTAAGATATATCATATTCCTAAAACCCAGACACAAAATCATCTGAACAAATCAGAAATTTCCAATTTAACATAAAACATATGAATACCTGTTCAGACCAGACAAGAGATGTTTTATCATCTTTGCCCTTATTACTCTTGTTCTGAAGAAAGTAGGCAAACAACTGTGCCATCAGAAATGTGCTGCTTGTCTGTCAACAGAAATTTAAGTAAACCCTTATTTAAATTCATATTCTTTATTCATATAACTAATCAGGCAGATAAAATAATGTAAATATCCAATGAAAGTATACAAGGTCACTCAGTTTTATGCTTCAGAAGTTAATTGGCTTGTGGTAATGTAATTTTTGTAAACGTGGAATAGTTTTGAGAATGTTCAATTTATGCAACTTATATAATGCCATTGAGACTTATAGTCACACTCTAAGATCATTAGCCCCAGATAAAGTCCTTGCAAGCTCCAGTATTTTAATCATTTAGAAATTGAATGTAATCTCTACTTCTTCAATTGTTTCATTGATATTTTTTCTTACAGAAAATATTAAAAAAATTTTCTTATGAAAGTCAAATTAACAACTAATCAAATGGCATGCAAAAGGTTGCCAGCTAAAGACTTTCTCAAACTTTTCACAAATTACCTGCATAACATAATATATAACCCAAGATGTCAACATCTGAATCATAAATTTCTACTTCTTGTACAATGTACATGTTATAACCTCCACTTTGCTGTTGCCTATGAAAAGTGATTGTTAAGTAGGAAAAAATTTTACGGGATCAAAAATAAACTCAGATGTTTCATTTGCACATTCTGACCAATCTGTGAGAATATTTTGGACAACCACAATTTTTATTAGTCATCAGCATTTATGTAGTGCAGCGGTTCTCAACCTGTGCCACAGGGTCGCTATGGGATTGTCAATTGTACAAGATTTCCTCAGTGGTAGTTATGACGTACTAGTTGTTTTACTATAATTGTCATTCGAGGATAGACATGGAGACAATTAAATAGGCCTAATAACGATTTCTTTTGATTGTCAGCATTATTATTTTTTTGGCAATTTACATTGTGATAATTTTACCGTTAGTCAATAATGGGGAATTGAATTAAAAGGTATATAAAGGTTGAGAACCGCTGATAATTATAATTATTTCAGATGTTTTTGTCAATTATTATTATTATTATTATTATTATTAGTGCCACACTACAAAGCAATGAGATTTCTGCAGTGATAAATAGTGATGAAGTTCTGCTGGATCTATTCTATCAACTTTCATGGTTCAAAATAAAACAGATAATTAACCTACTTATGTGAACCAATATCTGGGCAAATATTTTGGTCAGCCATGCTGCATTTCATTCAGCCAATGGCAGTTATCAAGCTGAAAACTCAAAATGCCAGCAACAAAGCACTTGAGTTTTGTGGCACCACCTTATCAATGTCCTCTTAGTGTACCTCCATTTACTATACATGAATAATTTAGCAGCTTAAAGAGTGTTTGGATGCTAGTGACTCGCTTCCAACAGCCTTTCTTCTAGCTGTGTGTAGGCAGACCTCAAGCATACCTACCCATTCTAAAATAGCTGCAGCAGGAATTCACATAACTTACCTCACATACAGCTGCTATGTATCACAAGTCCCTCTCAAACACTCCTATAACTTATATCATCTGCTAAAAACACCCCTATGAATAATTCAGTAGCCTAGGCAGTGATGGGCTGTTGTTATCAGCTGAAGTGGGCTGCCTGTGTGCAAGTTGCCTGCAAATGGCTGTTCTAGAAATAGCTGCAGAAGAAGAATTTAACTTTCCTGCATAGTCTACTTATGACAAGTTCATTGATGTCTACAAAACTAGATGAAACATATGCAGAATGAAATGGATAATAAAGATTAAGGCTATAATGCTAAGAATAATGGTTATTTAAAAGAACAATACAATGATATAAGTGACTGGTTTAGATGAGTCTACAGCTGTTATTTTTTAAATAGAAAAAAGGGAGCAAATAGTAAAATTTGCATCAGATACCATGGTTATTATAATGGCAATGTTAACATTTAAATTAGCATAAAATGCTACAAAGTTACAGCACTGATGCATACTGCCAAAATACTTATTAACATGTGCCTAGAGATGGTAATGAAAGACATTGCAAGGTTTTAAAAGTGGCACAGTTTTGTGCGATAAAAATTCAAATCTTTGATATATAAATGGCATCAAGTATAAAAGAAATACAAGACCTGATGACAAAAGCAAGAAATGCAGGTAAGAATTAATGCTATTTAATAAACACAGATAAAACCAAGGTGGTGGCATTCAGTGGAATTTTTGCAGAACTGTCAGTAAGAAGAGTGTTGAATGAGTAACAAGATTTGCAAGCATGAATTCAGTAATTACAGTATGTCATGTTGAAACTAAACCTAAATCTACAATGGCAAAGAAATTGAGCCTAAAATCAACGTTTCTGTGAAAAAATTTAAGAGCCGTAACATAACTTCAACATAAACATATAGCAATGATATGGCTAAATGAAACATTTTGGTTTGAAATGCCAACATTAAAGATCAAAGATGCAATGATGCTTCAAACTGAAAGGATTATGACAGAGCGTTAAAATCAAATGAACAGATAGATATTGAAATAAGGTATTATGGAAAGACAGTAGATAACTTTGAAATATCAAAACTGGATTGACAAAAGAATCAGCAATTGAATTGGCAAACAAAATAGATAAAAAGAAAAGTAGTTCAATTATGTAGCCAAACATCTGAATGAGAAGGGTTAGAAGGACAAGATGGACCTAAATAAGAGATCAATGAATTCTGAGAGCATCAAAAAGTAAATATGTGCACTTACAAATACTCTGGACATCATGAGGGTGATTGGTACAGTTCCGTCACGAGTTTCCTTAGTCCAGAACCATGTTACCCCCGAAGACATCAGTGTCACACCAAATATTCGTGCCAATGCAATTTCAGTGTCATTCAGTGTGCCTTCAGTCTACAGCACAAGTATCAACTATGTGCATATGTATTATACATAAATACATAGAACATATTCATGATTATTATTTTCCTTTATAATAATCATCAACTGAAGGTCACTGAATTAATTAACTAAATGAATTACAGAAATTCTGCAATTGATTGATAGACTCCTGGATGTCATACCTCTTTTGTGGATGTCATATTTCTTTTCTAAACTACCATAAGGTTATATATCTATGACATTTTCCTAATGCTATGCATGTGCATGCTTTAACCCTTTGAACACTAGCTTTCAAAGTAATTAGGCTATATACATCTATCCAACAGACCAATTTAATCAATTGCTATTTATATAAAAACAAAATATAAGGCACAGCCGGACTGACCAATGATAATACATGACTGGCCTATCATGACTGACTTACCACGCAAACAGCTTCAATGGCTAAGACTGAAAATAATTTGACAGTTAAAACAGCATAATGTTATAAGCTCTGTATATAATAACACTCTAAATGGAAGTTTCCTGTGGGTGATTGGAGTGGCAGTTATCTAGGAAAAGCATGAAGGTGTTATAGATGTGGTTACAAAGGCATTTTGTTCATGCTTGCTCATCTCCCAATATTTAAATCCTAAATAAGTGGTCTCAAATAAAAGCAAACAGCGCTATTTAAACCTTCTCATATAATTGAATGCTATTACACACACACACACACACACACACACACACACACACATTACCACAAAGTCTCCATCAAATAATGAAGATTTGTTAGCAACAGAAAATGATTTCACACAATAAAAGCAATGACAACAATAGTCACTACTAGAAAATCCATGTGTGACAGTGTTATTACAGTAGCATTGGAATAAAAGGAAAAAACAATGTTCAGAAAACAGACTGTGTTCATTGTACTCATTAACATTCAAACTTAAATGCACAAATTGACAGATATAAACTACTAGTCATACAGTAGGCAAAACTGAGTGAATGCATTCAAAGCACAAATGAATTGCTTAGTGAGTTATTTTCCAACACCACATACTGCAATATATAAGTACAGCACATACAGTACTGCAATTCCTCATTTAATTGCTGAGCCACCATTCAATATGAAGGTATTAATGACTGCAATGAGCACATGTTCTATTAAATTATTTTGCAATGCTACAACGTTATCACTGTCACACATATATTTCCCAGTATTGGCTATTTTTAGCATTGTTTACACGTGGTTCAACCATTCAACCGTTACTACTACTACTACTAGTAGTAGTAGTAGTAGTAGCAGCAGCAGCAGTAGTAGTAGTAGTAGTAGTAGTAGTAGCAAGCAATGACAGCATATGCCATAACAAGAAGCTCTCATTGAGGACCAAGACGTGACTCTATCAAACATTAGTACTGTTCGTTCTCTTATACACCTCTGAAATATGGACATTACTCGCCGCTGACCTTCAGACCATGGAGGCGTTTCATATGCGTTGCCAAAGACAGATACTCTGTGTACACTGGTGGTTCCAATCGTATCCGCAACGCACAAATCTCCGAGTCCACTGGCCTCCCGTTGGTAGCTGACTACATCTCTAGGCAACGTAACGCCATCTTCGGCCACGTCGCTAGGTTACAGGAGGATGTGCCAGCCCACCACACCCTGCACAGTCAAGTCAACTTCATCACCAACCACCTCCCGCACCGCACCTGGAAGAGTGCTCTAGGTCGTCCATGCAAGAGATGGATTGACCAACTTCATAATGATAATATACCTGTCGCAAACCTCTGGCGACAGGAAATCAACTGCAGCCATTCTGGATCGATGCTACAATCCTCGCCGATCAAGCGACGTTGATGATGAATGACAGCAGCAAAAGTAGCTGCAGCAGCAGTAATACAGGTACAAGAGACTGATGGAGACACAGCCTTGTTTTAAAATATAAGTACGGTAAAACTGTATTAGGAGCGTTCTAAATTATTTAAGTTACTTAAAAAGAAAATAAAGACACTGTCAGTACATGAAAGTTATGAAATGTTTAAAAAACACAGTAACGTCCAGTAATTGAGGAATTTTACATCACATGCTATAGTTATAAAAATATTCTCAAAAAGTGTGAGAACAGGTCTTCACCATTATGAACTGAGCACCTGTAAGGAAATTACAGAAGGTAAGAGGGGAACAAAGCAAACGATGGCTTCTTGTAAAGAATAATCCCCATGGGTGGGGTTGATCAGAGGGTAGGGGAAGCTAAGTTCCCCCAAGAATATCCCAACAAATGTTTTTGCTTGTTGAACAGGTGCAATGACCTTTTCAGCCCTCCAACCCCAATAACCAACAATTTTTTCTGCTTCTTATCAAATAGTGTAATCAGGCCCTCTAAGAGGGGCAGGAGTGTGGAATAGGGGTTGTTGAAGGATTGCATCTTTTCCCGTTTCCTTCAACAGTTTGTGAGAAGTGTGGTGAAAAGTAAAAAAGGTCATCGCCACTTTTTCTCACTTGATTAGAATATTTTTAAAATATTTTTTGATCTGTTGGAAAATTTTGCTATAAACTATTCAAACAAGCGTAATGGCCTTTTTTGCTCGGGCAATTTCTACTGGCCAGAGTTTTGCCCCCCCTAAGGGCAAAATCCAAACTCCGCCCATGATGAACCTCCCGTACACTCTTAACATGTCCAACATTTGCTATCCAATCCTTGTTTATATTTCTGGAACTGACAAGGAATGTTGCCTTTATTGCAACTGTGAGTAGCATGTAGAAACCTTCGTCTGGCTAACCAGCGAAAAGCACCGCTATCGGTCATTTCGACCGATAACTTTGCAACCGTCCAAATTTCTCGTTGTAAATGAAAAAAAACATGAGTTATATAATTTAGAACAGAGGTTCCCAAACTTTTTTGATCGCGGACCCCTATTTTGTTCCCAGCTTAGCTCGCGGACCACATTATTTAACAAATGAACAAGAAAATGTAGTGACAAGCAAAAAAAGGTCGTCAACATCCTTCCCAAATATAGTGACAAGCAAAAAAGGTCATCATCATCCTTCCTAAATGTAGTGACAAGCAAAAAAGGTCATCTGAGTTAGGGTTAGGCCTAACCCTAAACCTAACCCTAGATATTTTGGGAGGCTCTCGCGGACCCCCGCCATATCCTCCGCGGACCCCCTCCGGTCCGCGGACCACAGTTTGGGAACCGCTGATTTAGAATGCCAAAATATACTTCATAATATCTTAAATAATTTATAACGCTAATAATACAGTTTTATCATAAGTAGAACAAACTCATGAAATAATAGCACAACAATAGCAATATAAGAGCTTTTCGTTCTACCTGGATGGCCAGGATCTGCTTTGGAAAGGCAGTGAACGCCAGTCCGCACACGGTCGCCATGATGACTTCAGTTGCGATCCACGTCTTGCGCTGACCGAACACAGCCAGGATTAGGAAAGCGACGAACAGCGACGCCACCTGCAGAGCCTGTGTCAGCCTCAGCCGCTCAAACCAGTTCTCCATTCTCTCTCTTTCCGTCGTCTAAATAATCGCGATTTTTAAACGATTAATTAATTATTTTCTCCCGATTAATGCGCTCCTCAATACGAAAATTCAAAATTATCTCTCTACGCTGGTTCCTCGTCACAGGCTCACAGCATCTGCAAGAACAACGCTCAAAGCAAAACAAAGCAATTTATGTAGAGCTTATTTATTTGTCCGGCTAAAGAATTATTGTTTAAGCCTATCTAACTTATCCTGCTGAAATCAGTATTAGTGCTTTATGCAAATATTAGAAAATCGTTATCTTAGATGGTATAATGAAATTGTGTTCAAACCATACAGACATGCGTGGTTCAGCATTTTGAGCGTCAGTTGTTTTGTATGAGTTATCCAGTATATATAGGCCTATATATATATATATATATATATATATATATATATATATATATATATATATATATCCTGGTAATCAAATCGCGATTTTGGAAAAATCGAATCGTCCGCATTTGATTATTAAATAAATCCAATCGATAATCGCAAAAAAATAATCTCGAACTTGTTTCGATTATTCCCATAAGTTATATTATGTATTTTCGATTCAAAGAAAGATCAATTTACCGATTATCAGATTTTCATTAAAAATGGATTCAATTTTATAAAGACAGGCACCATCTTTCTGGATTTGACAGCAGCCGATGCGCTCCCTTTCAATCAACAACTGTCAACTTTCAGTTACCCTCCTATTATGTCAAAAACTTTTGATCCCTCCTCCAAGATCAATGACAGATCCCAATTAATAACAAGCTTATTATTTTTGCGGTACGAGATCATGACCATTTTTACCATTTTCCCTGTTTTGCTCATCGAGTGTCAAAATGTGGTGTGATGACCTTTTTTGTCATGCTTTTTTTCATTGTAATAAATCGTATTTCATGAAATTTCCTATTATTTGATTATTTGTAAAAAGTGAAATTGTTGACGTCAACTTCTCTTGACCCCTCCCCCGGTCAACAACTGTCAAACTTTTTCAAACCCCTTCCCTAAATTGCTGGCGTAATTAATGGACATGTAGCCCCATTAAAATTATTTTTTGCTGCGATATTTGCAGTGATGGGCAAGAAAAAGTCATTTGAAAATAGTATTTCTATTTTGAAAATAAAAATACTATTTTATTTTCTATTTTAAAAATACTTTTTAAAATTATTTTATTTCATTATTTTCAAAATAGTTTTAAGAAAAAGTATTTGTGACCTTAAGAAAATACTTTTTTCCAAAATACTTTTTCAAAATAAAAATTTTATCTAAGTTTGTTGTCAACTTGTAATTCTAAAATCAGACTTACACTGTTCTTGTGAGTTTTTTTCTTGTGTTCAATTTAGTTCAGGCTATTATCTAAATTTTGACAAGGAAACATCGAGGAACTGACATTTGCGGTTGGTTTTTTAGTTTTTACTGGCCATATAATGGACGATGGACTGTGTTGAATCTGCAATATGCATGGGCAAAATACCATTTCAAAAGTATTTTTTTAAAATGTCGAAAATAAAATAGTGTTGGAAAGTATTTTGAAAATAACAAAATTGAAATACTTTAAAACATCGATTGAGGAATACAAAATAAAATAGTATTTTCAAAATAGTTTTTGGAAAATACTTTGTAAAATACTTTGCCTTATCGTCAATAAATTGATTTTTGCATTGCATCACAATATTGTATTAATCGAAAAATTCTCAGCAATCGATTCAAAAAAGTCCATCGTCCATTATGGCCAGTAAAAACTAAAAAGACCAACCGTCAAATTTGGTTTGACTCGTCCATCGATGCATAATTCTGAACTTGTTGAACACAAGAAAAACTCACAAGAACAGTGTAAGTCTGTTAGAATTACAAGTTGACAACAAACTTAGATAAAATTTTTATTTTGAAAAAGTATTTTGGAAAAGTATTTTCTTAAGGTCACAAATACTTCTTAAAACTATTTTGAAAATAATGAAATAAAATAATTTTAAAAAGTATTTTTAAAATAGAAAATAAAATAGTATTTTTTATTTTCAAAATAGAAATACTATTTTCAAAATAGTATCTTGCCCATCACTGTGCTGCTGTAGAAAACCTTAATACAATATTGTGATGCAATGCAAAAATCAATTTATTGACGTAAGGCAAAGTATTTTACGAAAGTATTTTCCAAAAACTATTTTGAAAATACTATTTTATTTTGTATTTTGCAAATACTTTTGTAAAGTATTTCATTTTGTTATTTTCAAAATACTTTTTTTGCACTATTTTATTTTCTATTTTGAAAATACTTTTGAAAAGTATTTTGCCCATCACTGGATATTTGTAATGAAGCTATAATATGGACTGCTATAGTTTCGCAGTCTTAAGCTTCTTCATTTACCAATTTTGTGGGTATATCAAACTATCATTCAATCAATAAACTTCTGTGGCACCACTGGCACCACTATGATTCATAATGCCCACTGCCCAGGGGCCAGCTAGAGTATCAACCGATGGCGTAACAAATCCAAACTGAATTAGAGCCAGGTCAAACCGGAAATGTGCAGTAAATTTATGAAAGCAAAATAATGTTAAAGGCTCGATCAGTAGTCAGACGTTACTCTGAAGCTCCTATTACTGCTGTTAGCAATTGGCAAAAATTGATAGCATTTTCAATATCTCGTGGATTTTGATTGCATCTCCTAGCTTCATGGGTGTCAAATGGATTAAGGCTAACCTTATAATTTGGCGTATTTTAAATACTTCTGTTTGTTCCATATGTAAAGTAAAATTTTAGCGTGTAAAATTTTGTTGCGTGAAATTTTAGTAAAATTTTGTTGCGTGAATGTCAAAAGTCAAATCCATCAATCTTTGTTTATTGCTATGAATTTTCAATCTTTTAGGCCTACATTTTCAAGATGTTCCATTAGGCCTACAAACAAATTTAACAAATTGCCCCAAATGAGACTGAAAATGTGTTTTCTACGAACCTACGTTCTTTTAGGTTGTGTTAAATAAACCTAAAAGATATTTTAAAATATCATTTTTTTAGAGCTGACGGGTTTTCCTTTATGTAAAAATCGATAAACAGCTAGTCAACGGTTTTTTTAGTTTTTTACTCTCTCTACAGACAGCGGAGAACACGCAAGTGATTTGGCAAGAGTATAATAGAGGGGTTTATGGGTGTTGCCATGTCAATAAATAAAACTTTAAAAACTCTAAACTTAAAACTTTAATTTCGTTTCTTAAAGAACTAGGGTTTTCAGGGCTGCTTGCGTCTCATCACTTCTATCTCCTGGAAGTTAAAGCGATCGTCTTCTCGATTTTCAACCTCGATATTCTTGACACTTGACAGCAGTGGAATAGCAGCTGCAGCAGCTGCGGTAGCCCTGTTGCGACAGGAAGATGGCCGTCTAAGAAGAAGGATCTTAGACCATTGTGGTCGTTGACGATGGCCCCATTGACGGCCTGTCCCCGTCGACGATCGGCGGCGCCTCCTCCTCCAGCTCCAAGACCGAAGACTGCGAACAGTTCGACGGTGCACAGGATGTTTGTTCGGTCGTTGTACGTGGCCGTAATCAGTGGTTTAGCTGCGGTGTCTGTAGCCATCGCTCCACCAGCGTCCACCAGTCCTCCCACAGGTATACCGTCTCTTTCCCGGACAGTCTTTTTACGTTGATTATTTCCATGAGAATCGTAATCATTATCATTATCATAATTAAGAAAGGCTAAAATGATTTTTCTCTGATTGAAGAAACGCCATTTCGTATTTTGGTCCAAAATTCGGCTTTCCAGCTAGAACAGTTACTATTCTGTGATAATTAATCCTTCCTATTTGTATGCATTGGAAGTTTAGTGTATGTAGAACAGCCTTTGGTAAAAGTGCATTTTGGGTGTGTAAATATATTTCTTAATGCTAAACGTAAATGAAACAACGTGTATTATAACAGAAATGTTACCAAAGCATGAAACAATATACTTAGTCAGAAATATTAAACAAACAGCTATCATACAAATTCATGAAGATATGAAGGGAAAAGTTCATGGCATGTTCCAAACTGACAGTGAATTTTGTGCTTCACTTGCATCCACAAGTTTTCAATGTTTTTTGTGTGAAGCTTGTTATCGGCTTCTATTGAAATGACAGTGGTGTGTGGCAGTGATGTTAATCCTTGTCTTGGTCCTTGTCCTTAAGGACTAATTTGAAGTCCTTGTCCTCGTCTTGGGAGTCAGTCCTCGTCCTTATCCTTGTCCTTATCCTCGTCCTTGCAGATCGGTCCTTGTCCTGGTCCTTGTAACTTAGTCCTTGAAAAGTTCTTATAAAGACCAAATTACTTGTATACCATTTTCAGTTGTACTGATAATTATGTTCCAAGATAAGAGTAGTATGTGGATTTATATTTTGGCTACATACTTGCGTTGAGTTACTCTAAATGTTTAGCCATCGTTTCCTTTATAATACCAGTTGATTCTTTAGCAGAATTCTTTGTTTCCCTGCGACGTCGGCTCCAGTTGAATGAGTGTTTTCGCAAAGTGGTCTCATAATTAGACCTCACCAAGTGTGCATGACTGATCAGCTGCTGGAAACACTTTTTCATTTATTATTATTATTATTATTATTATTATTAAACTTGACAATTTCTTAAGCGCAGTAACATAGCTAGGTGGCTAAAGTCAAAGGCGCATTTGAAATGCAGCATTGCTGTTGACTACATTATGTCTTTTTTTAAAATTTGCTTTTCTAATTTTGTGATTTCGAATTGAAATTGTGTTTGTTATTTTCCTATCCGACTTTTTTGTCTGACAGAGGTTGGTCCTTGTCCTTGATCCTTGTTCTTGGGGGTCAGTCCTTGTGGTCCTTGTGCTTGCGGGGTAAGTCCTCGTCCTCGTCCTTGGAGGGTTGGTCCTCATCCTTATCCTCGTCCTTGGGGGTTCGGTCCTTGTCCTTATCCTCGTCCTTGGATAGTCGGTCCTTGTCCTTATCCTTGTCCTTGGGGAGTCGGTCCTTGTTAACATCACTGGTGTGTGGTACAATCTCCATTGATGCTCAAGGTCTACAAGCCATTTTGTGGGTTTGATTATTCAAAATAAGTAATGAATTTAAAAATGAATGAAAGCAATAGACACACAGGAAATACATAAGTCACCATATAATGTGCACAACTAAATAAGTTATGAGCGGAAATGTGAAATACATCAAGAAATCGTTTACACACCTAAAATACACTTTCACCCAACCTTTTGTCATTCATGTGTAGCATCAGGTGATGTATCACACTGATCAAGTGGCCATGGGGAAGAGATATTATACTGCATTAAGATGAGTGAATGGGCTATAAGCAGTATAGACATGTTATGCATGTTAGAAAAAACACCAGTTTGCCCAATAGAGTGAAACACAGCCAGATGTAGTTCTTGCCAGTAAATAAAAATTATTTTTATGAAATTCTTATATATCAACTATTTATATATATCTATAATATTAAGATCCTTATCTGTATGTCTCTCTGTCTGTTACCTTCAAGCATTCTGATTGGTTGACTATTGGTAGACGGTTTAGTCCTTACGTCGCGATGCGTTGGTGGGCGAGCGTTGACTATTGGTAGACGGTTTAGTCCTTACGTCGCGATGTGTTGGTGGGCGATGTTCGAAGACGACGTTGCTACTGGTAACCAAACGGTTTGGTCGAAGAAGCGTTTGACGAAGCGTTATACGTTCAATAATTATTGTTCATTGCAGCGTCATAATGTGTACAACGTCGCGATGCGTTGGTGGGCGTAGCTTGAGGAAGTTGCGCAATTTTAACGTACACAAAAATACGTGTACAGCGTCACAAATGGTCACAGTTGCGTGATTTTAACGTACATAGGCCTAATTATTACGTGGCGCAGAGCTTTGCTAGGTGGCATATGTACTTCATTGAAATGTTGTTCAGCATGAATTCAATGATTGGGTATTAGGTATAGGTATTGGCTTAGTATTATCCTGCACTGTGAGCGCGAGCGAAGCGAGCATCTTTCTAGTTCTATTTATACATTTTTAAAATTTTATATTTATATATTATTTTGTAATTTTTATATATTATTTTATCGGTGACCGGAAGATTTGGTACCGGAAGATTCGGACGGAAGATTCGGGACGGAGGATTTGGTACTGGAAAATTCGGTACCGGTCATGGAAGATTCGGTACCGTAACATTGGGTACAGGGGGCCCGCTGGGGCTCATGCCACCTTATTGCCCCTGTGGGGTGGGCGGATAAGACCGTTCTAATGCGGGGAGGGGAATAACTGCGAGCTACGATAGTAATCGCACGGCGGGTGGGGGCGGTCCGGGAGCCGTGGAATCGATTTCGGAGACTGTGTGCGGATGTGTGTGTGTGTTGCCGATGCTTTCGTGTTCCTCTTGTCCGTCGTTCTCGCTCCTTGTGTTTCTCGCAACATCGGGACAGGGCATTCAATCCTCTTATTGAATGCCTGGACAGTGGACCCCCATGGAAATAGAAACTGAGCTTGAATTGTGACAAATGATCAACGCTTTTGTGTCCCTCTTCTTTTACTATTAGAGTAATAATTATTAACTTTGAATAAAGGATTTTACGTATAAGTTGCAGAGGGCCAAAGAAGACTCCTGGACTCTAGAGGGGGGACTAACAAGGCCGGGGTGGGGGGAATCAGCTAGGGAAACGTCCTAGATTAAACCCTGCCATGCTTTACATGTAAGACATAGTACCGTAGCATACCGGTATCTATCTATTTTATGGCCTTTTCTATAAGGTCGCATTAAACAGCTCAAGTTCCTGTACGTATTGCGGGTTTAAACATCTGTTTGCATCCATTAAGTTGGTGGGAGGAGACGTGCCATCCGGCGGGGTCATGGTCATGGGGTGACGCAACGGCCCCCGCTGGCCACGCGCTTCTGATGATGATGAGGAGGAGGAGGAGGAGCAAAGGTGCACCTGAACGCTGGGTTTCCGCTAATGACGCGTGACAGTTAAAGCGGACAAATACCAGCAGCAGGTGAGGCGTCATTTTATCTATATGTCGAACAGGTACCGAATTATCCGGTACCGAATCTTCCGGTACCGAATCTTCCACAAGTAAAGTTTTGGTACCGAATTCTCCGGTACCGAATCTTCCGGGAACCTATTTTATCGCATTGCTTAGCACTTATGTTTCTTTATGTTTTAGTTCCTCCTGATGGACTGTACTGCTTTGATCGTTATGGTAATCAAGTTGGAGATGGTGTTGAGTATATGCCAGACGATGATCCATGCAAGAAGTGTCAGTGTCAGACAGGATTTCCTGTCATGTGTCGATCTGTCCTGTGTTCACCTCCAGCATGTGAAAACTTTGAGTCACTAAAGAATGAATGCTGTGAATTTCGTTGCCTTCAGCCGTCACTTGATATAAACAGAAATAATGGGAATGGATCAAATCATATTTATCCAATGCTCAGTGAGTGTCACAAGAAATCTAAAGTTTTGCACCCTGATATCAATTACCAGTTACCATTTACATATTATAAAGATTATGCGTGTGTAAGTTTGTTGCCAAAATTTATTTCTTCAATGTTATATGAAGTGCACTGTGAAGCTGTGTATTAAGGTATGTTTTGAATTTGTCTAGAAGGGTAGTATATTAAGTTTTATTTAAAGATGATGAGCATCAGCAAACTTTTAGTCAAAAGAGAATTAATTTACTTATTTAAAACACAATGTTCATAAAGTATTATATTTATGCATTTTGCACATGACACACTTCATAAATTTTAACAATTCGTAATTCATGTTTATTTTAAGAGAACTGTAATAGCATGTAGCTTTAGTACATTAACATTATGTAGTGCTTGAATTAATAATTATTGAATGCATCTTTGCATCTAGCAATTCTTGCCTCTGCTGCCTTTTCTTTTGTTAAAATCCTATGTCTTCACATATTTGCACAGGGCTCAAGTTACTGGTCCTGTTTTTGCCTTCATTTTCTTTAACAGCAAAACACTTTAATGCCTCAAAGGGCATTAAAGTGTTTTGCATAAAGTGAG
This sequence comes from Metaphire vulgaris, assembly GCA_018105865.1. Classification (NCBI taxonomy): domain Eukaryota; kingdom Metazoa; phylum Annelida; class Clitellata; order Crassiclitellata; family Megascolecidae; genus Metaphire; species Metaphire vulgaris. The sequence continues at coordinate 18,728,496 of CM030833.1, forward strand.
GACATTCTAAATGTCCTTTGTAATCTTCAGTTTGTCAGTGGAGTTGTTTGTAATCTTCATGCAATCATGATCCACACCCACTGAGGAAAATGTAAAATCACAATGTATTGTAAAGGTGTGTCTGTGTGTACATGTGCTTGTATGAAATAGCCCCATATGTGCTAATTTTTTACTGAATTGACAGTAAACATTGTGCATAGATGTTGTGTTTTTGAATGGGGTGTGAACCTGCTAAGTCTATAACTTCATATCTTTACACCACTGGGCCATCATAACACTTGGCAGTAAACATTTCATTATAATCTCACAGTCTGTAGTTTACAAACATTTAGAAGTCATAGTAGCACCTTGCATATATTAAATTATGATGACTTATTAAGGTGCTGTTTTCAGAAATTTCTAAATCATCATGATATTAGAATTTTAATAGATGTAGGTGATGCATACCTTATACTTACAGATGCTAAAATCTTTCAAAATGTACATTTATGATTATTTATGCCTTTGTATCATTATTGTGTCTCTTGAGGAGGAGCTATGGCTAAATTTGTATAGCATTAGCTTCCAACTTCCCAATAACATTGGAACCATATTTTATTGTTGATGAATTAACATACATTAACATTAAGGTTTAAGGAAACATAGCACAAGCAAAGAAGCACATATGCCTGGAAAGTTCCATACACAAACATATTTGATTGTCATGGCTTGAATATTCTGCAGTTCCATTTTTCATTGTACGTTTAATGTATTTAATTAATACCTTGGAAGTGAATGAATGATTGAATGAATATAGTTATGTATTGCTATAGCACACAGTTTAAAGTATAACATTTTAGACTATGGTGCAGGGCAGTGGAATATGTCTGGAATAAGTCTGACCAACTTGATTAGAAAAATTAATAAATCTCAAAATTTAAGAGACACCATTGGCATCAGTAAATTTGTAGTTTAATTGCTAGAGTATTGCTGGAGTTCTATTTACATTGCTTCTGTTTTTTAATAGCTTTAATAAAAAATTAGCTTAACTGATTACTTCAACAGAATTGTGAGAGCAGTTCATTACATTGTTTTGACCTTTGTGTCAATTGATGTGTCTCAGTATAACAATTTATGCCAATGTTTTAATTAAATTGTATTGTAGAAGATATAAACAGTGTGAATTTGAGCATAAGATTGGTGGCCAGTGCTGTAACATCGCTGTTAATTATTGCTTTGCTCGTCTTTATGATACATCGACTGCGTCAGAGACGTCTTCTCATTACCATGAGACGTAAGCGCTTTTAGATCTATATGACATTTTAAAACATTTGAAGTCATTTGCATTTATGGTGTCCTTGAGACTTTAATTTCAAATGGGATATATATATATATATTGCTATGAAATTTGATATTTTCAATATAAACTACCTAAACTTCAACTTTGTATATTTATAAGTGTTATACATTTAATTGAGAATTATGCTGCCTTAAAAACTGCAATGTTAAAGTGCTGATGCTGTGTGCTTAATGGCAATGCCATGTTTTGAAACAATTATATCTGACAATTTTGAGGTTGTCATGGTTCATGGGACATTTAGTAAATGATAAGATATTTTGTTAACTGGAAGATTTTTTACTTGTTAAACTTTGAGATTTGTGTAATAGTTAAATTATTTCACCGTTTAGAGAAGTTAAAAGTTCTTTCCATAACAAAATTGGCAGAACTGTCCTCACATTGATACCATTTGTAATGCAGCTTGCTATTTTGTTTCTATGCTAAATAGTCTATTTGTATATGTAAACCTCTTTCATCTACTGATATTCCTATTTGATTAATATATTATTTTGTGCTATAGGTTTAAACAATGAAAGAAGAAGTGTCAACGAATCACTAGCCTATATGACTAACATAGATCAACTAGATGTTGGATTTGAATTTCCCCCATATGAAGATCCTCCTCCACCTTACTCCCCTCCAAAACCACTCCATGATTTTCCAAATGATGATCCTCCACCTTATGAACTGACCAGTCCCAGTCCTTTGGAAGCAGAAGGTCAAGACAGCAGCACTTTAGTGAGGGATACTGATAACAGACAGTGTCTCCCTTTTTCAGTTATGGGTATAAGTAGATCCAGAAATGTCACCTGGACCAGGAAACACTTACTCCAACCATGCTCGGCAGAGGAACGTTGTGATCCAGAATTAATAGAACTGACACAGTTGAATCACCATTCCAAGTCGTCAGTACTTGGCAGATGCAGAAGAAATTTTACTATTTCAGACTGTAACAGTGAGAACTTAGAATCACGAAACTGCAGGTCAGACAGATCTTCGAATCATTTATTGGTTAAACAGGTGCAATTTGATTCATTAGGTTCCCATCTGTTGCATCACAGAGCAGCCTGTTTACCCCCTCTGAAAAGTCCAGTTGAACTGGATCACACTGAAACAGATGAGCAGCACGAACAAAGTGAGAACAACATGAGCTCATTTTGCAGTACAGACATGCTTTGGTCAACCCCACTGAAACTTATCAGTGAATGTCCAAAGAGAAATGAAATGTTGTTTGATCCCATTGGCAGCCAACCTAGTTCATTGTTGGCCTGTCCTGATGAAAGCAGTTCTCCAAACAGAGCCAGAGTTGAATGTTTGGCTAACTGTAACACTGTGATAGCTGACAGCAGTGTGATACAAAATACACCTGAAGTTTTTTCATCTGGCTTCAAGCAGCCCCAATTGTCATATTCAAGTCCTTGCAGGCAGGAAGCATTGCAGAGTTTTGGAAAAACAAGAAATACTCTATCAAAGCCTCGGCCTAGTCTTTTTAGTGGTTCACTTTTGAAAAAGAAGAAACAGCATCAGTCTCTGCCATGCACGAAACCAAAGTCAGATGCTGCTGTTAACATATCAATGCTGAGAAGTTTGCAGGCACTTAGTCCAACAGATGAACATTGTGAAGCAGACGTGTACAGTAGAAATATAGAACATGAAACGATTACTGCTGCTTCAGATCATCAGTTCACAAATCCCTTGTTGTGTAGTTGCAAGTCATGCTCAAGACACGTGCAGTTATATAGGACCCAAAGAGACGTAAAGGTCAACGAAGACCCACATAATGTGGGTGATTCTGTTTCTATGGAAACAAGGCAGTCAGTTGAGAAGAACAAAGCAAAGCTTGGTGGTAGCAATGATGCAAGTTCTTTTCAGCTCCTGTCATCTGGAAGTGGCACTGTATTAGCTCTCGAGTCACCCATATACCAACAGTTTTTAAGGTCAGAATCAGTTACTTCAAAGGCATCATTTTTCTCAGTCTGCTCAGAAACAGGAGAACACAAGCACACACCAAATACAATCTCCTCATTTCACCACTTGAAGACATCCCAAAATTCTTTGCCCAATAGCTCTGTTTCTTGGCAACTAAACAACAGTGGGATTGGTAACGTAAGGCAGCCAGTTGCCACAAAAACTGATCTTTGCCGTTTGCCAGATGAAACTTCAGTATTTGGCTTAACTACTGCAGCAGCCACAGAACATTCAAAATATACTTCCAATGAAGACTGGATTGTTAAACAGGAACAGTTTATTGGAAATAACCACAGCACTTTACCTGGTAAGAAGAAACAACAAAAGAGATCAGTTGATTACCCCAATTCTTTGCATGATTTATGTTCTGTTGTGCAATCAAAAAAGAGTAAAGAGCAATTTTGTCAAATGCTTAACGAAGGCTACCAGTTTATTGGGCAATCACATGGTCATGAACAAAACAGGGCTAATAATTTGGGAAAGAATTCATCAGAGATGAATCAGTTTAATTGTAGTGCAGAACCATCAAATTCAAGTGTGCATAATTGTCTCAGTGGAGCTAAATCATTTTTTGATAATGCAGATTGTCCAACAGTCAATGAACTAATACCAGAAACCAAGAAAGGTTTCAGTTCAAGTAGTTGTAGACATTCCGGTAATACATGCAAGGAACAACACATTGACTCTGGACACAAGCGCAAATCAAAACAACTAGAGTCATTTGAACATTTAGTTAGCCGAATTCTGCAGCAGCTTGAAATCACTTATTTTGATGACTTTGGAATGCATTTAGCTACATTGCAGAAGAGTGGCAGGCCCAAAAGTTTTGAACATCAAAGTGAGCATTCAACGGACCGCTTTTCTGTTTCTGGTAAACGCACTCACGAGCAGAAGTCACGGCCCATCAGTCTGCCTAGTGCAAAGAACAAGTTCCTCTCTGATGACATTGCCAGATCTAAATTGGCTGCTCTGGATGTAGCAAATAAGAACCACTACACAACAGACACATGCTGCAAGATGGGATATGATAATGAACACAGGCAGATTCTGTGTTCTGAAGGTGAACTGGCCTATAATTGTTTTGATGAACTTCATGCTGAACTGTGAATTGAAAGGCTATTCTGTTCATGTGACAGTTTCAATTTTTTCTTACCCTTTTATTTAATCTTTGCATATTATTTTTTAAAATGATAAGGGATAAGATTTTGCTTTTACAGCTGGAACATTATATATGATGTATGTGACTGTTGAATATTTGAAACCTTAGATTTGTGTAATTGTGAAGGGTGAATCTAGAAGGGTCAATATCAACCAGTGGGGAGTTAAACTGTCAAACCCCAGCTGATCAGACATTGTCACGTAGTTCTTCGATCAGTGGGTCATTTATGTATTGTAACATGTTGTTTACTTGTGTAGACAAGTGGTGATGTAATCAATAGTTGATTAAACTGCATAACACTAAGCTTTAACAGTGTATGTTTATATTATGAACCTATATATAGCTTTGTGACTGCTGCATAGTACAAGTTGTTCAAGATTGAAAAGAGATTGTGAAAATATGGAAATCAAGAAATCTGTCATGAAAAACGTTTGATAGTAGTTCTATCTGTAAAATATTTACAGTTATGAGTTAATCTAATTTGAATTGGATATAATACAGATGTCAACTACTGCTCTTAATTTTTGTTTTGTTTTAATTGGATTCATAATTCAAAGTAATTACCAATTTACAACTTGGTGAAAATTATTAAGAAATTTCAAAACTTGGTTAAATAACTTGATAGTTTTTTTTTTTTAAATACCTGCTACATTAGTTGTACTGCTATTGAAGTTATTAAAATTATACTGTACATGATATTTACTGTTTGTCCTAAGTATACCACCTTCACAAAGCATAATTGCATTTCATGGAATTTATACACGTGTCCTACCACCACTATTGAAATCAGCACTTGATGCCTACTGAACTACACTGTATCTACAATGAGCCAATCCTTAAAGATGCAATCAAACCTTGAACTAAGCACAATATCCACCATATAAGTGTATTTAATCAACCTAATTTCTATAGCACTCATCAAAGCTTAATTCCTACAAATTTAATTTTTCTCCAGCGCTTTTTCTCACCCTCAATCCTGTCCTGTCCTGTGACCAACTGGTTGTATGTGTTTGATAATAGTGTGTGGTTGCTTTGAAGGGTATTTATTATAGCGGCCCTTCTTGGTAGACAGCTACTACAGCTTCACTGTCTATCACCGCTAACACATCAGAGCACAGTGAACCTTGATGCACAGACCATTTTTAACTTTGACTCTGTGCTGGCGGACATGTGACTGCCTGAGAAATAAAATCTCTGACGGCCTGGAGTTTGATAGAACATCTCTCGGTTTCAGAGCTGACACCCTACCAAAAGAGCCACCCATCATAGACTCTGACAAGTAACTCATGGACCGAGAAGATTGCTGAACTGCAAAAAGTCACCAATTGTGACAACCTAAAGAGTGGCCATAATAATCTGAAGATTGTACAAAAGGCCTCTTAATATCAGGAGCAGACCAATTTATTCCAGTGGTTGTCACACTCAAACCTTTACCATGGGACATTTGTTTAAAAAACAACAGATAGAACATTTCTAAATGATTCTTAGCATATTTCATATTTAGACAAAAGTCCTATTTAGAACTTGAGACAACTTGCACTAATTAATGATATACCCGTAATCACATTTCATAGACTTTAACCGTCCATTTTTCAACAATAGATTTATAACATTGAGTTATTGGCATTGGAGATAAGTTATAATACAATTAACAAAAAGCCTGTTACATCTGAGCTTGCAGTTCGTGTGCCCATTGATGAAATTCAGTATCGTCTTCATATACCTACAAAATAAACTTGTGTGATCATACCATGAGCATATCAAAGTATTATGCCAATTTGTCCTTTAATTTCAAATAACAATATTTTGTCCTTAGGTACGCTAACATTTGCTTCATTAAACAGTATAATCCCGTTATAATGGAGTTATTTATAATGGAATATCGTCTGTAGCAGACGAGGCCCGCTGGTCCCAGCCATGTCTTCATGAACATGCAGAAAAACAAGATACAGTAGACTCATACATAAAGGAATTTCACATATAACGGGCAAACAATATGGTTGCCAGAGCCGCTTTCAGATGTAGTTTTGTTTCACTAAAACAAACAGGCAGGCTCTGCCTACAAGGCATGTGGTGTGCTGGTGATATCCATTGCAGATACATAGCCAGGACTATTAATAGTCATGTTTTACAAATAGGCCTGGCGTGAAAGCAGGCAACACTGATTGGTCTATATGGCTGTTCATCACCAAGGATGCTGTGTATTGGGATTATTGCATGTACAAAATAATTTATACCACACGTGTGTCTGCTGGGGCATGGCATGAGTAAGTGGTGTCCTGCAGTTGTGTTCTGGGCATGCAGCAACTCTGGATATAACGGACTGTTTTGCCAGATTGCTTAACCCCTTAACTGGGCAACTATTTGCAACTCAATGTAAAATGGACGAGCGTTACTCGGGGCACCCAGTTAAGGGGTTAAAGTATGCTATATAACAAGATTGTACTGCATTATCAAAATAATGACATGATCAAAATACACAAGAACATTAACAATTTAGATTATATTATTAAAATACACAAACTTCTATGTCACACTGAGGATGATGAATTCAACATGTTAAAACAAAAGAACTGTAAGCAAAATGTGAGAAGTGTTCATGGGAATCTAGAACAATCAAATATCTTGTCTTCCAAAAAAGAACAGTAATTTTTTAAAATCAAAGCAATCGTGATATGACTTAAAGAGGTTTAACCTGTGATAAATCATTTGGGTTTCTATAACATCCATGTTTATATCGAATCAGGTCTCCCCAAAGAATGCAGGCATTGCAAGAAGGACAATTTCCTTCAATGGGCAACAGCTGACCTGAATCACTTTTAAGAAAATGTCTAGCCAAGCATACTGTATGCGACGAAGAACTGCATCGCAAGCACTTTAGGCAGTCGCTGCTCGACTACAAAGACGAGCAAATATTAGCAAATACTGTATACAGATCAGAAATAAATATTAAACTTTACAACAAATTGGTCATGAATGTTAACAAGAACTAAAATTTATATACAAAAAAGACAACATAGGCATATGACACCTACTGTACTGAATATCATCTAGTCAATATAAAAATAGCAGCTGTTAGAAATTGACTAAATATAAATCATTTAATTGCATTTATTACACCTCTGAGTAGATATAAATATAGCATTATATAAATTGCTTACACCAGGAGTGTCAAACAAATGGCCTGTGAGCCAGATAAGGCCCACAAAAGCTTTTCATCCGACCCACATGTATGTGGCTGAATACAAGTAAAACTTTATGTTTAAGCAAAGTTACTTTATTTAAGGCGCTACTGCTCAGTAATTGGCTCCAGACTTTGATGCTTTTGTCCAGGCTAAGCAACTTCAGGTGACAGGCAAAAAAAATAAATAATTATGACTACAAAACGTGAAGTTTAACAAGGATGCATTGCACTGGTAATTAAAAAATACCTTTATTTTTCATTAAGGGTATCACAAAAATGGAACATTAAAAGTTAGTTATCAACTTACCAGTCATTTTTTTGCATACTGTTTTGTATAATAGGCCTACTGAAGTTTGTGTTAATGTTATGCACAAATCAGGCCTGCAACAACCACGAAGACTTATGTGACCCACTATATGAAATGAGCTTGACACCCCTGACATACAGGATCAAATTCTCTCCCTTCAAGTCAGTTACAAAGAAGCCAACAAAGTTACACAAAGAAGCCCACATATGAGCTGAGTCAGGTTTTAAATTTCAACCATAGTTGAATGCTATCCCAATCTTTTTATATGTCAATGGGATTGGATAATAACTTATGGATTCTTAATCTGAAGGATATATGCATGTAAAGCCACTGGAAATGAATATGCAGAGTCTACATTCAGGTTCAACTAAGTTTCAATGGAGTGTCTTCAAGACTGTGACTCATCATTCATCAAATAGACTTTATAAAAATTAGCCTTATTTTTATTTAACTCTTATCAATACATACATACATGCATGCCTACATGCATTCTGTCTCTCGCTGTCTCGTCAACTACTGTCTTCAACAACCAATTTCCGCATCATCGTTTCTTGGATGTTTTCACAGTTCCCTGGATCTTTTCATTGCCCCAAGTGCAGCCAAGTCCATTTTGAAAACACTACATTCTATTCTCCACAATTTCTGAGTTGCATTCATTGTGTGCATTATGCATAACAGTGCAATAGACTCAATCCGACGTGTAAGAATTACTGGTAATTAATTACTCTGTGAAATACTATAGACTATGTTCAAGACATTAGGTGATCAAAGGACATTAATGCATTAATACATACGTGCAGCCTAAAATGTTATCATAATTGTCTGAAATGCAAGTATTTGGCAACCAAAAATCAGAACTGTTCAGGCACATCAGAGCAAAGAATAAGCAAATACAGAAATACCCTAAATCTATACAAACCATGCAATCAGAATGACAAATATCACAAGAAATTGCTAGCTGCGTCGAAGAAGAAGAGCTCATAGTGGAATCTTTTACTTTAGTGCACTTGACTGGACCGAATTCAACTGGCATGTGTTCAGGAGGTAGACAATGAGGATCAAATGCAACCTATTGTTTGCAAAAAGACCTAAAAATTAGTGACATATTAATATTAAAAGTCTTTGATAATACTAAGTGAGTAAGTACAATGAGCTACAATCAGGCAACCAACATAGGCAAGATAGGCAATGCCTGCTACCCTCCCTGGTGATCATCACTAAAGTAAAGCCAAGGTTAATTAACAGATATAAAGCACAGATTATTCAAATGAATGCATACAATCCAATAATGCAGAACTAAAAGTAATTTCTCTTCCTTGATAAATTCAGTACATTAACATATTATAATATATATATCATTGCATCAAACATGTTTGTCAACTCTGCTCTAAGCCACATTTGAAAGTGTTTCAAAAGGAAGATGATGGATATATTGAATCACCATTCCAATGTTGCCTTTTAATTGACTGAGAATAACCAGTAATTGGGCTATGCAAAGTATTCTGGAATCAGAACTGTATCAAAACAGCATTACTGTTGTTTCGTGCAGCATTTAAATGCAAAAATTAAAAGCCTTTTGGCTCTTCCTGAAGGTAATAAACTATAATGATATTGTCAGTGAGATCAAATCACTATTTCAACCTGAAGATTTCTGTATATGAGACATAAACAAATATATGTACTGTCATATTGTAAAATAATACAGAAGACAAAATGTTCATTTACTATGCTACATACCATGTAGTCTTGCTTAAGCCAACGTATTGTAAGTGGCAATCTGTTCCAAGGTCCTATCCGCAACATTTCAGAGAGTACACGAATTTTATAGGCAAACATTTTCTCTGAATTTTTCTTCTTTTGCAAATATCTTAAACGCCTCGATTCCGTTGGCTTCGTCCATGCCCACTCGAACTATAAGACAACAAACAGCTATGCTGCTAGAACCATGCTTATCCATCACAACACTTTGAGCATGTTTGCAAAACATCTGCCAGATACTAAATTTGGTATACGAGATGATGCTGGTGTGGGGAGGGGTTGTGACTTCGCAGTTAAGACTGCATGGGGTCAAGTACATCTAAGCCACTAAGATACAACCCTTGCCCTGTGTCTGGTTTGATTGGGGAGCTTGCTTCTCTTAGGTAGCTGGAGATGCGCAAGGTTTCCAGTTTCTATGTGGCACCTAGGTCACACCTAGATCGATGTGAATCGGCCACCTGATAGATGCGAATTGCCTTTCCGCCTATTTTTCGAACCACTGTACAAGCTTATGGAAAGGTTTTTTCTGGGTTGGGCAAAATGGCGGGCGGCAGTGTGCACTCGCTATAGCCTGACACTCCCCTTGATCTGAGATCGTGCCGACAACGAAGTGCGTACACTCGGTCAGGACATACACCGCGCCAGACAAATCTGCCTCTGTGTGCACAGTGACGAAGAGAGCATGTGTCTACAACCAACATGGCCACCTGTCTCAAAAACAGCAATTTCACCACCTCATTCCGCATCCGGTGTCGTCCTTTGCCAATGTCGACTGGCAAATGCCGAAGACTGACAATACAACTCCGATCCCGGTTTGGCGCCTACAGTATACAGCTGCCAGCACGTGTTTTGTGTGTGCCATGGATCGTCTATTCTTTGACATTGTGATGCGCTTGTCAACAGCATCTGAACAAACGCAATATAAATAACTAGTTTACTTACTAGGCACAGGTACCGCTGGGGTCTTATCTGCAGAGCGGTTGTGTACTGGCTGAGAGGACTTGCAGCCTGTTCTGAACCAAGCTATTCAAGTTGTGAAGTTCATAAAATTTTGACCACTTATATCTTAACTTCTTTCAAATCTCTGTGAGGCAATGGATTCCGAATATACATGCCTATTATACCATACTGATGTTCGCTGGCTTTCACGAGGGAAGGTTTGGTGCCTTTCATCAGCAAAAAATTGTGATGTCTTTTCAAGTGTGCCACCGATGTTTTCACATATTTCTAGTGTGCCATAAGAGGAAAAAGTTTGAGAAACACTAAACTATACCATTATTTAGTGCTGTTGAAGACTAAAAATGCCAAATGCCATGGAGTTGGTCAAATTTCTTAGAATAAAACAGAGCAAGCAATCTTTAGCCTTCCACTGCCAGAGTTGGCAGTAGAAGGCAAGGAGGAAAACTCACATCTATGTGAGTTTTAATTTCTAAGCATAATGGTAAATTAACATGTCTTTTACAATACAAATAATTGCAAGCAAAAAGAAGAGGGTATCAAGGTCAAAATCTCTAAATAAATCAATGCTGTCCAAGAAAGACAGACTTCATAATATGCTGCTATAAGTTTGTACAAATTTAAACATTACTAGTTTATAATTGCTATTACACAAATGCAATACAGAAAACATAAATAATTGTTAAGATTCCATGCAGAAACTCACCCTGAGGGCAGATATCATGTTGGGAAAGCCATGTATAATAAGAACCATCTCCCTGGAGCATGAAAACAATTACAGCATGCTTTAGAACAACATATAAGTTATAGATCTTCCTGAAAATAATAACCAAATAGTATGAGGTCTCCAAAATTAATCTTGGTGGAATGAAAGGCACCTAAATGCATCACTGAGTTTCACTGCATTTGTAAACAGGTTTGCAAACTTAGTCTCTATGTTTGTTCGTCACTCAGAAAGAACAAGCCCAGTCTTGAATGAAAAAGGTTTTCTACTAAACTTCTGCGATTTCACCATTAGATTTAGAAATATTATCTTAAAATCACTGTAGAACTTCCACTACAGAACTTTTATGGCAAATGAAATAGCTACCCAAACTGGCTCCAAGCAAAGACAGTCACATTATTACATTTTAATCCAAGAATCATGTTTTTTGCAATGAAAATTTACTATTCATGCATTCGAGAGATGTAAGTACATTTCTGTATTATTAGGTGGCCTAATGTATTTGATTTCTGGTGCAGATTTGCCAATAGAACTCTATAAACAACATGACGAGTCTGACTCGTCATGGACAGTGCAAGAGCCTCCATCTTGACGAGTGCCACTCGTCAGGGCGCCAAACATGTTAACAGAGAAACTGAAAATGACATTGTCTCCTGATTTCATGGATTTTCATAGATTGGGATATTGCCAAACTAAAATAATGCATTGTGCAGTAGAAATAATCTGCTAATGGTGCCTTTCCCTTCAAAACTGCAGCAGCTCCAATGCACTCACTGGACATAGCACTGGCTCCATCAAAGTCAACACCAAACATTTGACAAGCAACAGATCATGCTTCTTCACCTGGTCAAGAAGAGATTTTCCAATAGCCTTCCCAGTTAATTTGACATTTTCTACGGTAGGATATATCAGCCTTAGTTGAAAGTGCATGTTAATCTTGCATTACTGATTGACCTATGTCGGACAATAAATTAATCAAGCACAGCAGATCTAATTGTCGTTGCTGGACTTGCATCCAGTGTTTATTCTAGCCACTTTGACATTGGAAGGATTTTGAAATGTGGGGGGGGGGTAAAGTCTGAGTCTCCACACTTTGGGGGAAGGGAATTTCCACCCCCAGACAAAATATTAATTTTTGGAGGGAATTTTAAAACTTTGGGGAGGGGAATTCCCCCCATAGAAGGCCTAGAATAAACACCGCCTGCATCTATATCTTATTTTAGTAGTCATTATTGTAAAAATCACTAAATAAATAAATTATCCAGTAACGTTATATACCAGGGTCCTTTTCCGTGAGTTCTTCTCGCTCCACCGGCATTTCGTCCTCTGTTGTGCTGTTGGATCCGTCTGTTCGGATTTACCGTGAAGCCAATGTAAGTCCGTCCTCGGTATTTCGGATTCGTACAGAAGAGCAAATAAACGCCGTAGAAATTCTCGATCTCGTGGACCATTTTCTCTTACATTCCATAGACTTTAATATCATATCATAGTATAATAATAAAATTAAATAAATCTATGTTCTTTCACATTTGTTTATTTATTTCTATCATTCCTCCAAGATTTATTTCATCGCCATATTGCAACGCAGAGCCTTTATTTTTCAAGCCTTGGTTTCAAGCTGAATCAAGCAGAGTTCGGCGAACCTGGATTCTGGAAGTACGGACTGACCTTTGGATTACAACCGCGATTCACCACGGACAATGATTCACGACTACGATTATTCACTGAAGCGACCATCGACTGGTGCAGATGTACTACTACAATGGCGCTAAAGAAGTCTACTACTACTACTACTACTACTACTACTACTACTACTACTACTACTACTACTACTACTACTGCTGCTGCTGCTGCTGCTACTGCTGCTGCTGCTGCTGCTGCTACTGCTGCTGCTGCTGCTACTGCTGCTGCTGCTGCTGCTGCTGGTACTGCTGCTACTACTGCTGCTACTACTACTGCTGCTACTACTACTACTACTACTACTACTACTACTACTACTACTACTACTACATTGAAAGCAGAACTCTGAAGTTCATGGGCTAAGCCCATTGACATAGATGTCAATGGCTAAGCCATAGTGCGGGCTAATAAGCAGCAGCTTGTCATCGTCATCACTCATCAGACGCCAAACTTCCAAATGCATCATCCATTGGTAGCTTGATGGACTTTCTTGCTCCATGCTCTTCTGTTTCTTGTCATTTTGGCCATAAATCTATGATTTTGGCAGCCACGCTGATATTTATTTTTGGGGCCGTCCATAAAGTAGAGTAACATATCTTAAATTTATATAATAGCGCTTTGGGCGTGGTAGTAGTACAGTAGTGGCTGCTTATTCGTATGCGCTTAATCTTTCTTGAAATAGCTATAAGTACGTCACGCTCAAGTTACAGACTCCCTGGTATGAGTGAGAGACATTTTGTGTATCTCGAGCAAAAAATGTTCATGAAGCAAAAAAGGTCCTCTCAAACACTTTCAGTCTTTCACTATGCCTAAGGTTTTATTTATACTGAAGGTGTGACGTCCTGCTGCTCCTTACCCTCCTCTGCCACAAATTGTCACTAATCCCATACTCGACTGTTCACTCCACCATGATGAGGTGCAAGTCGGTCATTTTATTTATGCCATCTATCCGAATACAGAAAACTACATGTAATTCTATTTTGAGAGTACTGCACAGTGCAGAGGAACATTTCCATGGAGTTATTATTAGAGGAGACGGCATTACGTCATTTCTAACCAGGCTGCGTGAAGCCAGTAGCGCGTAGGCTAAAAATAGCACCTCCATTGTTAGCGGCCATTGTGGTTGAATCGGACTAATACAGAAGTATTAAGTCAGAGTTATATCATTCCTATTTAATTTTTTTCATAAATAATAACTTTGTTATTGGGACCTGTCATTCATCTTGGGGGGAAGTTTTTGACATAATTATTGGGGTGAGGGTAACTGAAAGTTGACAGTTGATGACAAAAGGAGGGGCAGTGTTATTTCTAGGATTTTGAATTTGGGGGTGTTGTCGGAAAAATCGGGGGAGGGTGTCGGAATTTTTAAGTCTCTCCCGGAAAAAGGCTGACAAAAAAGGTCATCCTACAATAAAAGTTTGGGGGAGGGTGTCCTCCATTGGGGGAGAGGTATTCAGAGCTAATTAGTATCCATTTTGCATTGTCACATTACCAAAAAGGTAAAGAGGTCGACCTCAAATGGGGGGAGGTGGTTTTGAGGGGTGTTAGGAGGGTGTAAAAATATCCAATTAATGGACAGCCCCCATGCCTTATTGAAAACACGATTGATGTCATCCAATATACTGTCCACTTGCTATTTTTCAAACACAAATGTCGAACAATAGCATCTTAATCAGTGGCGGCTCCACAAAGGGGGCCTCGGGGGTCGTGCACCTATTGAGTGCCTGGCCTCCCAGTGGCCCTCTGTTGGGACCCTATACTTAATATTACATACCTAACAACAAACGGTAGGCCCCATGATTAGAAGTTGCCACCCCAACGGCCCCCACTTGCCAAATTCTGGAGCCGCCACTGGGCCCAGGGTGGGTCCGTGCCCCCTATTGAGTGCCTGGCCTCCAGTGGCCACCCTGTTGGAACCCTATACTTAATACTACATACCTAACAACAAGCCGTAGGACCCTCTGATTAGAAGTTGCCACCCCCAACGCCCCCCCACTTGCCAAATCCTGAAGCCTCCACTGATCTGAATCTCCATTTTCATTACATACTAATAAAAAGTTCTTAGATCATTGATAAAACATATCCGCAGCTATTCCCCATGGCTCAGCTGATGATTTTTTGGGTCTACCAATGTGGCTGCCGTTTGGGAATTTCCCAAATAGTTGGCTTCAGCCAAATGACGTAATGCCGTCTCCTCTAATAATAACTCCATGAACATTTCACACTTCACAAGTTCACAGTAACTAAAGAAAGAAATGACGTCATACGTTTTTAATTTCTATAAATAGATGGAATAATCGAGTCTCAAAGACATAGTCGGTGGCAAGGGAGGCAAACCCAGTTGACGGACACGTCTTTAAATAACCTAATTACCCTAGCACGGTTTCGAATAAACCTTTTAACATAGAAATTCAGTTGGAATCTTTAAACGTTAAATTTAACGACGAGCATTTGGGCAGTGATTCATCGTCCAAATTAGTCTATTTCTGGTGGAATTTCAGCGTCATTTGTTAATACAGCAGATTTCACATGGTTCTGATATATCTGATCTATTTTGTAGCGCCGTTTTTGAAGCGAAATCGTCGTGGATTTTGCCTGTTTGTTTTAATGGACTAATTAGCGATTCGTGTATGTGTTTGCAATAGTGGATCGTTTTGCGCTAACTGAAATAGTAATGGATAATTTGCCTGCTGGTGATTATGTACGACCAGTGTCCAATCTGTTGTAAGTTTTTGTCAAAGTTATAGAAATGGATGACAGAGCACCATCTCCGGAAGCCATAGAAATGGATCTTCGTACTGACTTGGCTGAGAATACCAAAGGTCAGAGTGAATCATCGGAAAGAGACTCTGCGTTAGAAGAGGCTGTTGATGTTTCACACCATGATGGTCTGTCACAAAGTGATCCCCCTCCTTCTTTGATTGCAAGGTTGTCGAACAGAAGAAGAGAACTACCAGGCAATGAACAATATATACCTCTGAGAGTAAAGATTATTAATAATGCTTTTCTGGCTGAAGCAAGACCTCTTGTTACTGGAGATCAGTCATATCCTGCTCCAAGTTCAACAGCTGGAATAGGAGGAGCATTTCCGAATAATTATCCAAGCAAACAGAATACCGGTACCGCAGACCATGTTCTCAACTTCAATCAAAAGTCAGAAGAGATGCAGACACCTGGATGTGACACATTGACATCAACTGGTTCAGGATTGACAACTTCAAGTCGCCGTGGAGCTCGGAGGCGTGTTGGAAAAGTGCAAGAGTAAGTAAAATCTTGGGGAACTTTTTGTTTATGAATAATTTTTGTTTTATTTGAGCACACATATTAACTCTGAATATTATTTGTGACATGCACCAGTGTTTAACATCTATTGTAGACATAAATGAATGAAAGAATATTCGTGTAACTTGAACATAAATATTTTGTGAGTTTTTCAATGTTTCTTTGATGTTTATCTTGCTGCATATATAAGTAATTACATAATTTCAGTATTATTGATGTCATATTATTATCTTATGACATTTTTACAAGGGCAAAGGCCCCTGAAATGACTTCAAGAGGCACAGACTGAATACCTTACTAGCAGTTCTGGCTAAGGTTTTTATGCTTGTCTTACTTGCTTTCATCAGTTTCATACAACCTCTTCTCATCTGTACCTATAGACTGCAACAATCAGGATTCACAAAAAATAAATCTACACTTGATGCAATTCTTGCCCTATCCCTTTTATCCGAAATCCATCATGAGTTTCACCAACCACTCAATGTCGCATATGTGGACCTTAAAGCTGCCTTCAACTCTATCGACAATGAAGCCACTTGGAAAGCAACCTGTAGGGGAGCCACTTAGAAGGCACTAAGAAGCATAGGCACATCAAGGATTATTCTCCGCCTTATGAGACTTGCACAGCAATAACACCGGACAAATCCACCTTAGTCAGGTAAAGTCTGCATCACTTCTGGAGTCAGACAGGGATGTATGCTGGCCCCTGCTCCTTTCTGCTGCACCATGGATCTCATCATGAAATGAAACACAGCTGAAAGCAAGATCTTTACTTAAGCCAAAACACATGCTCTGACTTTGACTGTTGAAATGACATTGCCATGTTAACTGGAAATTCCAACATGCTTCCTGCCAAGATATTGAAACTGGAACTAGCCACAGGGGAAGTTGAATATGTACCCAAGTTCACATATCTAGGAAGTGTGATGTCAACCACAGGTGAAAAAAAGAAGATGCTAGAACAAGGATTAGCAAAACACAGGTGGCCTTCAGTATGTTGCAAAACGTATGGAAATCAAAGCAAGTAACCATGCAGACTAAGTTGCAGATATTCAATTAAAATGTAAAGTCAGTACTGCTTTATGGCTCAGAAAGTTAGAGGTCACTTAATAGCGTTACAACATAATTATAAAGGTTCATAAACAAATGCCTACGGAAAATCGTAGGGATCTTGTGGCCGAACAAATCAGTGTCAGCCACTGCACTCAAAACACTGGTCTCCACTCTGGCATTGACCAAATTAGATTATGGCATTGCTACCCTCGCCGGAATACGGAAAAACCTCAAACGTCTTCAGTCCGTTCTGAATGCTGCTGCTCATATGATCTGCCATATTCCACCAGGTGAACACGTAACTCCATCGCTTTGTGATTTGCACTGGCTATCAGCGCCAGAAAGAATCCACTTCAAGCTCGCGTTATTAACCTACCGATGCCTGAACGGTGTCAGCCATGCATACCTGGCGACTGAACTGGTATGAGTGGCTGGCTTGGAAGGTCAGCAACGCCTGAGATCTGCCCGTTCCACTGAACTGGTCGTCCCAAGGACGCGCCTTCGAACTGTTGGCGATCGCGCGTTCCCTGCGGCCGTGTCGAGAGCGTGGAACTGTCTACCTTCATCTGTGCAACTCTCTCTATCTCTCAACACCTTCAAAGAGAAACTTAAAACCTGGCTATTCTGCAGGAGCTACTCATGATTTCTTGTGTTTTTGTAATGTGTTTACGCAGTTCTGATTGGACGAGTTACCACAATAATCAGTACGTTGTAATAATAATAATAATAATAATAATAATAATAATAATAAATAATAATAATAATAATAATAATAATAATAATAGTAGTAGTAGTAGTAGTAGTAGTAGTAGTAGTAGTAGTAGTAGTAGTAGTAGTAGTAGTAGTAGTAGTAGTAGTAGTAGTAGTAGTAGTAGTAGTAGTAGTAGTAGTAGTAGACTTTGACCATTAACATTTGTAGCATAAGTTGCCTAAAATCTTTCATATTAACACTTTGATATCAAAATGGCACATCCTTATGTGACATATCATAGGATAACAGATTTCAGGATATTATCTGTGATAATTGGTGCAAAGGTTTGACGTGTAACTTGATTTAGACAAGTAGAAACTTGTCTTTTAATTGGCTTTCTATTATTGCTTATTGTGTTATGTCTTCAGATTCACTGTCATGAATCTGAAGATTAGTTAAGATTAAGTTTGATCTAAACTGTTGAGTCCTAAATTAATATAATTTGATAATTAATTGAAAAAATAATTTAGACAGAAACATTGTTTAAGAAAATATGAGGTGCAACTAGTATAATATTGTAAATGCTCTGCATTTACAGGCTTGCGCTTGAGGAGGCAGAAAGAAAGAAGAAACCAATTGATATATTGGCGACAGCAACCATGTAAGAGCTCTGTCCTAATGGTATTTGTATATCTATTTTTATAATATACCGAGTCAGTTTGAAGCATCTTTAATTGCTATTGTATTTTTCTAATGTTGGCAGTACATTCATTGTGAGCAGATAAAGGTGTACAATGAAGTTTATCGGCCAAATCTTTAACTCTGATTCTGCTAGTGAATATGTTGACAGTGGCAATAATCAAGATAAAATTGAGCTAATTCAGGAGTTTTCGCTGTTTCAATTTTCATTGTCACAGCACTTATCTTAGCTGTTTATCAGGGATGGATTACTATAATAACCCAATGCACTCAAGTACATAGGCAATTGCAAATGGTTGTATAAGAAGCAGAGCTGGAAAGCTCAAAGGATGTACATCAATGTACATTAGACTCAGTTCGTTAATATCCTGGTGCTAACAAAACGGATGCAATAGAAATAAAAATTCATTTTTAGTGAATGTTTTTTTTGTATGTCTTGTGTGCAGTGGGTTAAGAAGCAATGTGGCAAATTGGTTTGGAGTCGGAGATGAAAACGAAGAAGCAAGGAAACACACGTTGAAGCGATGGAGATCCCATGTTGAACGTGTGCATACGAACAGTTCCATACTTGGTGGATACAAAAAGAGAGTTGACACTATGGAAAGTGTATTTGAGCATTCCTCTGCTCAGCCTTCACCTGCAGTTTTTGCAAAAACTCCGCAGCCATATGATCCATTAGCCAGAGGACATCGGTATATGTTATTAGATGGCATGGATAGATCTTTCGTTATAAGTTTGCATGAGAGATTTAACTTTAAAAATTAAAAGTTCATTAAAGTCTCTACAACTGAGTCAGAAATTTATTTCTGATTTCATTGATTCAGATTTAATCTTGTAAAGGCTCTTCTCCTATACAAGTTGTTTTGTTGCTTGCTGCTGCATAGAGAGAGGATATGGCAAAAATAAAATATAAAGGAAACAACGTTATGTGAAGTATTGTTGGCATTTTATCTACTATGACTGTAGCATTAGGAAATTTTCCAGTTAAAATTATTTGTAATATGATCATAAGTTGTTTATTCGCTGCAACAGGAAATAATTGGTTTTTAGGACACCAGCTCGTCAGTTTTCTAGAATTTCTGTGGCGAGCAGCAGCAGACGATCTGGACGTGGGCAGCCAACAAAGAGGGCTGAAAAAGATCCTGTCTGGAAAATGGCAATTGATGGGGTCAAAGGCTTAATGGTATTTTTATTAAATTGTAATTTTTATTTTATGATGGTTTTTTTTTCAGCTATAATTTGTGCATTGCCTTAATCATCTGAATATATTGGAGATTTGTGTAGTGGACTATGAACCAGTAATTTTGAGATATTTTACTGAGAAAATATTATTATGAAACAGCATATGCTCTGCATTTTTCTTGTAGCCAATGATATATTCCAGAATGTAGTGGTTATATTCATATCAGTTTTAGCCATGCAGTAATAATTTTGCTGGGACAGTGTAAATGGCTGGTCTTCAATGACAGAAACTGACAAAGACACTTCTGAACATGAAATTCATGCATTGGTGCAAAAGTCTTTTAACTCTTTTAAGGGTGAATTAATTTTTACAAGACGTTACCAATTTTGGTAACTAATTTTGGGGGAAAGCGTTTGTTTTAACTGTGAACATGTACTTTTTAAACTTACTATAATTATTTCATGCTATATAGAAGCTACAAAGATGTGGTTTGCATCATTGTTTAGCATTTTTATTGTACTTGCTCGGAGAAGTGAAATTTTTTGCGAGAATCTTGAAATCTGAAACACCTTACCTTGCAGGCTATATAGAAGCTACAAAGATGTGGTCTGCATCATTGTTTAGCATTTTTATTGTACTTACCATCCATCCGTCCAAAAAGAACTCCGTTGGGCCCACCAAAAAAAATGAACCCTCAGTTCAAAGGTCAATAAAAATTTTTTTCAGTGGTGACCCACCTAGGTTCAGCAGGCAAAATTGTAGGTGGGTGTCTTTGGAACAGATTAGTTCAAACATTTTGAAGATGGGAAATTTGTTCAAACCAGGTCAATAAAAAAAAATTTTTTTAGAGAATCTTGAAATCTGAAACACCTTACCTTCAGGCTATATAGAAGCTAAAAGATGTGGTTTGCATCATTGTTTAGTCTTTTTATTGTACTTGATCCATCCGTGATTAAAAAGAAATTCAAAAATTTTGAGGCCAAAATACGATCCCAAAAAAATAAGTTCAAAGGTCAATAAAAATTTTTCCAATTTGGTTCAGGGCAAAGTTGTAGGTGGTGTTTTTGGAACAGATTAGTTCAAAAATTTTGAAGATGGAACCCAATTTGGGAGAACCAGAAACACGTGAGAAGTTTTTTTTAGAATCTTGAAATCTGCAGGCTATATAGAAGCTACAAAGATGTGGTTTGCATCATTGTTTAGCATTTTTATTGTACTTACCATCCATCCATCCGTACCAAAAAGAAATCAAATAAAATCAAGAAAACGTTTTTAAATGGCGAACACCGTGGTGGAAGAGCAAAACAGTTGCGCGACGTTTTAAAACGTCGGACCTCGTTTGCATATGATTTCCGGGCGACGTTTTAAGACGTCGAACCCCTGTAACGGGTTAAAATTTGTTTCACTTGTCAGTACTAACTAAATGGCAGCTTGGCACTGAAAATTTGATTCAAAGCCTTGTTTCTGGAACTTTGTACTTTGCAGACTCCCTCTACCGGTAAAATGCAGAAGAAGCCTTTTTTACACAGCAGAAGTATAATGCCAAACCAGTTGCGAGAAGTTAGTGATCTTCTTAAATTTTATATTTTATATTATATTTTGATATAAATGTCCGTGTGTACTGGTATTTTTATGCAAGTGATGACTTCTATGTATATATGTGTGAAATATATATTATGTTCACATAAGTGAAATATTTCATCACCACATCAGCTTTTGACAGTTACTAAGTCTACTTCCAGTGATTACTTTTACTGAATAATTCTTGCTTCAATTTTCTTGTATGCTTTCCCTTTAATGACTAATTGTTTGACAGGCTGCCCTTCAGAAATCGAGAAAATAAACACTTTATTCAACTAATTTGTTCTACTTTCATTGTTGCAGCAGTTTATGCTTTAAGTATTCTATTGCATTTTCTAGTTGTGTTGTATTAAACTGCTTTTGTTGGAAATGTTTATTTGTGGAATTTTTGAGGAATGGTTATCTTGAGTGTGTTTTACTCCACTGTTTAATTTCTTTATGTCAGGTTCCTACACCAACTCCAACCATTAATTCAGTATTCCATTCTGAGGAATCGTCATACCTTGATGATGTTTTTTTCGACAGTGCTACTCCTACAAGTGCTTATGTTCAACCATTTCCACACATAAGTCATGCAGCTGCTGCAGAAGCAAGCACAGCAGTTGACGGCTACCAAATTAGACCATCTTTTGTAACTCAAGGGTAATGTATATCATTTAACAGCAACACCTTTTTTACGGGATTTTAAAATTTAGTTACCTATCTATTGTAATTGGTCTTGGTTACCAATACTTGTTTACCAATAGGTTGCACCATGTACATCTCAGCCAACAGAATGACATCTCATGTAGCATCAATTGATAAACTATGAATAATTTGGCATAATTTCTCAGACGTTGCAGTTTTCATTTTGCCATCAATATAAATTACTTTTGTTAATATTGTGTGAAATGTGGTCTGCTGTTGGAATTTGATGTTACCACAGACCTGGACCTGGACCTGTGTAACATTTTCTGTCAAAGGGGGGGGGGCAGCATTAATAATATATGCTGCAGACAATGACCAGAGTGAGGTAGACTATCTACTGGAAAGATGTTTGTGATAGATAGATAACATAAAGATATGAAGGGACTCCAATTAAAGAAAGATTATGCTCTGCTGAACAGAAAAGTGTGGAAAAGACTATGGTAATAAATCTGTTATGTCTGCTGTCCTGGAAGCCAATCCAGAATGGGATGAGGATTGTCTTGTTAATCCCTAACAGCAGTAAAATGCCTTGCATGTGTGTTTGTGGTCTACTGTAACTGAACTGCAAATTGCATTTTCCCTCATGGTATTGCCTTTTTTACATTATACTTAGACCAGTGAAGACTGGATGGCAGGCAGGGAGATCTCCACCACAACCAGCTCCTGGCGACACACCATCATTGGACAGATTGGATTATCCTTTCCGAAGAATGGAACGTATTGATAATCAGATGGTCAAGGACATTCTTAAAAATCCTAAAAAAAGACAGCTTGGGAAGGGATTTGCTGGATTCCTGACAGATGCAGAGTACAGGAAATCACGTCTTGACAGTGACATTCAGCTGCAGATGGCTGAAATGGATGATCACAGGTGATTGGCACTCTGCCTATGAATATTATCTTGTGCATAATAGTTTAGTAATAGTTGATGAGTTCCAAGTTTAACAGATACATTCTTTGGAGATAAATTTGTCTTAGATAAATTTGATAAAGTTTTTACAAAAAGTAAGTCATTGTTGTCATTTAATAATGGAAATAACTCTGTGGAAAGGAGATCTTGCAGACAAAGCTTGAAAAATTACTTGTTGTTAAAGTGCAATGTGCATTGTATCATGCTGCTTTCAATTTTTTTGTGGGCTGGGCTGAGGGTTGACGCTGTATGGTTCTTCATCAGTGAGGGATCTTTCATTAATGCATTTGCACTTTCTTCTCGTTCAGCTGCAGTTGATGACTTGATGTATGAATGCTTCTTTTATATGGAAAAATCTGTTGCCTTATGCCTTTTGCTGGCATTGATGCAAACTAGATTCTGAACATCGTAGAAATGGCAGGAGGCCAATTTCTGAAAGCAGCCTTGTTTGTTTTCTATTTTCATAAGCAGTCAAGCATGTATACTCACTTGTCTCTGTGTTATGATATTGTACTGATTCTGGCTGTTTGCTGTCAAACTTGTGTCTAGTGGCTTTTGACACCTCTGTGCTGCATGGACAACACCACAACAGTTTTAGTCTGCTTTGCCAGATGAATTAGTTTAGATTAGTGCATCAAGACATGCACTAAAAATTTTGGCAAATGTGTTAATCGTTCTAGTTCAGGCACATAGAGCCAACAAGTGAATGTATGTTTGTCAGGTAGTTTGAGTGTCAGTTTTCTCTTCTTTCAAACCTGAGTTGTTGTCTGCTAAATTTGAATAAAATAATTCAAGGTTAATGTTTGAGGTGCTCTTGTTCTCAGCTTCTTCATATGGAAAGCCACTACCACTCGGCATTGGTCAAATTTTGAATCATCTTGAGAGCCAGATTGGTTGTTAGTTTTCTTGGACAAGAACTTGCTGGCGCTGTTGGACTGGAATCACTTTGACTTGCTGTAGGCGGACTATGCTTAGACTGCTTCTCTACTGTTCCCGGTTGTGACTGAATTTCTGTCAATTTTATTGCTGGCAATGCCATAAGCGATATTGTAATTGTACAGCCAATCTCGTAAATCATGGCACTCTAATATTGGCTTGCCTTTTATTTGATATTCTCACTTTTTTATCTGTTGCATTGGAAGTGGGTTGGAATGAGCTGCAGCTGTCACAAAATCACAGCAGTGACACAAGCATAACCTGTGAATCTGAGGTTGGAAGATGCGAGTTATTAGTTAACTGGTCCAAATAATACGTTCACATTGTGTGAGTATGTAAACAGAACATATGACTAGGCTTATGGTAGTTATTGCCAGTGAAGCCAAGTGCTGTTATTTAAAGTGCAATAGAAACTGTTTCATTGTATTTAGTTAATGCTTTATGCTGCAAAATAATCGAGTTGCAGTCAACCTACATTTTGAGATTCTTGTTTGTAATCTTTCAACAACAAAAATCAACACTACCAATGAATGGCATTTATTTGTTGTTTTTGTATTTTAATATGATGACAATATTGACCTAACTGATGTCATAAGTGATGTCACTGAGCAAAGAATTACTAGGGACTGGCAGTTATTTTTTATAGAATGGTTTACGCACCCCTGACAATGTCAATCACCTGAATACCCAGAGTTTCTAATGCTTTACACAATAATAATAAATGTGCATTTTGTGTCAATTGACACACAATCACTGTTATAGGTATAACAGGATTTCAGTTGTACTAGTGTTAGTGATGAATTCCTAA